>OY776111.1:396933834-397378334 GCA_963675035.1 Allygus modestus | reverse complement strand
TGTTTAGTATGTTTAAACCCTACCTTAATAGTGCAGATAAATAATATTCCAACTAAGAAAGCAAACTATCGGATAGCTAAATATTCTTTAATGAATACATTGTCAAGTTTTGCTAAAAGCAAGATCACGAGGTCGACGTTGTGTAACACTAATAAGAATTTCAATGATAGTTATTGCAGTTTTTAAAATACCAAAGTTGCAATTATGTTAATCGGGATATGTCAAAATTATATTTTACGGGAGAAAGGTGCTATCTCTGTGGGAATTTAAAAGATAGACCCAAGCCTGGCCACAACTCCACGTCTTGTCCTCTGATTAACTTGGATTTTTCTTTTTTTTATATATAATTAAAAAGATTCCTAGGAATTTGTGTTACTTTTAATTTATTTTAAATCAGATACAATCGCAGAATGAGTAAGATTTAAAGTGAACTTGTATTTGATATTTATCGTAGTTATTTTTGGGTAAATAATTTTAAATTAACGCCTTTACTGTCATGTTATTGCTTCAGTTGCGTAAGAAATAAGCTTGACACTTAATATGTTTCTCAAGTTTGTAATATGATCATTTTTTTCAAATTTATCAACAGGTAGACGAGAGCGTGGGCACGTTTAGAAAAGCAGGATTGGGATATTTGTGTTTCCCTTAATATATTAAAGTTTCCTAAAATAAACGGTATCAGGAAACTGACACATACTTTCTCCCTTTTAGCCGAAATTTAACGAATAAACTACTTTATATTTACTAAATATAGAATACAAAGCACCGTCGAATGTACAGAACATCTTGTAAACAAGTTGTTTTAAAAAACATCCACCCACATCCCTGCTTTGGGGCCACTACAGAATCCATTGCTACACTCGTGGTTTTAAGAGGGGAAATGCTCCCTATTCCCCCCCCCCCAGGGTTATTAAGAGGCAACATATTTCGAATTTCCTCTGTTGGTCAATGCTAAATTGGCAAGCATATCAAGTTTGAATGAAATTTATAAGTAAACAAGAGAGAAATAGTAATTTTTTTATTCCCCGTAAGAATAAAATGGACTCCGTACTGCGTTTACCGCAAAATGAAAATTTAAATTTTCTCCGAAACCAGCAATCGTAGAATAGTGATTCAAAATACTTAATTATTTAGTTTTTTGAGCTTTTTTTAATGGTGAATAGTAATTTTTTTTTATTTATGTCTTTTTATGAAAAATCCAAGAAACTGAATTGTTGATGATTTAAGTCCTGTAATTTCTGAACCCGAATTTTTACAGGAATGCGGGTAGTGCCATTTTGTTGGAAAACTAATTTTATACAAACGACTAAAGTTTAATCAAAATCGTTAAAGGCATTTTGAAAAAATTGGATTTTTCATGTTTTTTTTGGGGGGATAATTACCCTTAAAAATCAAAAATTAAAAAAAATTGAAAAACCTGGAGATATCGTGGATTAGTACCTACATACCAAATTTCATAAAAATTGGCCCATTGGTTAGGGCTCTAGCTCTGTACACATCCACACAGAAACACACACACACACACACACACACAAACACACACACACACACACACACACACACACAGACAAATTCACAAATTCTAAAATGTTGACGAAAACAATACTTTCTCCATATACGATGTATAGAGGGAGAAAGTAAAAAGTAAGTTGGATTAACTAATGGATTTAAAGTATCCAACCACCACTGAAACCACCAGTGAAAACTATGAATGATCGTACGTGTTTAAAAAAGTTGTTTCAGTTTAATATTTTACTCGCCACTACCCAAAATAACTGCCACGTTGACAGCCAGGTTATCAAAGTAACTGGGTATAAGGGAAGACAATTATCATTCATACATTGAATAACTAAAGTCAAATCACTTGACATATAGATGGTTCAACATCCTACGTTTGTACTAAAATAGTAAAAGAACCCACACCTAACTATTTCAACCCATCAATATAGGTTACGCAAAATGTTATTCACATTTTATATAAACCACTCGCGTCGTTATACCTAAGAATAAATCTGGTAATAAAGATGAAACTCAATCGATGGCTCTCGGAACCCACAAGGCCTCTATAACTGCCTTTAAACGTATTCCGCACATCAGGAAACATGGCCGACCTGGGAGTCATTCAAGCGACATCTCATGTCGTATCCTTGTCTTTTTATTCTTACATACTTCCAAGGTTTTTATGTAAACACATTCTTTATGTGACAAAGGCCATCTTTAGCGTAGCCTATCATGAAGATGTCCTTGTCCAACATACCATTTTTATGAAACATATTTATGTTCATTATACTCTGTTATTAACCAATTATATACTACATTTACCAATTTGTTGAACATATTCAGTATCTGAGAAAATCAACCATTCCACCTACTAAAACCCTGATTCCTCGTAACACATCTGTTGGAATAGTTTAAATAGTTTAATTCATTGTTGAAACGTCACTATTAATAATTTATACTTTTATTAAATTAAGGCCAGTACTTTTTTGTAGATTATGAAGTCGTCAATCTATAAATCGCATTTACAAAATTTTAATAGAATTTTTTGTTTAGTGTAAAAAGCAACAGTTTACATAAATAAATGTTTTAGTTTGGATAGTTTTAAAATAAAGATATGAAATTCATGTAAAATTTTACATTTTTCAGTGTCGTCAATAGAAGATAATCCAAAAGATCAAAGTTTTTTAAAGCATCAAAGCACCTCGCAATGAGCACGTTTGACTGACTGAAAAGGAAATTAATTTTTATTTAATATTGAAAATGTCGTTTTCAACACGGGAAAGAGCACTGGCATAGTTCTGAATCATTAAAACTCTTCATCACAATTTTCTCAATCATTCTTTCTTAGATACAATAACTATAAGGCTTCATAAATTGTTCAGGACTGATAACAAGTTTTCTAAAATTCAAATGAACTTGCTGATTTAGCATTTTTACGCAAAGTAAACCCAAAATTACAACCAAATTAATTACAAACCCAAATTATTTATGAATTCATAAAACAGCATAAAACAGGTTCATTTTTGTTTTTAGAATCTATGTAAGTGTTGTATTGTAGCGTAATATTAAGAGAAAAGCAAAAGAGGGAATTTATGGTGTGGCATTTCACTGTCTTAATGTGTGAAGTCTGCGGCATCTGTTTCCATTGTTTATAAGTGGTTATTATGTCTTTATATTTCTTAATGTCAGCTTGTAGGATTATCATTAAATGTCACAAGGCTACTGAGGATTGTTACAAAAGTCACACTGCAGTTCTGTGAAGGTTTGGATCAGTTCATAGTTTTGCGTTCAAGAAAGTGTACTACGATGCAACTTACATGCGAAATGATTATATCTAAATCAGTTAAAATAGAAGTTAACTCAGTACAGTTCATAAAACGAGTTAACTTAATATTACATATAGGTAAATTTATATAGTTTATTAGACTCGTTTTGGCTTGTATAAACGTTTCTTCACGTTCCCTGGTACACGAAAAACTTAGAAAATATGACCGTCGCAGAAAACATGCATACTCAGCTAATTTATAATAAATATGTTATAACTATATTAGTACTATATTAATTATAGTATAATATTATAGTATAGTACTAACTAGTACTATACTATATTAGTACTATTAGTAACTATATCTAGTACCTTCCTACTAGATGAGTCTATTACCAAGCTTCTCCAAAGTTAATATATAAACATATAATACATTACATTTTGCTTACAATCCATAGTAATATCATTAGACCGAGTACGCAGGTTTACTCAACGAAACTCCGAATCTAGAATTTGTATGTAAATATCAATGGACCGCAAACGCATACAATTACAAATCAAGTAAAACTTTATTTTTTATTCCATAATATTGACTGACTGTCTGTTTCGGGGTATTTTATAAAGGTGTTTTTATATTTTAACCAGAGAATAAGACCAATTTGGATCAATTTATCTGTTGTTCATGTATTTATGTATTGATATGTTACATATCATTGTTAACCAGTCATTAGGGCATGTAACTTTGTTTCTTTTATTGTTAATATTTACACTCGTAGTTTATAATTAGTATGCTGTTAATTGTTTTGCCATTGTTTAGCTAGTTTTTTAATTGTGGTTTAACATTTGCAGGTTAGTTATTAACTACTGAAATTGTGATATAACAGTGTATTTACAATTTTGTATAGTATTTGTATTTTTGTATTACCGTTGTAACAAAATATACACAATTTCATTTAGTTAGCTATAACATATGTTATTGATTATCTCAAGTTACAAGTTACAATATGTAATGTGTATCTACTATGCAATGTATTTTTACGTTTAAACATATATGATTAACCGAATGAATGTATATTCAAATTTAAACTAATTAGGTGTTTGGTACTTGAGTACCTCAAAACGAAAACAATTCATGGTCCCTTAGGAATTGGAAAATGATCCCTTAACGAATATCGTATTTGCCTTACCTTAAGGGATAAATTTGTTGTAAATCAAACTTATGCTTTGTGTAAGCTACGACATAAAGTTACCAAAAGAGGTAAAACTAACTGTTTAAGATGAAATCAAGAACCATTTATCTCATTCACGAATTATTCCAAATCAAGGGACAGTAAAATAGAGTAAGAATGTGCCAACAACTATGGTAGCAACACCAACACGGTTCAAGTTACAATGAATGATTGGCTTCTTGGTCCCTTAGCAGCTTATCTACACACTAATTCTTTTCTCGATTAAACAATTCAGTTTTAGTATTTCATTCAGAAGGTTTTAGTAATTTTCGAGGTGGAAAAATAAAATAACAATAGAATTTTAAATACCATTACAAAAAGGGTTAATAAATGTATTAAGTTATTCTCCTAAGGTACAGGTAGAATAGAACCGAAACTAATGGTTATCCTTATTATATATTAGTTAATGTTTTTTAAAATAATATTTGTAGAAATTTAAAATTTAAAATATCCAAACTGTTAATGGTGAGATAAACACAAAATATCAATAAACATATTACCTTTTAGGTTTATAACTCAAATTGATTTAAAGAAAATTTTATGGAAACTGATACTACACCAAGATATGTTGTAAGTTTTAAGCCTAAATTAATTAAAACTTTCCGTTTTGATTCCTCCTTATGCGTAAGTACTATTCGTTAAAATGTTGTTTATAAATACCACATGATATAACTACACACTTATTATAGTTGATATATTACTGCAAAAAGGAAATCTGTTTCTACTAAAATTGTAAGGAAAGAATTGCCTTTCATGAACTTGCAAACTAGGAATATAACATTTTGTAAGGAGTCTGAAGGAGATATTGAATGCCTGACAACTCTTTTTTCAAATATATTTTCACAGGTACAAAATTATATTTTTAAAAGCTGTATTTTGTACGTTGTTTACTTTTCAAAATATTTTGATTTAATCCCTTTTTATAGTCACATTTAGGCTTCGTATTATTTAGGATTTGTTATTTTAAGAAATAATTTATCATACTTACAATACACTGCACACAAGTAATACGCAGTTTTAGTTCCACGTAATGGCTAACAGAAGAGGTCACGTAATCAACAAAACAATTTTTATAATATGTTTTCTTATGTTTTGTTATAAGGAGGCCTTCAAGGCACAAACCCTGTCTAGATAAGACAATAAAGGGGCTGTGGCCTGATATAGAGGATGCGGCGGTCATTTCCTCCACTTAGGTTGGCTCCAACGACTTGGCAACTACGTCACGGCTGTTTCTCTGTCATCCCTTGCTCGAGGCTTTCTTCATTAAATAAACAAATAAGAGCACACGTAAACAGTCATAAAACAACATATTGGAACAAAAAATCACATTTAGTATTTTCATTGTGTAAAACGTCGTCATATAACAGTACGGGATGATAAATGCGATATATTTATTCAATAAACCTAACATAGATATGAAGTGACATATATATATATATATATATATATATATATATATATATACCAAACTAAATATAAGAAAGGTTATATCGCTGAACATTTATTTAGTTATTCGTATGTAAACAGTACAAAACGTACAATCCAGTATATTAGGTAGAAACATATTTTTCCATTTGTATCTGTTCATTCCTAGGAATATTAAAACTTATAACATTATATATACGAGGCATAAATTCTAATAATTACACTGAAAATAGTGTTGTTGAAAAGATAATAGGCTACTACGCTTCAGTCAAACATTAATTTAGGGATAACTGATTTATCTGAAAGTAATCTAACCTTAGTAACAGTGAGTGATACTATACATATCAGGGGCTCACACTCAGCCCTCACCCTTCTGATCCTCTGACTGGCCAGATAAGAGGCCAGCAGGTCAGTGATTGCCCTGGGAGCTTAGCTAGGTGCTATAGAACGGATAAAATACTAGTACTATGTTCTGGCCCTTTAAAACGGAAATGATTATAAGATTGATACCAAGTAAATTAACTTATATTATTTGTCACAGCTCATTTAAAATCTTAATTTACTACTGAAAGTCATAAGTCTTAATTATTAGGTCGTAATAATTTCCATTTTAAGGTAACAAATATCTTAAAATTTGTTTATCCAGTCAGCACATAGACACTCGTAAAACTATTGGAAAATCGGAATATGTTATTGTCTAACAAAACTTTTGTGAAAGTTTAGCTGATGTCTAAGGAGATTTCACGGTTGGTCATGGTGTGAATGACACCCCCCCCTCGTAAAAACAAAACAGCTCAATACTAACTATCACAATATTTAAATTGTGTTTTCCTAAATTGCATCAGTTGTTCTAAAATCTCACATAAACTTACCAGACATGTAAAGGCCAAAACAGGTAGCAAGTTTTAGTAATTATCAGGAACACATACATTGTTTGATTTCTAAAGCCTTTGTCGCAAAACATGAATGACTGAATGAGCTTTGTCACCGTAGGTTAAACAAAGTTTGTATTTGTTGTTTGTTGCTTACTGCATACTCCTACATAGACCTAAACGTAATTATATTATTTACTTTCTTTGAAATTTTACTAATAAAATCTGTAATGCCGCGAATCAAATGGGCAAAGCTTGAAATAACCGTTTGTCAGAATGTGAATAGAACTCAAAATAATGCTACATAATGTTAAAGACATACGTATTTTAAAATAACCTCTCTGATACATACAATAGTTTCTGATATGCCAATAAGAAACTTTGCTGAGGTCCAATATTTGCTTAATTTTTGATATTGGCTGTGTATGTGAGAGAAGGAAGGGTTCAAGTGGTTAGCGTTCAGTTATGTCGATAAATGCCTTTTTTATGTTATGAAAATATGAACTTTCATATAGCTCACTTTGCTTTATTAATATTGTTCCGTATTATTGTCTATTTTAGTGCATGCTTATTTCTCATAAATATAATAACACAATTTTAATTTGTTAATGTTTACTGCAATAACAATTTAAAGGTAAATTAAAACCACGTTATCAATAAAACATTCCTGTATCGGTAAGATTAATTTAAAACTTATTTTTAAATATTTTAGAAAACACAGAATAATATAATGAAATATAATATTCAAAAACTACGTATTTTTATTTGCCACCTACTTCTTTATAATTGTGCCGTATTATTTCTCCCTGTCTTAAATACTTTGTTCCCACCGGGAATTTGTTTTCTGTCACAAAAGAGAACAGATTGGCTCCATCGGTTCATCTTTTTTTTCATTTGGAACTAATTCATTACGCTCATTCGCCTTGACAGTGGAGGAATTCCCTTCACTCATTAGCATCAACATGTCACACTGAAGCAGGAGTGGGACTGTGTTGTTTTCTTTTCTATATTTCTGAAAAATTCCACAATGTGGTTAACTTTGATTGCTCAGCAGTATTTGCGTGATGTCATCATACATTCAAATATTTATACCAGCAAGGTATTACGCTATGTTGTATTGCCAGATATAACGATCAGTTCTAGTAGTAACTTGTTGATATATTTAGATTCGACTACTTAGGAGGATAAATCAACAAAACGCAAACATACTTAAACACTGTGTGGTCGTGTTAGTAGGGGGCATTGGTTCCTTCTGAACCAGCACAGGCGTGTGAGGAGGAATGAGGAATCACCCCCCTCCCCCCGATGACCTTGACCCCAAGGTCACCCCCCGAGGGCCCCCCCCCATGACGTCATCCCCCCCATGACGTCATCCCCCCCATGACGTCATCCCCCCCATGACGTCATCCCCCCCATGACGTCATCCCCCCCCGTCACGTGACCTGGCGGAAACCTAACATAGGCTGGTGAGCACAGGCGTGTGAGGAGGAATGAGGACCCCCCCCCCGTCACGTGACCTGGCGGAAAACTAACATAGGCTGGTGAGCACAGGCGTGTGAGGAGGAATGAGGACCCCCCCCATGACGTCATCCACCCCCCCATGACGTCATCACCCCCCCCCCCGTCACGTGACCTGGCGGAAACCTAACATAGGCTGGTGAGCACAGGCGTGTGAGGAGGAATGAGGACCCTCCCCCCCCCCCGTCACGTGACCTGGCGGAAACCTAACATAGGCTGGTGAGCACAGGCGTGTGAGGAGGAATGAGGACTCCCCCCCCGGTCGTCTGCAGCACTTTTCGTGATGAGGAAAAAACTTTCGAAAATTAATAACTAGCCTATTTACCCACCGATTCCCACGGGACTTTTTCCAGAGTGTAGGCCTATCCTAGAGGAAGCGAATGACGTAAGAACCCCATAGATCCGCCATTAAACAAGGCCGCTATTATTTTTAAACGCGTTTTCCTTATGGGATCTCAGCTGTTTACCGACCGATTTTGATGAAACTTCACCACATGTCGGGTGACGGCCTAAGTAAACCATCCCTTAAAGAAAATTGAAAATCAACCGTTAAACGGGCCCGCTATTAATTTTTAAACGCGTTTTCCTTATGGGATCTCAGCTGTTTATCGACCGATTTTGATGAAATTTCACCACATGTCAGGCGGCAGCCTAAGTAAACCATCCCTTAAAGAAAATTGAGAATCCACCGTTAAACAGGCCCACTATTAATTTTTAAACGCGTTTTCCTCATGGGATCTTGGCTGTTTTCCAGACCCCTCACGATGGTTCAAAACTAGCAAATGCGCGGTGAGGATGCAAGTCCCACCCCCCCAGCGGCTCCGCGGAGTCACGTGTCGAGGCGCGTGCTAGGGCCTACGTGACCGCCCGGGGCTGTTTACTCATCAGCGGTTCCGGGAACTATTTACCGCTTACATTCCACTGCGAAGCTCCTCCGGAGGGCGACAGCGGGTGAAAGCGGTGTTTGAGTCAGTCTTGACCAGAGCCGCTTCCATAATGGACGCCCTTACTGTGGAAGTCTTTGTCAACGTTCCCAACATCAGCCGGTACCTCCTGCTCGGACCGGAGTACCTTACCCCCACAAGGACTCGGGTCGAGGAGGCGATGAGGAGAGGCGGTCACGTCTTCCTCAGGCCGGGGTGGTGGAGTTCAGCCAGTCCCGTGATGTCCTCTCGTCGTTACGACCCGGGGGACCCGGCGCAGTGGGACGAGGTTCTGCAAGTGCTGCAGTTAACTCTGAACCAAGGCGACATGGCGGTGTTGGACGTCCAGGAAAACTATAGAAGGCCTGGACAATAACCGATTACCTTTAACCCACTACATGTTTTTTCCGGTAATAAAGACTTCTTTTACCCTTAACCTCATTCCTTAAAAAGAAATAAAAATAAAAAGTTTACTTATAAATTTGAACATGAGGACCCCCCCCCCCGTCAGCGATAGACCACCTCTCACGTTTCTGGAAGCTTCTAGAAGGTTTGCTGAAGCGTGCAACCTGGGTATAAAACCGAGGCAGAGCCGCGCGCGCGACCTCAGTGTTGTTCGAGACGTCACCATGAACGGAAACGGAGTCAGTGCAGCCGAAGTGGACCAAACGATCCGCTCCTTCCTAGAGGAGCTGAACGCAATGAACGATGAGAACGCCAACGCACCGCCAGTACAGCAGGGATGTGCGTCAAAGAAGAAAAAGCTCGATGGGTGGACTGTAAAGAGGAAGGAAGTGCCTATCGATTCCCCGACACTGTGCTGGTCCGCTGGCGGATATCAGTACACTGTGAAGAACCCTACCAACAGCGGTAATGTACTGTTAAAGATGAACGTGTTCAAAGGAGGTCGCCCCACGTTCAGTTGCGGCTTGTACTTGGACGAGGAGCGAAACGATGAAATCTGCATATGTCTAGAGGACCTGCTATCTAGATTGCAAAACCTATGGCTGGCAAATAGCGAGACGGGAGAGTCAAGATACGACGGGATCAATAGGACCGCTATTCCTCTACCCACCTGGCGAAAGACCGATTGCGTCATCTCAGGGAAAACCAAGAGGAGCGTACACTCCAAGCGCGCTACCCAGTAAACGAGAGAGCGTGGAAACTTCCACTAAGCAGTTGATAACCGAGATGCTTCTAGAACAATCCACTTGCACCATCACGCAGTATAACGTTGGCGTGAGGCCGAGGATGAGCCTTGTGAAGAGGAGCAGCTCTCCTGGCAGTAAAAGTCCTCTCCTAGAATTTGTATAAATAAATGGTATTCCTTATTCCCTTATTTCCTTCAATATTAAAAAAAAAAATCAAATAAAAAAAAGCGAGAAAAGAATTTAGTTTTAAGAGCCGAGGTGGCGGTGCATGGCAGTCAGTAGACGCCATGGACTTGAGGTGGAAACACCCGTTCACCGCCATCGTGGCCGGGCCCTCAGGCAGCGGCAAGTCGCACTTCGTGGCTCGCTTCATAAAGCACGCCGACCACATGTGCGATACGCGGTTCGCCCGTATCACTTGGCACTATGGCAGCGGTGGCGGCGGTGGCAAGAGCCGTGCGGACTCTGCCGTGCGCTACGTAGCCGGCCTGCCAGACCTGGACGACTACGACGGTAGCGAGCCCGCCCTGGTTATCGTCGATGACATGATACGTGAGGCCGGCTCCGGCGTGGCGGACCTGTTCACCAAGGGCTCGCACCACCGCAACATGAGCGTGTTCTTCATCACACAAAACCTGTTTCACCAGGGCAGGGGCCAGCGCGACATATCGCTGAACGCCCACTACATAGTGTGCTTCAAGAATCCCAGGGACCGTGCTCAGATCAAACACCTGGCCCGTCAAGTATACCCGGAGAACCCCAAATTCGTGGAGGAGGCTTACGCGGACGCCACGCGTGATCCGCACGCCTACCTGCTCATAGACTTGAAACAGTCCACGCCCGAAGAGATGCGCGTACGTTCGGCCATTTTCCCAGACGACCCGGTGAACTACGTGTACCTGCCCAAGAAGAAGTGATAAATAGGCCGAGCGCGTGCCAGCGTCAGTCATCATGTCACACCGCGTGAAGAAGGACGCGGCGCTGCTGAGGGCCCTAATACACGCTACGCCCAAAGAACGCAAGGCCCTGTTAAAAGCGTGTGACAAGAGTCGCATCAAGTCATTGTGCGAGTGCGCGTATAACGTGCTACGCGGAAACGTACCGCTTTCCCCCTGTCTCAAACGCAAATTGAGCAAACACAAACAGGTGCTCAGACGGCTGGTGAAACGCGGCGAGGGTTGGGCCAAGAAGCGACACTACCTCGTCCAACGGGGCGGAGGGATCCTCCTACCTCTGCTGTTGAACGCTGTTCTGCCCGTTCTAGCGCAGAAGCTAATCGGACATGGAGTACGCTAGGAAAATGGTGGTTGTACCGCAGGAGCTCATCGAGAGATTGCGAGAAGGACCGGGACCAGGGTCGGGGCCAAGAGGAGGAGCAGGTAGCGCCAATAAGCCAGCCAGCCTGGACGCTGAGATGCATCGCATATTGAGCGACAAGCGGCTGGACGATACGGAGAAATGGAAACAATATCAGCAGGTGTTACAGCGGTTCCTGCACTTTTCCGCGGCTAAACGTCAACCCATAGGTCTGTCAATCATCGAGGGCGAGGAGAGGGAGGAGGAAGCGGCGGGGGGTCCGAGTCAGATGAAGCGCGAGTCTAGCGCCTCGGCGGAGGAGGACATTGTGGAATCGTTCTCAAAAATCTACAGGTCGGTGGCGCGCAACTTGTTGCGTTTCATGACCCGGCAAGGCAGCCCCATCTCCTGGGACGCCAGCGGGGCGGTGTACGTGAACAAGGTGAAGATCCCCGATTCCAATATAGTGGACATCGCGCACAGCATAGTGAGAGCGCGAAGGGCGGACCGATTGCCTACCGGCTGGCATCAAGTGATGCCCGCCTTGAAGGACATGAACGTGCCCAAAGAATACGTGAGCAATCCCACGGCGTTGCGTTACTTAGGCGTGGGACTGGACTCGGTATCGAGCCCCTGGGGAGACACGACGACAGCCTCGTCGACACCCCTCTCACCGAGGTTGACACCGATACTGGACCGCCTGAGACCACGACCCCCAGCGGCCAGGAGAAGGATAATAACCGAGGAACCCGACCGAGAATCGTCATTGGACAACTGGGAGCCGTTTACACCGTAATGGAGAAGCTGTACTACGACCCGAGCCAGCCCGGTTCCCTCGGTGGGGTGGCCGCCCTGGCCAGAGCCGCGCGCCTCCCGAAACGCAGAGCGGTGGAATGGCTGCGCGCCCAGGACACCTACACGCTGCACAAGCCAGCGCGCAAGCGGTTTCCTCGCAACCGCTACGTCGTGTTCGGGCCCCGGGAGCTGTGGCAGGCGGACCTGAACGACATGCGCGGCCTGAGCCGGTACAACGACGGAGTCAACTACCTGCTGACTGTGATAGACGTATTCAGTAAGCGGTTGTTCGCGGTACCACTGAAGAGGAAAAGCGGGCCTGAGGTGGCTGCTGCGTTCGAGGGAATATTCGCTGAGGCGACTCCTCGCTGCCTACAGACCGACAAGGGGACGGAGTTCACCGGGGCCGCGACCAAGCGAGTGTTCAAGAGTCACGGTGTCAACTACTTCACCACGCAGAACCCCGACGTGAAGGCGGCGGTGGTGGAGCGAGTCAACCGCACGCTCAAGACCCGCATGTGGCGCTACCTGACCTACAAAAACACGTATCGCTACATCGACGTGTTGGACAGGCTTGTGGACGCCTACAACCGCAGTCCGCACAGGAGCCTGGGTGTTGGCCTACGACCCGTGGACGCGGACAGCGGCGATGCTCAAACGGTGTACAAGGTGTGGCGTCACATGTATGGAAAAGCGATCCGGCGACACAAGCCCAGGTTTGAGCCGGGCGACACGGTGCGCATAGCCAAGGAGAAGGGCACGTTCGCCAAAGGTTACGAGACCAACTGGAGTAAGGAGCTGTTTGTGGTAGACCACGTATACGGGTCGCATCCTCTGCCATTGTACGTGCTGCGCGACCTGAACGGGACGCCGCTGGAAGGGCGCTTCTACGAGCACGAGATGCAAAAGGTGACGATCGCCCCGGACCGCCTGTATCAAATAGATAAAATACTGGACACCGAGGGGCGAGGCTCCAGTAAGCGCTACCTAGTCAAGTGGGCCGGTTACGGAGAGGACTTCAACTCGTGGGTACCCGCAGCGGACGTGCAACAGCTGCGATGACGAGGCACGACCAGTTTTACCTGACGTTGCCCAGTAACAGTTCAATGAAGTACTATCCCAACAACATGGTGACAAACTACACGACCCATCTACCCTCGACCGTTGATCTGTCAGACGGCGAGTGGGAGGTCGCTCTGGCGGAGGCGCACTACCCCTTCTCTTTTCTGACCGTCGGTGAGGGAACCTACATCAAACTAGTGCTGGGAATGAGGGACTCGAAAGGCGGGTTGGCCGTGGTGGACAAGTTGTCAATCACAGTGGAGCCGGGCAATTACAGTAGTACCGAGGAACTCGTGCACGCAATCAACAACCACCCTCAAATGAAGAGTAACCTGTGCACCTTCTCGTATGACGAGAGGTCCTCCAGGGTGGAATTGCTGTCGACGTCTTCAGCCGTTCAGAGCCTCAAACTGAGCCCCAGTTTGGCGCTACAGTTTGGCTACGAGGTGGATACGGATATCGTCAAGCGTCACAGGTCCGTGAGGCCGGCTAACCTCTTCGCCGGTCTGCCATCACACATGTACGTGTATTGCGACCTGGTGGAACCCCAACTGGTGGGCGACGCTGTGGCGCCACTACTGAAGATCCTCAACATCGACATCAGGAATTACACGTACGGTGCCAACACGACAGTGTATATAATAGACCCGCACTACGTGCCGGTGATTAAAACCTCATTCGAGAGCGTGGAAATCGATTTAAGGGACAACCAAGGGCGACACTTGCCATTCCACTTCGGGACCACGTGCATGAAGCTTCATTTCAGGAAAGAGAGGCAGCGGCAATGAATCCGAGCGATCCCTATCTGGCGTATTACCGCCACCAGCAGGCGGGCCATGGCGTATCCTCCGTATTCAGAGGAGCCGCTTTCCAACGCGGACACGGTATCGGCAGTTTCCTAGGCGGGCTGATGCGTACAGTGGTCCCTTTGATCAGATCCGGCGCATCGGCGCTGGGCAAGGAGGCGCTGAGGTCCGGTGTGGGTTTCTTGGGCGACGTGGCGGCGGGCACAGCCGACCCCCGAGTCGCGGCCAACACCCGGCTCAGACAGTTTACCGGGTCGCTGAAACGCAGGGCTGATGAAAAACTGGATCGCGTGCTGAGCGGTGGTGGTGCCTATAAGAGGAGGCGTGTACAGCAGGTTACTCCTCAGTCTCTAGCGAAACTCCTCGGAGCGAGGAAGAAGAGCGCTGCGCCCAAGAGGAAGCCCGCAAAACGTGTCGCTAAGAAGAGGAGAAGCAAGAAGAGCAAGAGTACCGTGAAGGACATTTTTGAATAATGGCGTTTCTACATCAGAAGTCGTGCGAGTGTGTCAAGGCCGAGTTGGACCTGTTCTCGCTACCGCCCACGCAGACCAGTATAGAGAGTGGTAAATGGGTGCAGTACAAGCCCATCTCCTCCCTGACAGACGACTCACCCGTTGAGTTCATAGTTCCGGGTCATGGGGACGAGTACACGGATCAGTCACAGACGCTACTGCATGTGAAGGCTACCATTAGAACGGCTAATGGAGGCGCTGTAACGGGTGATCAAGCGATAAAAGAGGTGGGTCCGATTAACAACTGGCTGCACTCGCTGTTCAGTCAAGTGGACCTGTATCTGAACAACAAACTGGTGTCTCCTCAGAACAACACGTACGCCTATCGCGCCTACCTGGAGAACCTGTTGTCCTATGGTGGTGATGCCAAGACATCGCACCTCACCGCGGAGTTGTTCTACGAGGACTATGCCGGGTACATGGACAATACTGAGGAGGATAATGCCGGGCTCAAGAACCGAAGGGAGTTTGTCAAGGGCAGCCGGTACGCAGACATGGTCGGACATCTGCACGTCGACCTGTGCAACCAGGAGAAGTTCATGTTAAACGGCGTGGAGATGCGCTTTCGCCTGATCAGGTCAAAGAACTCATTCTCCATCATGTCCAAAACCGTGACAGACTATAAAGTGGACATCGCCGAAGTCAACCTGTTTATGCGCCGCTGTAAGATCAACCCGAGCGTGCTGTTGGCTCACAGCAGGACGCTGGAGTCGGGCACAGCCAAATATCCCATTACGCGCGTGGAAGTCAAATCCTTCACACTACCCTCCGGTATCAGCAGCAAGACTCTGGACAGTGTGTTTCTGGGTCAACTGCCGAAACGCATTATAGTTGGCCTGGTCAGCAATCAGGCGTTCAACGGGGACTACAAGAAGAATCCGTTCAACTTCACCCACAGCCACGTGAACTTCTTCGCGCTGTACATAGATGGTGAGCAAGTGCCATGTAAGCCGCTTCAACCGGATTACACGTTCGGTCAGGAGTTGTGCGTGCTCGCCTACCACACGCTGTACACTGGCACCGGCATCAATTTCTCAGACTGTGGTAACGAAGTCAGTCGCAACGAATACCCCTACGGATACTGCCTGATGGCATTTGATCTGACGCCCGATATGGCGGCTTCTCAATCCAGCCACTGGAACCTGGTGCGCAACGGTAACCTGCGCATAGAGATTGGGTTCTCCGAAGCCTTGACGGAGGCGTTCAACTGCATAGTGTACGCCGAGTTGGACAACGTCGTGGAGGTGGACCGTCATCGCAACGTCACAGTCGACTTTGGCGGGTAAACGAGTTGCCGCGCGCTCAAGGTCACCGCGCGCGGACCGTTAGGTGATGGCGGCGCGCGCACCCAAGGTTATCCCGCTAGGCGCGCTCCCGCCAGCGCTCAGTCGAGTTCAGTCAGCCGTACGGGATGGACGTGCCGCCACCGATCTATAACGAGCCGCCACCAGCGCGCTGTCATCACGGAAGCGTGGTGATGGATATGCAGTGTTTTAAAGACAGTGATAATGACTTTCTACTGAAAGAGGTTTGCGTGGTGGACGTGACTACCGGCACGCTGCTCCTACATCACATCGCCCGCCCACCCTTCAGTAAGGACCTCCTGACTCCCGAGAAACAGCGCGAGAGCGTCTGGATCACTCGCCACTGCCACGGCTTGGAGTGGGACCAGGGGGACATCGCGTACATCGCCCTGCTGGACAAGCTGCGCTCCTGCCTCATCCACCGCCCCTTGGTCTACGTCAAAGGATCGCAGAAGAGGGACTTTGTACAACGCCACCTCATAACCGAGCCCGCCGCCACCACCGCTCAGGACATGGAGGATCTGGGCTGCGGGTCGCTCAACGGTCCGCCCACCTACCGGACCCTGCGCTGTCGCCACCATAAGAGCTCCCACAACCGTTGCGCCCTTCATAACTGCATAGTATTGCGGGACTGGCTCGTGGCTAATGACAGTCCAGACCCGTCCGTCTCAAGCTGCCTGTGCTGCTTCCGCCCACGATGAATACCGTCCAGATCAGAGAATGCCTGGTGAGGATCCCCGGACTGAGGAACGTTGCGGTCTACGCCTCTGACCAACTACCGGACGCGCCAGTCAAGCCTCTCACCGCCATCGTGTCCAACACGGTAGCACACACCGAGGGAGGCGAACACTGGGTGGCGTTTTACTGCTCGGAAGAGGACAGACTCGAGTACCTGGACAGCTACGGAAGGCCGCCATACCAGGCCGACTTTCAAAGGTTCCTGAGGCGCAATCCTCATCACCGCCACTACGTCTACAACAGGTATCGACTCCAGGGCTACGATACTTCTGTTTGTGGCTACTACTGCCTCACTTACCTGTACTGCCGGGCTGTTCTCCGCACGTCACTCAACGACTACGTCCAGCTCTTCGACCCTGCCGCTCCCGCCGCCAACGACGCTCTGGTCCGCAGGCTCTTCCACTCCATATTCGCTTAAAACTAGTTTGTAAGGTTTTTGTAGTATGTGTATGTAACCTTATTACTGTACAATACATGCCTCATAATGATAAAGCTTGTGTTTTTTCATTTCTCCTTTCTCCATACTAAATTTAAAAAAATTATCAAAACTGAGGCAGTGGGGCTAGACCTCAGGTTTATATACCAGCGGCGCGTGTCACTGGCTGAGCCCCCGCCAAGCGGCAGTGAAGGCCGCCAAAGAGGGCGCGCCACGAGACCCCTCGGACATCAGCAAACCGCTGAGTAATTCGAGGGTGCAACCTTGAGCGTCAGCAAACCACTTAGCAACTCCTTCCTGGGCAACTCCTTCAGGGTCGTCCCCGACACGCGCCGCCAACCGCTCCCGGTTGGCGGGGGCTTTTTAAGCTGCACGGCTCGGGCCAAACGGCCCATAACGCCTTTCCGAGCCTAACGGCTTGTGACTTTTGAGTGAGCAAAGGGAGGAAATAAACAACTCGGGTTCATGCTGTACATAAAGCTATTATATTTTCTTACAAATACTATTTACAATTTTTTTCTCTTATAACTAATATATACAACTAGACGGGGAATTCCTCTTCTTCCTCGTCTTCGTCCTGGCGCTGCCCCTCCTCCTCCTCCTCACCGTCCACTTCCATCCGCTGCGGATGTTCTCCTCTCCTCCTGGCTGGCGGTAGCGGCGGGACGTCCTTGTGTCCCCACGGCAGAGTGTGGATGCCGTCGGGGAGGACGCACCGCTTGTCGTCAGCTGGACTGAGGCTCAGCTTGTTCACTTCCACGGTGTAGACCCGGTGCAAGTGGGACTGGAACCGGACGTTGGTGGTGTGTTTATGGACCCCGTCAAACAGACACTCTCTGTAGTCGTCGGGGGTGAGGACGTTCTTGACAACGCCCTTCGCAACCCCCTTGGCTCGCTTGAGAGCCTTGCTGCCGCCTGTCGCCGCGTCCTCGATGTCCATGAAGTACAGCTTGGACCGCAGGCCGAGGTACTCGTATAAGGACAGGCCGTTGCACTCGTCCTTAAACTTTCCGATGACCTTGGCGTTGACGGGGCTGTAGCAGGGGTGAGACCTCGGATAGCCGCTGGTGTCAAAGTCGTCCAGGTGTTCCTTCATCTCAGCATAGACGTCCTGGGACACGATGTCAAAGACGAAGCTGTCCGTGTCCATGTAGTCCACGGTGAGGCGGTCACCGTAGCGCTCCTTCATCTTGCGCAGGAACTCGTACATGAGCCACTTGCTCAGCTCCAGGACTGACATGCCTACGTAGACGGGCTTGTCTATCACAATGTTGACCTTGGACAGATGCACCAGGGCCACGTCCTCCGTGTAGTACGTCCGGTCCAGGAAGTTGGATCTGGCGACGTACTTGGAAAACTTCTCCGGGGTGCACACCAGCTACACGTTGAGGCGCTTCCGTACATTCTCGATGGTCTTGCCAAAGACCGCGTTGTTCATGAACTTGAAGAAGTCCTGTTCAAACTTCGTTTTGGCCTTCTTCCGCAGCTCCGTGTTCATCAGGATGTACGGTTCCAACCACCGCGACTGGTGAAACGAGATCGCCCGATGCACCGCGACCAGCTCCAATCCGTTTTGCAACGCCTGCTGTAAGACCCTGTAGTGACAGATGTAGTTTGTCTTGTCGTCCAGGGTCGTCAACAGTTTGGGGAACTTCCCTGTTGGCGGACGCTTCGTCTCGCAGCAGTAGGGAAGGTCCTTGTGCAGGTCGTGTAGGCGCGCGGGGTAGTGGAGGTCCACTTCCAAGATGTAGCCTCGATCGGCCTCCGCGTCCAGCGCTGCAATGTCCAACGCCTGGATTTCCTCACGGCTGAGCCACTGGAAGTCTCCGGTCGGCAGGCACTGGGACATGGCCCAGCCGTACAAGTTGTTGGCGTCCAGGTACAGGAGGAAGCGCGTGGGCTCGTCCGGGTGGTGGTCTGGGCACCTGTCGTGGTTGGCCTTGGCGTAGCGGGTGATGGCCTGTGAGATCCCTCCCCGGATCCCCTGCTCCACGAACAGGTACATGTCGAAGTCCTGCAGCGTGTCCAGCTCCACGCCGCAGGTCTTGAGCATGACGTCCCAGGCGTAAGAGGGCAGGGTGTAGTAGTGGGCGGGATCCAGCCCGTACTCGGCTAGCGAGGTGTCGCGGAACTGCTCAAAGACATCGGTGAGCAGGGCGATGTCGCACCGCAGGTACTTGTCGGCGTAGTCCTTGAGGTTGTGACACTCAAAGGCTCGCCACACGTTGAGGGCGTGCTCGTACTCCTCCTCCTTGATATCCTCCAGGGTCATGGAGTTCCTGAACGCCTCCTTGGGAGGCAGCTCCCTGGTGGAGTACAACGTGTCGTACGACGTGACAAAGTCGAAGGGGAACACGCCCTTCCTGCGCACCAGGTCGAACAGCCGGTCGTCGGGGAAGCGCTTCCTCGTCTCGCGCATTCTGTCCGTGGGAAGTCCCGCCGCCAGGTTGGCCAGGCTCATGGACAAGAACCTGTAGGTGTCGAGGAACCGCACCGCGAAACTGCTCTGTCGTTGGTTGTTCCCGGGCTGACCAAAGTGAAACCGCTTGGTGAAGGCGATGTAGCGCTCTTCGGTGTGCGCCAGCACGTCCACATCACCAGGGTCGATGGCCAGCTCCCGCACTATGAAGTGGGCGTCGTAGTTGGACAGGTTGTGGAAGTAGCAGTTGATGTGTCGCAGCTCCCGGTACCTGAGGTTGCACGAGCGATGAGCGGCTCCTCGGAACTCGTAGGGAGGGGCGTGGTTGTGGTCCCGCACCTTGACGTCCTGGTCCGTGAACTCCTTCCCGCAGAGGTAGCAGTGAGTCGCCACCAGGTACTCGTCCATCTCCTGCCGGGTCAGAGAAGGGTACAGAGCTCTCGTGCTGAACAGGAACTCCCACAGCGCCAGCACGTCCATCTTGAGCCTCTCCATGAAGACCTTGGACGCGTCAGCCCCGAAGTAGACGCGGGGCTCAAACTCCTCCAGGCCGAGCGAGTCCACGATCTGGTAGGCGAAGGCGTATGGGACGTGCAGTTGCAGGGGCCTCGTGCCGGGCGGCGCTTCCACCGGGTCAACAGCGACGGGCTGCAGAGCACACTCAAAGTCCGCGTAGATGCAGAACCTCTCCCGCCTAGTGTACTCAGGGTGGGTGAAGCGGATCTGCTGCTTCTTCGACAAGTCCAAGCGAAGGGGAGCCTTGGCGGTGCAGTATCGCATGTGCTCCTCCAGACGCTCAGCACCAGACAGTTGCAGCTTGTCAGGCCGGTTGTCAAAGTAAGCGAAGCATCGCTTACACACATGGATAGTGCCGCGGTGGGACGTCAGCTGGGGTCGCACCAGCCTGCTGACGTTCGCGATGTAGGCGTAGTGACTGTCTCCGCCGGTGGTCACGTACAGCAGGTCCCGGTGATCCTCCAACTCCCGCTTGCATATCTTCAGCGGGAACACGCGGTCCTGGAACTTTGGCGATCCGTCGGGGCGTCTCCCCACCATGGCGCGCTCGATCCCGTACACGTTGACGCTGATGGGGTTCCTCCTCTCGAAGACTTTGATGTCCTTCACGGCCACGGGGAAGCGTAGGCCGACCCAGTCGTAGCGTGCCATGACGTCCGGTGTGTATGATGTGGGCCTCTCCGGGTGTCGTGCGACGAACTTGGCCAGGACGGCATACGCAAAGCACATGTCATCGACGTTTTGCACGTTGATAACGGCGTGCGTGTCGCAGATGGTCCTGGGAAGCTGGACGAACCGAGCTCCGCGTTCTCCCAACGGGGTGTAGAGGTTGACGCGGATCTCCAGGTCGCGTATCCGGAGATAGCTCCACCCGCTGCCCACTAGCAGGCACTGCTCCTTCTCTTCCTCCAGCTTGTGGAAGGACGCCGACAGGAAGTCCTCCAAGTTGGACGCGGCGGTGAGAGGCACGTTCTTCGTCTTGAAGGCCCGCAGACAGGTGGCCCCGTGAACGTTGGCGAATTCGCACTCTAGGAACATGTTGACCTTGGTGTTTGGGTGTCGGGTCCTGACGTCAGTCAACAGGTTCAGGACGCTGTCGAACAGCAGCACCAGTGCGTCCTCCACGGTCAAGAAGTCCTCCATGGGTCGAGACAGGCCGAAGGTCAGGAGCCGTCCGCGGAACCCCCGTTGGACGGTGCGGAACGTGGGCAATCCGCCGTCGCCGCCACCACCCACCATCCCGTCGGGTGCCGTGCTGGGTCCGGGCTGGGGCTCGCGGCTGGGTCCGGGCTGGGGCTCGCGGCTGGGTCCGGGCTGGGGCTCGCGGCTGGGTCCGGGCTGGGGCTCGCGGCTGGGTCCGGGCTGGGGCTCGCGGCTGGGTCCGGGCTGGGGCTCGCGTCTGGGTCCGGGCTGGGGCTCGCGGCTGGGCCGGGGCTCGGGTGACAGGACGGGCAGGCGCGGCATCTCGTCCACAATGAGGTTCCTCACGACGGGGCAGTTGTGGGCCTCGTGCTGGTCCCGGTTGTAGCGCCGGGTGAAGCCTCGGTCGCAGTAGGCGCACGCGAACCTCATGCCAAGGTGGACGCTCGCCACGTGCTGCTGGAGATAAGCGGCCCTGCGGAAAAGGGCGCCGCAATCGGTGCAACGGGCCTCATTGACGTGCACCAGCTGCACGTGACGCCGGAGCAAGTCCTCGCGGGCGAATCGCCGCCCACACGCGTCGCACTCGGGCCGTGGGTCTCTGACGGGTGGCGTTGCGGAGGAGGAGGAGGAGGTCGAAGCCGACGGGCTCGCACCGTGGACCGCTTCCATGTGATGGCGCAGATCCTCAGGACTCGCCAGGGCGACGGAGCACAACGGGCACGGATGGCCTGCGAACAGGAAAACAAGTCCTATTAGTGACCCTGATAAACACGAGGGTGAGGAACTGGCGACCTCTCCCTCATCTCAATCGCCAGTTTGAGCCCAGTAAGTACAAGAGTGAGGAATTGCACATAAGACTGGCAACCTCTTCCTCATCTCGATCGACAGTTTGAGCCCGGTAAATACAAGGGTGAGGAATTGTACAGAGGCCTGGCGACCTCTTCCTCATCTCGAGCGCCAGTTACCCGGGCCCGATAATACAAGAGTGAGGAATTGCACAGAGGCTGGCAGCCCCTTGTTTACCTCTCGAGTCTGTTTACTCGACTAAAGCCGTTTAATCTCTCGAAAACAGGTCATTAGTACTGGCGGTTTCTTGTTTAACATAAAAACCATGCCTGGCGCTTGATCGTTAGAATGGGAGAGGAACTGTATAGAGGACTAGCGACCTCTTCCTCATCTCAATCGCCAGTTTACCTGGATCCAGTAAATACAAGGGTGAGGAATTACACAGAGGCTAGCAGCCCACCCTTTCTTGTTTAACATAAAAACCGTACCTGGCGCTTGGTCGTGAGGAGTGGGAAGATGAACTGTGGCGAGGTGGCGTCGTAGGTTATCGCTTCGTCCGAAGCGTCTGCCGCAGACGTTGCAGTTGAAATGGCGGTCGCTGTGAGCGGCTGTTGTGTGGCGAGTCAGGTTTCCGGCGTTTCCGAACACGCGGCCGCAGACCTCACACAGATGAACAGCCATCTACAAAAACATTGGGTATCTGTATTCACCGTCCGCTACAAAGGCACAGTTGTCGCAGCAGAAACACTTTGGTAGCGATACCCCTGGGAACGAGGCGAGTCTAACCCTTTTAATAATGTTGGATAGAAATAGATGGCATGAATCGCTCCTATGACATTCCCAACACTGGTACACGTCTTTGTCTTTGTTACGCTCACACATAGCGATTTCGCCCTCGTCTGTATTTCCGCTAGGCACTTGAAAGTTCGATTTAAAAGCGAAACCAAATTTTATTTCACTTAAAACGTTTTTAAAAAGGAGTGGAAGCGAGTCTATTTTACTTTTTAAATTTGGTTCATTAACTTTAATCGTTAGAAAACACAACTGTTCCAAGGTCATTACGGTTTCACTCATCTCCATCTGAAAAGAGACAAGACTCAGTGTACTGAGATATGCAAAAATATTAAATATTAATTTTAGCTAATAAGATTTTAGAGCATTGGTAAACTTGCTGATGAAAAAGTAAATTACATGTTACTTACATTTTAAGATATTCAAAGAGAAAGTCGCAACAGTCGCACAAGTAATCACCGCGATAGTAACGAAAATTAAAAAAAATAACAAATAATTGAAATAGAAACGCTAATTGATAAATATGTTGTTACTTACGTTAACTTTTACGGGAATCCAAAGGCAATGAACAGCAAGTTGTGTAGATGTATCGCAGAGGCAGCACTACTTCGTCCGCACAGTAAGAGCTCCAAAGACAAACTGGCGAAACCTCTGAAGACGTGCTCATAAATAGCACTCCGGTCGGGAGGAGAAATCGGTCGTGGAACTTTCCACTGGAACCGCTAATGGGTAAACAGGCTGGGACAGTCACGTAGGCCCTAGCACGCGCCTCGACGCGTGACTCCGCGGAGCCGCGGGGGGGGGCTTGCATCCTCACCGCGCCTTTGCTAGTTTTGAACCATCGTGAGGGGTCTGGAAAACAGCCAAGATCCCATGAGGAAAACGCGTTTAAAAATTAATAGTGGGCCTGTTTAACGGTGGATTCTCAATTTTCTTTAAGGGATGGTTTACTTAGGCTGCCGCCTGACATGTGGTGAAATTTCATCAAAATCGGTCGGTAAACAGCTGAGATCCCATAAGGAAAACGCGTTTAAAAATTAATAGCGGGCCCGTTTAACGGTTGATTTTCAATTTTCTTTAAGGGATGGTTTACTTAGGCCGTCACCCGACATGTGGTGAAGTTTCATCAAAATCGGTCGGTAAACAGCTGAGATCCCATAAGGAAAACGCGTTTAAAAATTAATAGCGGGCCCGTTTAACGGTTGATTTTCAATTTTCTTTAAGGGATGGTTTACTTAGGCCGTCACCCGACATGTGGTGAAGTTTCATCAAAATCGGTCGGTAAACAGCTGAGATCCCATAAGGAAAACGCGTTTAAAAATTAATAGCGGGCCCGTTTAACGGTTGATTTTCAATTTTCTTTAAGGGATGGTTTACTTAGGCCGTCACCCGACATGTGGTGAAGTTTCATCAAAATCGGTCGGTAAACAGCTGAGATCCCATAAGGAAAACGCGTTTAAAAATTAATAGCGGCCTTGTTTAATGGCGGATCTATGGGGTTCTTACGTCATTCGCTTCCTCTAGGATAGGCCTACACTCTGGAAAAAGTCCCGTGGGAATCGGTGGGTAAATAGGCTAGTTATTAATTTTCGAAAGTTTTTTCCTCATCACGAAAAGTGCTGCAGACGACCGGGGGGGGGGGGTTCCTCATTCCTCCTCACACGCCTGTGCTCACCAGCCTATGTTAGGTTTCCGCCAGGTCACGTGACGGGGGGGGGGGGGGTTCCTCCTCACACGCCTGTGCTCACCAGCCTATGTTAGGTTTCCGCCAGGTCACGTGACGGGGGGGGGTCCTCATTCCTCCTCACACGCCTGTGCTCACCAGCCTATGTTAGGTTTCCGCCAGGTCACGTGACCGGGGGGGGGGTTCCTCCTCACACGCCTGTGCTCACCAGCCTATGTTAGGTTTCCGCCAGGTCACGTGACGGGGGGGGGTCCTCATTCCTCCTCACACACCTGTGCTCACCAGCCTATGTTAGGTTTCCACCAGGTCACGTGACGGGGGGGGGTCCTCATTCCTCCTCACACGCCTGTGCTCACCAGCCTATGTTAGGTTTCCGCCAGGTCACGTGACGGGGGGGGGGTCCTCATTCCTCCTCACACGCCTGTGCTCACCAGCCTATGTTAGGTTTCCGCCAGGTCACGTGACGGGGGGGGGGATATGACGTCATGGGGGGGATGACGTCGGGGGGGGATGACGTTATGGGGGGGGCCTCGGGGGGTGACCTTGGGGTCAAGGTCATCGGGGGGGGGGGTGATTCCTCATTCCTCCTCACACGCCTGTGCTGGTTCAGAAGGAACCAATGCCCCCTACTCGTGTTATCGATTGGGACTGTCTATGCTTTTTAGGTGCAAAAAAATCAAAACATTTGCCTATGTCATATATGAACATTATTTATGAACACGTTTTCATTAAAGAGCTATAATTATTATCATAAATTTTGCTTGTATTAGCTATGTTATTTATTTGTATAAGTCATCGAGGGCTGTGAAATATGCATCTCAACCCGGGCTCCACTATATGATGCAAAAAGGTCTGCGACCGGGTCATACAGTTGAAAAAGCTGAAATTATGTGATAATTGGTTCCCAAATTAACATGTTCAAATAACACCTTTTGAATCGGCAAGAAAACATATTTGTTAGTAGACCATCTTAGTCAAAGCTGGAAGTAAGTACGATTCATATTTTTAATTATGATAAACGTCTTACCTTAGAATGTTTAGGCCAACACCATTACGTTTGCTACCGATGCAACTTTTTGTAAGTCAGAAAAAACATCAATACCTTTGTAATTATATGAATAACTTAGTTTTAAATGAGGTATCCAAATGGCATTGCTGCAAAAAGGTTTCTTCTCAATTTGACTAAAACTTAAAATTAACTTTCTTTTGATTTAATTTCTCAGCCCTCAGAGAGGCCGATAATACTATGCGAAACTACTTGGAATCCACTTTGATCCAAAGCCTATCTGGGATGTGCATGTATCCGATATTTGTTCAAAACTGTCAAGAGTCTGTTGAGGCGTCTCAGACTCCGTCCACCAAGTCATTATCTTAGGTACTGTTACATTGTATTGTTCCACAGCATTTTACTGTATTAAATATTAAATTTGGATAGTACAATACAAATAAATTAAATTGTTTTAAATTGTTAAAGTTAAAAAACTCTAAGGATTTTAACAAACTCAAATAGTCGTGAATATTGTAAGCTCCTATTTAAAGTGGCCTAAATATTTCCAAACAATATTGCCAAACATGACCAAAAACTAAAGGCAGAAGTCTACTCTGATTATATAATTATTTTATCAAAGATGGGTTTGAATATACAACTGGGATGGACAAAACTTGAATGACTGGAAGTGGATGTAGCGGAATGGGTAGTTTTTGGAATAGAAATATTACTTCTAACATGAACATCACAAAATTTCTGTAAATGTTTGTTTAAATTTTGAAACTAAAATGAGCTGTTTAGAAAAATTTGTCTTACAATTTTACATGAAGTAATTGTCTCAAAATAATGTAAAATGTTAAGTTATTATTACAAACGTTCCTCTGTATTAATTAACTAATATATTGCAGATCATCATGAAGAGAATAATTTAGGTGTATAACTACTTATTAGTTGTGTACACGATTTGGTTAGTATTTTGAAGCCGAATAAATAATGAAATCGGCACAGCGTAGATATTGTTGTCTATGAGCCAGTTCCTTAGAATTTACCACATGTAACGGACCGAAGGAGTCACTGATGAGTTATTGTGATTATAGTGAAGGGACGTCCTCACCCTCTTAGCACTTAGTGCACCATAACCATTTTCTGACCATCCTTGATGACCAAGATAACGGAACATCATAAGAGGGGGAAAGTTAAATGGTTATCTTGCCATTGTAAACTGAATTTATCATGAACTTATTTATAACTGATGAACAATATATAAAACAAAAGAATACAACACATAAAATGTTACTATAAAGCTGATTATACTTCAGGAAAATGTTTTGTTAAAATGATTTGATACATATTCAAAATGTATAAACTTTAATTTCTTTTCTTTTGTATTTTAAGAAAATTTGAGTTAGAATCAGTATCAGTAATAAACAAATCCTATTTTTGAAGTAAATAGTGTTATTAGCTAGTAAAGATTACTGTTATTATTAATACAAACTGAAAAATACAAGCAAATAGTAATATAAATGAAAGTGCTTAGATCTAGTCTTTATAATCAAAACAATACAGTGCGATTAACAAGGCAAACAAAAAACATAAATATATTTTGTCTATAGATAAATATCGTTTGTCTGTTATAAATAATAAAAACGACAAAATATAAGAAATACTAATACAGATATTTACATTTTTGGTCTGCATAGTCCAAAAAATAGTGTCCAATTTGAAATACATAAAACACACATACTTTGTGTACGGGTTCTAAAAATACGGAGTTATAATTAGACGGTTACTTGACAAACATCTGTAAGCGATCGGAGACACAGATGCTATTATCCCCCAGCTGTCTGAAGACATGTTCATAGTTATGGTTACTACCTGTATTCAACCCGAACCTAGGAGAATAAAATGTACAGGCAAGATACACCATCCAAATTTAAGCTGAGATTCAGGAAAAACACTAAAAGAAATACGTGAAAAGTGACGGATTATCATGGATACATTTTATTGAACAGTTTAAAAACAATGGCAAATGTATTTAAGTTTATATTTAAGTTATATGGGGTTTTATTTAATCTGTATATAAGAGTAATGTTAACATTAAGAATTCGTTTGCTGTACGTAATTACAAATGAAGGTCTTGCAATAAAATGTTGTAATCATAAAACTAAATAAATGAAAAGATTCTAACTGTGGAAATTGCAACTTGAAACAGGAAAATAAGGAATAAAGCGAAAGGATATGTTAGAGAGAAAAACATTTCCAAAATTCGGTGTTTTCCGTTTCAATTTACTAGGTGATGTTTAAAATACATTACGTGATGATAATGTATCGTAATAGTATTTGCAATAGGTAGATGCAAGAACCTATTTTACAACAAACAGGGATGCCGCTGAACCAATTTTCCTTTAAGTCCCACAGTCTTGGAACACATTTACTGAGAGGAAAGAATACTGTCCATTATTCTTTCAAAAGCAGGAATATTTTATAAAGTTTTAATATCATTTCTCTCCTTCCACTTTATGTATTCTGCAATAGAATATTACAAGGTTTATAGCACTCATAGATGTTTCTCACTGGTTTATTAAATTAAAATATCTTAAGAGTATAGTAATTAACGTTGTGTAATGTTGTGTATCATTAACACATGGTTCATACTTACGAACGAGATTAACTTATACACAATGCTAGAAATGTGAAAAACAGTTCTGAGAAGGAATAACCTAGCTAAAACCTCTGGAAATAAAATGCGGTGAAATAAGTGTGCGGTACACGTGTATATATTGTACATTATGTTGTCGAGTGACTACTCCAAGTTCTATTTTGGGCAACTCTCACCTTTTATTTTATTGATGAGGGGACGTATGTCCAACTTACATATGGAATTCCCAACCTTTCCAAACAAACAGCTGGCGTTCAACCAGAACATACGACCGTCGAACTAGGGAAAACACCATCTGAAAATACGTAACGTTAAGTGAGGTTCCGCGAAATATCGGGAGTGCGAGAGACTGGTATGTGTGTTTCGTCCGATTATATATATTTGTGAGCAGAAATTCTAACAAGGTTGATCTTCCAACAGTTTGGACATAGAGACATAGCAACCGCATCAAATTCTGCAATAGAATATTACAACATTTATAGCACTTATAGATTTTTCTCACTGGTTTACTTAATTAAAATATGTTACCCAAAATAGTATCTGGAACATCGTTTTATCGCCTTAAAGAAAAAATATCACACAAAACCAAAAATGTATTAATAGTGATTTACGATTAATACTATTTTAGTTTTTGTTACAAATGTTGTATGCCACGTGGAGGACACACGCTTATAACGGCTTATCATTACGGGGCGTGTGGAGCGTACATGTAACAGCAGCTAAGCACACACTTGCCATGCAGAGAGCAGCGTCGCCGGGTATCGGGGGCGGGCTTTGATCCGACAAGTAGCGGGGTACAAAGCAGCTAGCTGCATAATTTACAATAGGTGTTCTAGGAACTTTAAATTTACTCGTAATTATTTTCACCTCATACATATGCTGCACTAAAAGGATGTTCAGAGTATTATAAAATGTAAGTAAAAAAATCATCTTTTGACTTTGTTAAAAAAATATACTCAGATTACCTAACAAGTTGCTAAATGAATTAATAATGTAATTTATAGTTCTTAAATCATCATATACTTATTGATTTTACACAGTGGTACATGTTAAACTTGATTGCTCGACAACGGATACGAGCTAATATTGGTTGAAACAGCGTTTTTTTAAGTAAGCTGGCACATCCGTAATATAACCTTTAACATAACAATAACTTATCTCATAGTTGTTATCTTTGATTATTTGCAATAAAGAAATTTGGCCAACAATATTAAGCTGGTTTTACCATGACCATGTGATCCATTAAAATGAAGAAAACAAAAATTAAAATCACACTGTATTTTGTTAAAAAATAATGCCTTATTATATTTATTGTTAAATGTGGTAAAAGCTGAATAATTAATAATCTCGTAAGGTTAGATTAGATTGTTACGTTACAAATAATTATCACTACTATCCAACCAAATTATTTTAAATTTGACTAGTGTAGGCATGTTTTTAATTGCACAAAGCACATGCGTTGCCGTCTTTTTACTTGTTTTCTGTGTGCGGTATATGACATATTAATTATTAACTAGATATATGGACCCATTTTTTATTTATACTGAGATTTATCTTACTACACTTAATTTCAATTACTCGAACTTAATCAGTAACCAAAGGAAAAAACATTTTGTTGAATACAATTCTAACACCATGAAGTTCAAAATTGTTTATTTTAGGTGTTTGATAAAGTACAGTAACTGTGTATTTTATTTTTATTTGCATGAAGGATATTTTAATGTAACATAGATACCGGAAAATAACAAGAATAAATCTTTACACAGCGTTGAATTTTTGGCGTGGTTTTAGGTTAGGACCCAAATATATATATATATATATTTTTTTTTTACTGAGAATACCTTATTAGTACTCCAATGTAGTTATTTCAAAGCTTCCTTTTATTTTTTAATGTTATAAAAATGCTTATTATAAATTGTTAAGGTATGTATTTTTTGTTTTATAGAATAAACGAAAACAATTGTTGTATTCCGCTTATATTTCCGTTTTTATGTAAATAATGTGGACAAATAATTTATTATTGCTGCTAAAAAAACACCGTCTTGTTTTATCTTGTGCTTCCGAATGAATTAATATTGGAATCTAAGCTATTAAATTACCCATTTATAAAAATAATAAAGTATTACGAGAGTCTTTTTGGGTCACTACGATACGAAAAGTTAAGCTTAACCTCCTAGAATAATAATAGCTATATTCAAGGATGTGCATCAAAAGGTTTGGCATATTCAAACTATTTGGCAGATAAATACTTGGGAGATAAAAGAAAAAATAGCAGATAAACCTTTAAACGCCATAGATTAAATATGTCCTTCTTTAACAAGTTTGAGAAACAAGTGGCGGTAGTAGACTGGATATCCCAATATGTGCCATTAGCAAACATGGCAGAAATATCTGACAAGATATGACGAGGGAGGCTTGGTTTACTGTTAATTACCATAATTATCTCCCGTTGCGACATGATTGAGTGCTCTTTTTCACAGTGAACTACATACTTCACGTTTCATACATTTTAATTCCTTTACACAATTAATTGTAACGTATAATAACGTACGTCTAATTGAAATTGAATAGTGATAACAAATACATTATGATTGGTTTAATATAGAATTTTGCAGCAGGTTTAGGGGACATATTTGGTAGACAATAGGCTTCTCATGATATAGGTAAACTGACCAACCCAAATACTGTCGTTTTGCTGGTTTCTCCAAAAGTACTATAACCCTTATGACTTCATAAACCATTTTATTCGTATTTTTCGTTGGGCTATATAACCTAAACTATATAAAACGAGGGAAAAGTGCATCTTTATTTCATGTTCACCGTGCAGTACGGAGGGCTTCTAAGTCATGAATTAAATGGCCATTCTAAAGGTACTATCCATTCTTAAACTATCCTTACCTGAATAAGGAATTGTATTTTATTCAACGTATCCTTTTTCACCACATTTAGGTAGTTTATTTCTTTCATAACACTTTGTCGCGATAAAGGGAAAACAGATAATACCCATTTTACTAAAGTATAGCAAGTAATGAACTCCACTTCAGCGCTTTCATGCACGAGAGCACAGCATACCTATCTCCCGCGTAGGACGTTGAATATAACGTCCTACAGGAAACAGGCTTAACATCTGACAGGATGCTTTGTACCATTTCAACTAGTAACAATAACTAACAGCTTCTTTGACTATTGGTGAGTAACAGGTATCCGGATATTGCGATTGCGATTGTAGTTGTAGAAGGACGGACGGTACGCTGCGTTACCATTACATCTCCCCTAAACTAACGTTGTGGTTGAATTGTTATTAAACTAGATGCAGTTATAAAAATATTGTAGAACTTACAAATGTGCTAAATTCTGTATTTTGGTAATAACCGGTGTGTTCTTAGCAAGAGTATTGTATATGTGAATTAATATTTTTTTGCAAAGAGAATATCATTAATAATTAATATTTAATCATTAATAGCATAAACACCCTTATAAGGATATAAAAACCATTTTGTTTCTTCTTTCTTTGGTTTTATGATTTGTTTATTTAAACTGAAAACCATTTATTAGTAAGGATATGCCAATGTGTGTATGAGTTTTTATGGTCGATGTACAACCACGAAGATGCAGTTGCATTAACAGCGACTTACAGCTAAATAAGAAACGTATTTAAAAAAAGGTGATGATTTGTATTAGATTGACTAATTATACACCGGTACCGTCATATAAGATAAATCTTAGTAATTTAGAATATGTGACAGTCTCTGTTATATATATTCCTGATCCTTTTATTTAATGGCGATTTAGTTTTATTATTTTGTATAGTTGAAAACATTCATTAAATTACTTCATGCTTACTAATTATTTTAAATATTCGTAATACCTTCATGATGTATATAGGGAATTTGTTTCCTTAGCACCAAAACAAATATGTATACCTATTCTTTTAAATGTAAAATCCGACTTTAAATACTACAGCATCTAAATAAATATCATAAATTCTATAGCACCTAAATTACTAGAGCATGAAATAATTTATCATATTTTGACGTTCAGCTTAACTAAATAAAACGTAGATTTATTATGTCTATGATTGATGGTGCTATGTCCAACTGTGTCCTGATTCCGTTTAAGCAGATTTTAAATATTGAAACATAAATATTATTTAGTTCAGCCTGTCTCTTATCTTAATGTATTACAAATGTAATATTATATTAACATATTTTAATATATATCTACATATGTTAATATATTAACATATGTATATACATGTTTCTTAATGTATAACATAATGGTTATGCTAAAGAGCATACACATTACGGTTTGCTTCAAATAAACACAGAGGCATGAGAAAAATGTAGTTTACAATGTTAGGGCTGCAGTTTCTATAGCTCTGTATTTTACAGACTACTCATATCACAACACTATACTACGTCTAAGTCTGAGGGAAGATAACTTTAATTTTAACCAACCTGAATTCATTTACGAAGTATCTATAAAAGTGTAAGAAGGTCTAAGTGTATAGCGATAGTGCGTGTTTTCCAGTGATAATGTAATTTTATACAGTCACTGATTATTTATTAACTCTTGGATCTACCAAAATAAATGAAGTATTTTTGGATGGATTTGACAACGTATTCCATTTATTTTTCCGTCTTCATGGGTTTTAAGGCCAGACCTGTCCGTAGAAAAATGAAACCAAGCAAAGAGTTTACCGTTACAGATCAGGTTAGACTGAGCTTTGTAGATGTGTTTTCCAAAACTATGAGTCTAGTCTACTCCAGGCCCGTTGCCGTGATTTCCACGCTCACCTTGGCCATTCGTTTTCAGGTAAACAAGAATTGTTTTAAGCATTTCTTTACAAAATAGGAAAAAAACAGACAGGAAAAATATATCTATGATATAAGTATACAATAACACACACAATTGGTTCTAATGGGCATAAAAATAATATTTATAATATTTCTAAAAAGATCATGCAAATGTTTGAGTCAGTGGGCATTACGAACAGAACGGAAGAGCTCGTTGCCAACCGGACCCGGAAGTAGAGCTCCAATAAAGGGTCAGCGAGCTGCCCTTCCGCTACCTAAATCTTACAAATCTTCACTTGATTGTTTTGAAGAATATTCCTAATGGTTGAAGGATACTTCCAAACGCTGATAGTTTGGATATTTCAACCACTGTACATTGAACAGTTATAATAAATTTAAAATGGATAGAATATTATCATGCCCCCATACGAAGGTAAGCCTATATATAAAGAATGGTTTTAACAACTTGCTTTGATCCTCCTTGTTTATTTTTCGCTCAGTTTCATTTTGATAAATCTGTCAGCTAAAAGTAAAAACATTTTTATTTATTTTAACTATCCCTGTTTCTTTCTGAAACTTCCCAAGTGAAATAATTCTTATATTTTCTTAATCGTAGTTTGCTTTAATCATCGGTATGTAAGAAAGGCTAAAATAAACTGATTTTTTTAAACAACTCTAATTGTGTAAATAGTATTAATAAATGTGATTTTTCAGATTGAGTTTGCAATAATATTTACCATGCACTTTTTAATGGTTTAGCTTTTATTGTAAGCTGAAAGTGTTTGCGAAATTTACTTACAAAAATTCCTCACAAACTAATGAGAAAATGATAAAATATACACTACATATATAAAGTAAATATAGGGTACATAATTTTAAAACCGAACACCGTTAAGCCTAATCGTGTACAACGTATTGTTCAAATGTCTGTTGACACATTATTCGTGCTTTAACTCGGCCTTTGGCCCCAATTTGCTACAGGTATTCTAATAAATTACTTTTTCTAAAACAATTAGAGGTTCTGTTACAGTGGTAATCAGTCAACGTTAAACGTCTGTTGTTCTTACCTAACTGTCTTTACTAGGTTTTAATTAAAATTAAAATTACAAAAATTGGTTACCAATTGAAAAAATAAATTATGATAACAGCTGATGTTAAAAGATTTTAAGTGTCCGTCATAACTACATCGAATGCTTTATTAAAAATCATGGTAATAATTTAACTGCAATTCGATTGAAATATATATAAAATTACCAAAGAAGTGAAATTCACTTAAAATTACCGAAATATATACTATAAACAGTATATTTCACCCTGAAACTATTTATTTGTGTTTATATTTTTTACTAAGACAGTTTTTGTAGCGGACTCAGGAGAAAGCCGTCAGGGTATTTTCTACACCTTGTTTGGATACGACCATAAAGGGGCTGTGGCCTGATATAGAGGATGCGGCGGTCATTTCCTCCACTTAGGTTGGCTCCAACGACTTGGCAACTACGTCACGGTGTTCTTTGTTTCTTTGGTTTTCTTCATAAAGTTTTGCATGAACATATGAGTTTGCCATTTGTTAATATTTAGGAAAATGTTTTGTATCTGATTTCTAGAACTACATTGCAGAACAACTAGTAAAATCAAGATAATGAACTGATTAATGGAAAATTTATTGTTTTTCAGCCATTATTACATATCATACACTTTTCATAAATTCAAGAAATAACATATGTTAATAATTAAAGGTTATTTAAATTAACATTGTACTATCACGCAAGCACAAAATGTGTGTGTATTGTAGGAGGAACTCACGCACACCGTTGGAAAGGTATTCTCCTGTAAATTTGCAGAAACCCCTTATAATTTACAGCAGTCTTCAGGGCTACGCCCCACAGGCTTTCAATGTGAATCTGATAGAAGAACACTAATCAATGAAATTGGATATTTGATGGCTGTTGATATAATAACCGATGCTAGCACAACATATGTTTCAGGCATAAATGAAAAGACTAATGACTACTGGAATGGAAACGCCTGGCGCCTTTCTGTTTTCTGCTTTAATTTCACTTAAAAAACCCTGGGGTTCTACTCGGTTTTAATCTGTAATAGACCACAAATAGCCTTCGTAACCACCAGTAAAGAGGTAAATAGTAAAATAAATATAATCCATCTAGTTTAAAATGTAGGTATGTAGGTATTATTTGACTGTTTTTGTTTTTTACAGCCTATGTGAATGAATTTATAATCATCAACACAGAATAGAAAGAGAGACAGAAAGAGCGCAAGATGACCCACTAGATAGATCTAACTGATTAGTTATTATAGTCAAGTTCAGCATTAATGACACTGGTTCAAATGTGTTTTTTTTCTAACTGCTTATGTAGGATGTGGCAAAACATTCACGCAAACGGATATTATATGTACCACTTATGGTCTCTATATAAATATTGTTGGTCTAATTTCGACCTCTGGGTGATCACTAGTTTTTTTTATTAATCGATATATCTTTGTTCACCTTATACTTTAAGACTAACACAATTCATGCCAGTTAATGATTTCCGGAATAGTTTCTTCATAAATTTTTAATTAATATCGCATTATGGTAATATATTATTATCGTAATATTTTGAACTAAACTTGACCAGCTGTGAAGTTGTACGAAATAGTTTATAAATGAGCTGAATTTTTCTGAAAGAATTAAGTATTAGGCTCTTTTTATACAGTTATTTTAAGACACTAGAATTTTCCCGTTAAATATTTTCACTAATACGACCTAAAATAAGTATCGATCAATTCATTCAAAATCTAGATTTATTGTTCTCAGGATAAGTACCGGTAAGCATGTCTCACTAGTCATCAAACAGCGGGTACTTGTCAATGTCCAAATATACTTTACAGACATTTTATGAAAATGTTCATCCATTTTACAGCAACAACAGAGATTGGCATAACAGATCGGTGGTTCTATTGGTCACATGTCGATTCAATATCACAATTAGACCAACTACTGTGGTTTTGTTAAACTACTATAAATATTTATTCTTTTTTAAATCGTATACCAAATCTTAAGAGTCGTTAAAGTTGTATTTGATTTTGCCCAACTTAACAGTAATACCGATCAATATACTAAAATATTTGTTAGTCCATTATTTAGGATCCTTAATTATTATAACATAGCTGTAACTTTATACTGATCTATATTATGTTTGTGGAACACTTATATTTAAACATAAACCACCACCTTCATCAAAATGACCTGACTACTATTTATGATACTTGTTTTGTAAATAAGGATCATAAACATTAGTCAAATGGTTGTAGTATTATTAAAAGGGGGTCCCGCTTCTTCTGAGTTATAGTTAATTGTTGTTAAGTATAAATAATTGTTTTAAAACTACTTTATTACAACTCCCTAAATGTATTTTCTGAGAATCAACTTTTACAATTGTAATGCAATGGAGCTAGTTATATAGATTTATGAACTATATAAATGTATCTTACAATACTTACACTACTACAGCATTAAGGTAAAATATTTATATTGATAATATCAATAGAGGATTACGAGTCTTTTGCTTACAAATCTTAAAATTATCGTTGGAAATTTAAAATATATTTTTGTTTTATATCTTTTAAATATATTTATATAACTTGTATATTAGTAGAAATCAGAAAAGTTTCAGACCAATTTAAAAATAAATTAACTAACCTATTTCTGGTAAAACTGCATACCAAAATCGGCACTAAAATACAAATTTAAATGTTCTTCTACTAATTTAGTCGTTCTCTCTCATATTTATTGATTTGATGTGCCTATAGTTGTCGTTTATCTAAAATTAGTAACTATTAGTATGTTTTGAACTGATGATTGAGCATGTAATAAATTATTTAAATAACACGTATAAAATAATTTTTTTATGAATAGTGGTTATTTTAGTCCCTATGATTATACTATACACAATTAAAACAAAACTACGGCCACTTCGTACATTAACTAATAGGATTTCAGTATTTACGATTGATATTCAATATTGTTTATTAATACTATTAAGCCTAACCATTTCCATTTTTATGCTGTTTAATACACTCTATCCAAGCTACAAGAATTGATGAGTGATTACATAATATATTTATTATTAGTACTTTTGAACAATAAATGCAACCCTATCTCTTTTATTTAAGTTTGAGCGTTAGTTAGTGTTATTTTTAAAAACATAACTTTTTGTGCATAATGTACTTGTAGATAAATTATTGGAAATCAATTTAAATTTTAAACTGTGAAATGAAATAATCAAAATTCCAATAATAATAAATTTTAATTAGACTAGGCCCTTCGATATCAAAGATGCCATCGTCAGGTCAATTCAACAACATAAACAAACATTTTAATTTTGACATAACAAATCAGCTGTAAAGACGAAAATATGGTATTTTAGTGAAATACTTTGGAGTAAATATAAATTAAAATAAAGTTCTTAATACTATATAACAAATATTTTCACACAAACGGAGAATTTTGAATTGGACCGAGATTTTTAATAGCATATTTGATTCGACATATTCGGCTGTGCTAATTACACATTTCAGACAAAGTAATCTGCTCATGCAAATCCTTTAAAACTGTTAGAGGACCTGTTCTAGTTTTCCTTATTGCAAGCAGCCCTCATACGCCAATAACGACATTCGCTGAGGTCAAACATTTGCTTAATTTCGATATTGCCTGAACATGAGAGGGGAAACGCGATTCAAGTGGTTAGTGATCACTCGTCCTCGTGAGGCCCTTTCCCATGTAAAATCGAGTTTTTGAGGAGATTTACTTTATTTTATTTTATACGTTACTTTTGGTAATCAAACAATATTATTAGTAAGAAGTTATTAACCATAGTAAGAAGTTATTAATCAAGCTGTACAGTAACACATTTATATTTGTAGCGAACTTAAAAAATTTGATGCTTGCATCTTGAGTGTGCTAATTGAGAAAACCAAAATATTATATTTAAACATACCTCAAGGAGGGGGCAATTGGAGTTAAAAAGCTAACAACGTAATTTAAATCTAATAGCTATAGTAAAATAAATAAATTATTCAAAATAAAACTCTGTCTGTCTTAACTAAAAGTTGAAAAACAAGTAGTATAAAAAAGATTTAATTTTGCTAATGTTACAGTTTTAATACAACTAATACAAATAAATACGATATATTATTGAGAATTAGGCAAATTATTGTAAAAGTTAGATTAAAAGATTGGATAAAAAGATTGATCAAATCAGTAATATTTCCTGATGTACTTGCACAGTATCGATAGATTCTCTTAAATCATAATGTTGGATATTAGACAGGCTTAGGAGGGTTAAGAAAAGCTAGAAGCTGGTCAATCCTGTGCAAACACAAGCCAGAGTTACAGTCGTCTAGATGTGGATGTGTGGCGAGGGGAGGCCCCAGAACACATGTGCTCCAGACACCCCCGCCCTAGCCTGCAGGATAATTGCTTTACTGTGGGGGCGGTAGAGGTTAGGGGCGGGTTTCTTCTTATATTATAACTTCATCTGGAAATAACATTTTTTCGGGGTCGAAAAAATCTTAGATGTACAATGTAAAAAAACGTTTCATTATTTACAATAGGGATTGCCGTGAATATAATTTCTTATTGATTTGGTTAAATGCAAATACAGCAATAAGCTGAGAAAAACTGAGAATTTTAAGAAATAAATCTAATAGCAGAAATAATTGTTTTGTTTTTTTTTGGGGGGGGTGTAGAAATAAATGTATATTTTTCAAAGTAAAATTTTGGCCTTGAAGACATTAATATACATACATTGATAGTAACGATAGTGACAAAATGTTATTTTATTTTCCATTTCAGTTATAAGATGCTCGAATGAAGACTTAGTCACGTAAATAAACCTAACAAACACCTTAACACTTCGCATGCTTTAATATTTTTGTTAGTGCAAAGTGAATATGAGTTTGTGAGTAGTAGTTTATTTGTAATGAAACACATGTTGGTATTTGAATTGAACTCTTGTATCAATACAGAATAAGGCTCGTATTATAGCGAGTCTGCTCCGGAAATTATGTTATAACAGAACGGTCGTAATAAAATGGCTACGACTGCCGAGTTTAAATAATAATCCGTTTTCCAGAAAATTCAAACTAAACAGTAACGACTTCATTTGTTTATTTAAATGATTGAGTTAAATCTAAAATAAGTGGTAATTTTTATATGTAGTAGCCTAAATGTACGTGCACCAATTTGGTATGCGGAAAATAAAAATGTTTATATTAATATTAAATAAATTTAATTAAACATCAAACAAATCGTATAGAAAGTGTTGAATACATTCATGAAATATTTGTTTAAATACGTTAATCTGGCTTATATCTTGAATAGTATTAATGGCACGTCAATACCAGTCTTTTTTACATTCATATTGTCTCATGAATATAATATTGGTACTATTACAGCATCATAAACATGCACATGACAACAGATGTCGCTAGAATGACTCCCGGGACGACCATGTTTCCTGATGTGCGGAACGCGTTCACGTACAGTTGAGGCTGCTGTGATAGGGGAGCCATCAGTTGCCGAACACTCTTTTCACGTATATTGTTCCATAACGAACTTTAGATATTAAACTTTAAACTTTACATATTTTTAAACGTAAAGCCACCTTTTGGTGTTTTGCTGTATTATACATTAGATTTAGTGTTGTCTAAAATGATTACTATTTTTTATTAGTCACTAAGAAGTCGTTTTAACGTAATTGTTTTATATTTTCCTAACCTGAATTTTGTCTATAGTTGAACAGAACTTTATTTTTCGGTTGAAACAAACCACCTTTTTCAATTGGCAGTTTTTTTCTGGCATTAATTATTAAAGTTTATGGAGCGTTGCTCTACATTAATTTAACATTCCCGCATAAATATGACTGTTATATTTTACCCAATCACAAAGTCTAAAATCCAAAACATATAGATCTCTGAATTCTGGAGAATGTTATCTTGTTGAAGGTTTAGTTGTGTAAAACCCTCTATGGTTTTTATTTATTATTTTTTGCACCCAACTACATTGCATAGGTAACTGTTCTTGGTTGTTTTTATAGGAAATAAATAGATAACTTAGGGATCTATGTATAACCTGTGTAACAAGCTTTCGCGTGTATGTAAACGAATCGTATTAAGAACCAACGAGTTCGCACGCAGCACGCTGACGTGAGGGAAGTGAATTTCCACTTAAAAACTTTTAAAACTCATAATCAGTGGAAAAACATACATTCATTCCAATTTTTTTTTAAATCTGAAAACAGTGATTTTTGGCTGTTCTGATGCTCCTGGTTTCATTTACCTGATAAGCTGGGAATACAATTTTGCGCATTATAATGTTAGGAGAAGATCCAGACAGGCTTGAAAGTAGGCGTGAGGTTGCTGGAGATGATTAAAGTACTCTAAAAAAGGAATAACAGGCTTTTCTAGTGTAAAAGCTTCGGGGCTTTCATGTAGTCGAACCACATTTTCTTTAATAAATCGGTAAATATGTATACTAGCATGACGAAAAAGGGGCTTAAAACTTTCGCCTTACTAATTCCCATAGTTTTACATGCATTAATTTTACATACGGGGCTTTTCTGACCCTTTTGGGCCCGCAAACTCGAAATTTGAAAGACTAATCCCCAAAAAAGGGGTTTGGAGTTGTCTGATTGTTTTGCCCAACAAACTTGTCCAACTGATTACAAAAAGAAACGTCCCTACCAAATTTTAAGTAAATCGGAAAACAAATGCGACCGCTAGAGTGCAAACACACACACACACACACACACACATATATATATAATTTTGAACGACCCCCAAAAACGTGTTCAGGGGGTCACGTTAGTAACTTCTATGGTGGTCCTGGGCTTAAGTTTCACCGTGTGGGTCATGCACTTTCCAAAGGAAATTCACTAATAATCTAGCCAATTATTATAATGAAAAAGGGGAGAGCTATAAAGCAAGCACAATGACTTCTGTAACTCAAATACCGAGTGTTTGAAAAATAACTCCCTATTTTCGAGAACAATTTTAATGGTGAAACATACTAAATCTTAAATTTTTTTGAATACATAGTGTGAAAGAGAATATCATCAAGTTTTGGGTTTGTCTTAAAAAACTTTGATGTGCACACCATTACCTGCTTTACACAGATCAAGGCATTTTTCCACTTCTCGCCAGCTATTCGCCACCATTACAGTGTGACTGACGAAATTCTCCGATGATCCTTTGCCGTAAATGGCTAATGTTACGGGTATTTTTATCATATTCCACATTCTTGACAGGTCAAAAAAGACCAGTGGGGTTAAATCTGGGCTTCGAGGTGGCCAGGACAAAGGATCATTGGAGCAGTTGACACACGTGCAAAATTGGTGAATACCTGGCGAGAAGTGAAAAATCGTATTGATCTGTGTAGACTAACTTGTGATGTGCTCTCAAAGTTATCTAAGACAAAATCAAAACTTTAAGATATTCTCTTTCACAATATGTATTGAAAAATGTAAAACTTTGTACGTTTCAACATTAACATTGTTCTCAAAAATAAGGAGTTATTTTCAAACACCTGGTATACACGTTATGCCTTAAATGAAATAAATGTATGATAATAATGCAATATATTAAATATTGTAACTGTTTAGAGAAACGTCTAACCTCTTTCACTACAGATTTTATCGAAGACCATGAAGTATACCATAAACCTGTTTTGGGAACCCTATCACCAAAGTTGTAATTATGCTGTAGTTTGTGCTATTTATGAAATTATACTGCATGAAATTATTCTACAATTAATCATTTAGCTTTAACCTACAGTTAGAAGCCATATAAGGTACAAACCCTACCTGAGAAATGAAATACCTTTCACAACAGTTTAAACCAAAACGGCAAATAAAATTTAATCTGTACATAGTTGTGTTTAAAATTTTGTTATAAACAGTAAATTACATTTATTGTTTATTAATAATTTGTTTAATTCTGCAGACGAACACATGTTTGACGTAGACATACAAATTTTATTCGTCATATTCTTTTACTTAGGTTAACTGTTTACTTAAAACAATATGAGCAATATCAGTATGAGAGAAGCCCTTGTGCGTATTTTGTGACATGCCTCAATGACCTTATCCGTTTAGAATGTCTCCCAAAACAGTTTTATTTTTGCCGCTCTTCCTGTACACCTATACCAGAATGATCATCTCACTGATAGTGCTGCTATCCTATAAGGGGCAAACAGTTTTAGGTACATAAGAGAAACCAAATATGCCATAAAATCTTTTTGTCAGGTACCGGTGGTATGTATGTCTGCACCGAAGACTCTAGGTGGGTCTAACAAGCAATTCGTTGAGGGACAGTAAAATAAAACTGTCTTAAAATGTTATAAAGATCGTCACTGAGGACGTTTCTGTCGGATAAAAGACTACTGATTATCATAATTTATTCTGTTTCAAGAATTAACAGGTGAGAACTTTTCCATTTGTTTTTAATTATTTTACCAGCCTAATCAAACTTCCAGGGGAGTTTGGGAATTTTATTATGATAGTTGCAGGTAATATTGCCACATATTTTAATTTGTTTCAATGTTTTCCTATCATTGGCATAATGAGGAGACCTTAAAATTATTTTGATTAATACTTCATCTAGATAAAACCATAAAGAGGCTGTGGCCTAATATAGAGGATGCGGCGGTCATTTCCTCCACTTAGGTTGGCTCAAACGACTTGGCAACTACGTCAGGGCTGTTTGTTTGCCTCCCTTTCCCTTCCGTTTTTCATCAAACAGCATACAACAATACAACGTCACCATAGAGTATATAATTTGCTGTCTTCATGCTTAAAAAATTGTCCGTTATATGAACAAATTTCTGAGTACACATTAATATTAGTTATCTGTTAATCGTAACTTTTTACAATAAAATCTTACCATAGTAAAAATAAATTCGTCTTACAAAATATTGGTTTCATATTGTTAGTATACATTTGATTATACCTTAAATAATATATTAAAAAAGGTAAATAGTATTTGATTCAGTTGAAGTCGAAAACAATTAGTTTAGAATCATTTCAAAGCTTCAATCATTACAAAAGGAATTAACAACCTCAATTATACAAATCAATGGCAATTTTTTAGATGTGCTACATTTTGTTGTGGATTCATTATAATAATACTTAATAAATATGTTATCCAAAAAACACTTTAATAGATCAGAATCGTTATGCTGTTTGTATATTGTTATTAAGTGTATAGTTGATCGCTTTTCTCTAGCCTTTTTAATAGAAGCATTAATACTTCGTCTTTTTTATCAAATAAGGTGTGTTGTACAAAGGTTTTTATGTAAGGCTTTTTTATAACCAGTTGTATTTTAAAAGGGGCTTAACATTATAGCCTATGTTGGCTTTTAATCTATTATAAGTTGTAATATGAATTTTTCACTCTGAATTTCCTCTAATTAAGAGCATTCATAATTGCTTATATGTACCTTCGTATTGGAGCAATACAAAATATGATAGGTTAGTTTATAATCACAGTAAACTTAATGTCGTCAGTATTGGCTTTTAGTAAATCTACGTGAATATTGATTGATAACTCCGGTCTAATTATCAACATACTTACATCTCTATTATTTCTAGACCAGAAGCAAAATTCTTGATGGTTTTATCGTACATCAGAATTTCTCGACCTATCTACTTCGCCCCACCACAAACATTCAGCTTGTGCTCCACACAACGATATTTAACTATGACATAACAACACCTAAATTCAACCCGATACTCAATACCACATTTGGAAAGTAACATTTCATTAATTTCTCCTCGGTAAAAAACCCTAACTCGACGAATATAATGTATTCAGTGAAATTTTAGAATCTACAGTGGTAAAATGTTTCAATTATCTGTTTACTTTTTATAAAATTGATACAAAACCTAAGACGTTAAACATTTCCGAATTAAAAATATACTTTTCAAGCATTTTTTCCTCCTATTTTGTCATTCGCAATAACGCTAGCGCAAATAACGTTTCTGAACAATCTATCAACAAACAAAATAAAATTGTTATAAAAAAATCCCTATTAAATTTAGCTTGCATGACTATTAATTAAATAAATTAGATTGTTAACTCTATGGATGCATTCTAAATGATATAATTGCTTGGTATAGTTGTACAAATACATTTGTTAGAGAACGGTCAACATATCTCAAAGTCATCTGGGCACCCCAAGAATTGAACCCTTGACCTTAAGCACCAATACCCAAGAAGATGTTAGGCTGCTAGGCTAATGAAGTGGCCCCCAAAAAACGATAATTTAAAGTAAAGTTGCATAGTAAAAAAGGAGTTAAAAAAACAAGTATTGACAAGCAATGTTTTGAAATTCTATTAGACTCGTATTTACTAAAGAGGTCTCATTAATAATGAATAAGTAGAAGAGATTTAGGAGTTTCCAGAGGCGGTTGATTTTTAAGGAAGAGTTGAATTGAAGAGTTTCAGAGTTCTTTGTTCAACTTTAGTACGCTTCATTTGGGAAGGAAAACTCGAGCTTTGGTAGGGGAAGCCGTCAACAGTACTTGGGCTGCCTCTTCTTTATCTCATGTAAAACTTGGAGACTGCTCACTTGTTAACATACCATGAATGAAACTTTCCTTCCCTTTACAAAGTGGTGCGAGTTAAATGGTACGTCCTAGAAGTAGTAATCTTTAAATTCTCGGAAATCTGAATCTATGTTTGCCACATCATTCCACGTTTTAGCTTTATTAAGAAATATCCTACGCTTTGAAAGCCGGAGTTCTTTATATTTATATTTTAATTCTCTTTGGTATTAACTGAAAATAGGCAAAAAGATTTCCTTAAAACCATACTATGGATAATGGAGTTTGCTTGAAACTATATCACGATGGAAAACATTTATTTAACAATTTATTAACTAAGATTGCGCGTCAGTTGTTTAAAAAACCTGTAGTAACTTCATGGCGTCTTTACTCTCAATTCTTAAGATGACATTACTTGAATAAACGTTTTGTTTATTTACACAACATCGGCAGACTAGGGGGCTGGTTGGTCTTTTTTGTATACAATTAATTTAAAAGTAAATGTTAAATTAAATAAATATAAAAAATGAAGTGTATTCACAATATTTATCAGTAAGAACGAATGAAAATTGTACAAATAATACATGAAAACATTCTAAACGTTACTATTCTGTATTTAAATTATTGTTTTGTTATATTGAAAAAGATGAATAGTCCATGACATAGATTCAACGTGTTTAATCTACAGTCATATGATTGGCAATATTTATCATTGAGGGATGTGATAACTACGGATATAAGATAACTCTGTTTTATCATCAATATAAACACCTTAATATCGAGTGGAGGGGGCTGCCACGCCGTCTTGTCAGATCTTTACAAGGAGGAACAACGGCACGCTTCAATTAACTCTCCTTTCAACTAATCTCATCAGCCAGTGTTCACCACCTTGGATGTTTTTATTGCTACCCTTACTGAAAATTTTACAAAATTACCTTATTGTTTATTATTTTCACTTGTGATGAAAATGGAATATACACATTTATCGTAAGTGTCAATACGACTCCAGCAATTATGACTATTTAATACATAACACAGAAAAACAACATTAGCATCCTGTAGGATGCTAATGAATTAATGAATATAAAAAATATCTAGGCTGCGGGGAAAACAGAATATGCCAATTTTGCATAATATTCAATTTTATATTTCGTGGTCATTCATTGAGTGAAATAATAATTTCAGTTTTCTACAGAGTAGCTAAATCATAAAAACATTATGATGGCTCTCTGTTATATTGTTTCATTGGGACCTTAATTAATTAAAAGTTATGCTTACATAGTTTTAATCAGCAAACATAAAGCTTTCTTTACATTTGTGGGATTTGTTCTATGGGGTATTGCATAAGAAATAACGAATTTTTAGCTGAGCAAACATTGTATTAATTATAAATTCTGAAAACTTGCAATCGATATAATTTAACAATTATTTAAAACTAAAAATTTTCAAAATTAAGAATATATATTTACAATAAATCTGTCCTATTCTTCTTCTTAACAAGATGGTACCTCTTTGTAGCCGTACAGGTCACTGAAGCAGAAGGGCGTAGGTCCACACATGTTGACAGCAATTGACCAGGACATGTTGACACTCAGGACATGTTTGAACAGGTCTCGACAGGCTCTTAGCGCTCTTTGTTCCGACACTTTCAACCCCTCCCCCCTCCAACTCATTTCATCTTCCCATGCACCAACCAAAACTGATCTGTTATGCGACACTATCTAGTATTATTACGTTTCATGGTGTTATAGTTGGCGATTGAAGTATGCGTGTATGAGGATCTCGAATACTTTGTGTTTGATATCATTCAATCTGTTCTAAAGTATACTATTTGATATTATCTTTCACACCACATTTTTTATGTAGTCTTTGTTATCAGAAAGAAGATGTAGTATATTTTGGATTTTAGGAAGCATTGTTATTAGTAGCAGAACACCATACAATTAGAAGGATGTCGTTTATTTGTTAAGGGCAAATATAATTGGATTGAGTGAACGAAGTGAGGGAAAATCTTTATACAGTACATAACTTTACTGCTTAGACTGATAAGAGAATCAACTCGAACTGGCGTGTCTGTGACCAAAATAACTCAAAAGCGCCTCTACAGATCCACTTACAACTTTAGAGATAGATTCTATAGTACGAAATCTCGGTCGGGTTCGTTATTGGGAATATTTGGTTAAGTAATAATCAAATTATATTTTTAAAAAATCTATTTTTTTATCCCTCAACATTAACATTGGGAGCCATTTTAGTGGTACTTGAATCGTTTATATTTAGCCAACGTCTATGTTTCAACTATAGAGTAACGTAAGTATTGCCATAGATTAGTATTGCCATGTTGAATAGGAAAAAAACTTCTTTTCGTAACTTGATACACAAAAACTAAGGGTTAAATATTATTAGCTTTTAAAAGTTTTATGACTATATTATTTTATACTAATAATTAAAATATGTATTATTGTTTTAAATACTATTATAATTAATAGCTTTATTGGTAACGTACTCTATGTAAAAAAAATTCAGGCCGCTCGCAGGACTATGGGACTTTGGCTACTTGAGACTCCAGACGACGACAAAATAACTGAAAGGAAAGATGTCAACAAGAAATGTATTAAATTGATAAACCTCCTTCTTACGTGATTAAAGTGATTAAACGCTAATATATGTAATTATTTGCATTATAATTTCCACTCAATAACAGTAGAAAGTCTTAATTTTTTAATAAATTATTACCTCGCTAATTAAACGTAAGTTACCAAATAAAATTTGACGTTTTGGTTATTTATTTATTAATTTATACTACCACCAATGCAACTTTAAAATATGACAATAATGAACATTTTCAAGAACAGAAAAAAGAACAAACTATAGCTACCTACCTATATATCGTGCTTTTAACTATGATGATATGTTATTAAAACTTAATGTGGAACATTGGTTTTCACCATATTCTGGGTCTAACCTATTTCCTTTTTGTCAGATTGAAAACTTAAGTTTATTATACATTTATTTTCCGACAAAAATGAAAATTGCATTACCAGAACTACCCTGCATAAGTGTTTATTCAAACTCAATAAGGCAATAAGACAAACTCAATAAGTTAGGTCCTTTTTTGAGGTTAATATTTGTAAGGTATGCCTACTGAATTTAATTTTCTAGGCATAAGTTATGATGTCCATACACCACTGTTTTAATCAAATTGTTGACTAAATTTCTTAATTTTTATCTAAAATAAACATTTTCAAAAATTGTTCCGTAAGATAATACTTAGTCCCTCGATAATTGTGCCTTTTGGCACAAGTTCATCCTAGGTCTACTTTTCGATTAAAAATTATCAATTTCATTGAACTAACCTCATATAAATTTGCCTCTAGAGTTTGGAAATCACATTAGTTTTTTCCAGTATCAAGGGTAAAGTGATAACAATTTTAAATCCAAAATATGCTATGACTTTTGTTTAACTTACATTTTACCCAGGTGAATCCAATATGGTTTCGATCTTACTCGGCTCGGGTATACTTTCATAAGTGGAACAAAGTAAAGAACCAAATGAAATTGTTCGATTGGCTACGGTATATTAATTAGGTTGATATTTTTAACACTGATTAATATTTAATAGCTTGTATGTTTGTAATTACCGTACCTACGTCATGTTTATTTAGTTTAGTTTGTTATTCAATTAAACTTAAAATAAATATGAAATAAACAAACATAAGATGATAATGTTGTTCCTGACAATGCATGTTTAAAGTAATATTGGAACCAACGTTTGTTATCTGGACAAATTTCAAGACACCTAAACTGAAACATAACATACTGTATTGTAAAACCGGCTAGACCCGGATAGGGGTCTTGACCCGGACATGTACATATTTGTAAACATAAATATTTCTAAAATATCCTGCAAAGTTGAGCAGTCGTTCGTTATAGGTAGGCCTACATTTGTTTAGAGCATAACATGCTCTAAACGAGGCATATAACTGACTGATAATCGTATATAACTGACGACTTTTCGCAAAAATAAAATATTATGTCTAACTAAGACATGTAATTTTTCACGTCTGTCCGATTGTTTTCGGGCATAAGGCATATTTTTATTCGAAATTCAAGCGCGCATAATACCATGCTATTTAAATAGATAAACAACATGAATGTAAAAAAATTCTCATTTACGACAGGCCTATTCCAGTTATGACCCGGACACTTTAATTATACTCCGTGGATGTGACTCTTGTCAACCGTTACGACTCGTTCCTTCCGTAAACACAGTATTCCCGTCATAACTAATAACAACATTGTGGTATTTAGCTCTGATACGGAATTTTTTATAAGAGCAGCGGCAAAAAAAGTATTCTTTGCCTAAATCGAGCATAAGTAATCACGTCTGTGGAAAATATAATGGGCCCATGTTTCAAACTGTATTTTAAACGTCCTTTCCCCTTACGGTTCTTGGTTTAGTTTCATTTTAATTGCAAATCATAAACAGCTGAATTGTGACGTAAGAATACCCTTTTTTCATCCCCAAACCATAACAATTTTTTATTTATTTTACTTTTATGCATTTGATTGGTACAAAGGCATCTGCAGACCTCAAAACACCGTCTAACTACGGGCAGGGGAGGTTTGTTTATACGTTAGTTAGGTGGGTGTCCGGTTCAAGACCGTTTGTGGAGGTCAACCCGGACACTTTTATTAATTTGTTATTGTTGTTATAATAACATCGAACACAATAATATATAAGTTAGAATAAAGATAAATGGATTTAGTGAATAGTACACTCACTTTACAATGGTCTGGTTTTTATTGGTGACATCGTTAATGGGAAGGCACTATAACCTAAAAATAATAAAAAAGTGTCCGGGTCAAGCCTGTTTTACGGTACTGGTAGGCCTTATTGAAACTAAATAACCGAAACCTTAATAGGCCTCAGGGGCGGATCCAGGAGGGGGGCGATAGGGGTGGTCGCTTCCCCCAAACCTAAGAATTTTTGTGTTTTATTTTATTATTCAGGCAAACGATGAAAGTTTGAATAAATCCGAATGGAAATGTAAGCATCAAAAGCCTCCCAAAACCCCGTTTTTTCGGTTCCGTGAGTCAAATTTTGCCTCTCCCTTCTACAAGGTTACATATAATTCAAACTAACGAACCTAAAAGTTTCTTTAAATAAAATATACACCATTAAACAGGTGAAATTTGTTATTTCCATTTTAGTATATATCACATTTCTTAGATTCATGTATTTAACCTAAAAGCGTCGTATAAAAACATGGATATTCCCGAGTATCGTGAAGTTTTTGCAGTTTTGCCAGTTGACAGACCAAAAATGCAGTGTTTTCAACCTAGTCTTGGAGGTAAATTTTAGCAGCAAAGGTTGCTACAGTTGTATTCGGTGATTACTTTTTACAGGATTTCGCCCGCCTACCGTCGTTTGCTATCAACGGTGTTTTGTTTATAGGGTAGGTTTGATTTTTGTTTAAAACCACGTTATCCGTTGCTAGGCAATAAATATCCAGTGGCTAGGCTAGAAGCAAAAAGTGCCTCGAATTATATGTAATGAAATAAGAGAAAACAAAGATTAAATTGCGTACAAACAGAAGCTCATACGCCAAGTATTTTATTTTGTAAAAATTTGATACGAAATTTCATTTTCGAGTGGTTGACCTTGGCTGTCAGCCTCATTCCTAATTGTATCTTCGCGTAGTATAGTTCAGTATTGCAGATTTCAAATACGTTTTGAGTAGCGGGAATTAGATGGTTCAAAACCAGCAAAGGCGCGGTGTGGACGCGTGGACGCGAGGACGTCCCCCCCCCCCCGTGAGGATGCGAGGATGCAAGGCCCCCCCCCCCGGTGAGGATGCGAGGATGCAAGGCCCCCCCCCGGTCGCCAGCGGCACTTTTCGTGATGACCTTGAACATGAGGAAAAAACTTTCGAAAATTAATAATTAGCCTATTTATCCACCGATTCCCACGGGACTTTTTCCAGAGTGTAGGCCTATCCCCAGGGAAGCGAATGACGTAAGAACCCCATAGATCCACCATTAAACAAGGCCGCTATTAATTTATAACCGCGTTTTCCTTATGGGTTCTCAGCTGTTTACCGACTGATTTTGACGAAACCTCACCACATGTCAGGCCGTGACCTAAGAAAACCATCGCTTAAAGAAAATTGAAAATCCACTGTTAAACGGGCCCGCTATTAATTTTTAAATGTGTTTTCCTTATAGGATCTCGGCTGTTTACCGACCGATGTTGATGAAACTTCACCACATGTTGGGCAGCGGCTTAAGTAAACCATCGCTTAAAGAATATTGAAAATCCACTGTTAAATGGGCCCGCTATTAATTTTCAAACGTGTTTTCCTTATGGGATCTCATCTGCTTGCCGACCGAATTTGATGTGACTTCGTTACACGTTGTATGCCGGCTTGACTAAACCAACCTGCAAGCGGCTCCGCGATGTCACGTGTCGAGGCGCGCGCTAGGGCCTACGTGACTGTCCCAGCCTGTTTACTCATTAGCGGCCTTCAGGACCCCTCCGTTCTAGAAGGTTCCGGCAAGTGCGTCGCATGAGGCCTCCTCCTGACTGGAGTGCTATGTATGAGCATGTCACGTGTCGAAGCGCGTGCCAGGGCCTACGTGACTCTCCCAGCCTGATACTCATTAGCGGTTCCGAGAATTGTTTACTACTTTCACCGCTTACTGTACGGTACGTAGCTATGTTACTTCAGTGATTGTCATTGCTTCCTTCATTCAGTTTGTGTTTGGAGCTCAGTGTATGTAGATGTTCTACTTCAGTGTTGTGCTAGTCTTTACTGAACCATATTCCGAGATTTTTTAAACGTAAGTATATGTAGCTCTTATAAGTTGTAGTGTGGAAGACTATTACATTTCCCTTTATAATAAGATTCTCATTTAAGGTATGATCGTTCAGCAATTTTGAAGTCATAATGTGTAAAGAGAGGTCTGGCCTATTAATAGAAGTTGAATAATTCGCATTATGTTTTAGGGAAAACGATTCGTTAAATGTTTGAGCGAAATAATTATCTAACATTAATATTTAAACTTTTACATATCCCAGTACACTGAGCCTTGTCGTTGTTTCTTTTCAGATGGAGACGAGTGGATTTGTAATGACCTTAGAACAGTTATGTTTTATAACGATTAAAATTAATGAGTCAAACTTTAAAAATTTAAAAATAGATTCATTTCCACTCTTCTAAAATTTTTTGAGGGAAATAAAATTAGGTTTTTGCTTTCCAAGCCTTTGTGGTGGGTGGAGAGTATAGATACCCGATGTTGCAGATGGCTGTTCCTCGTATGTGTGAGGTCTGCGGTCGCGTCTTCGCTGGAAACCTGGCTCGTCACATGGCAGCTGCTCACAGGGACCGCCATTTCGACTGCAACGTCTGCGGGAGACGCTTCGGGCGAAGCGACAGCCTGCGACGCCACCTCACAGCAGTTCATCCTCCCACTCCTCACGACCAAGCGCCAGGTACGGTTTTTACATTAAACAAGAAACCGTCAGTACTAATGACTTGTTTTCGAGAGAGAGTAAACGGCTTTAGCTGAGTAAACAGATTCAAGTAGTAAACAAGGGGCTGCCAGCCTCTGTTCAGTTCCTCACCCTTGTATTACTGGGCTCAAACTGGCGTTCGAGATGAGGAAGAGGTCGTCAGGCCTCTATGCAATTCCTCACCCTTGTATTACTGGGCTCAAACTGGCGATTGAGATGAGGAAGAGGTCGCCAGTCCTCTATGCAGTTCCTCACGATCAAGCGCTAGGCACGGTTTTTACATTAAACAAGAAACCAGTACTAATGACTTGTTTTCGAGAGAGTAAACGGCTTTAGCCGAGTAAACAGATTTAAGTAGTAAACAAGGGGCTGTCAGCCTCTGTTCAGTTCCTCACCTTGTATTACTGGGCTCAAACTGGCGATTGAGATGAGGAAGAGGTCACTAGGCCTCTGTGCAATTCCTCACCCTTGTATATACTAGGTTCAAACTGGTGAATGAGATGAGGAAGAGGTTTCCAGTTCCTCACCTTCATGTATATTGAGGTAACTAATAGAACTTGTTTTTCCTGTTCACAGACCATCCATGCCCGTTGTGCTCCGTCGCCCTGGCGAGCCCCGAGGATCTTCACCACCACATGGAAGCGGTCCACGGTGCGATCCCGTCAGCTTCGACCTCCTCCTCCGCAACGCCACCTGTCAGAGACCCACGGCCCGAGTGCGACGCGTGCGGGCGGCGATTCGACCGCGAGGACCTGCTCCGGCGCCACGTGCAGCTGGTGCACGCCAACGGGGTCCGCTGTCCCGAGTGCGGCGCCCTTTTCCGCAGGGCCGCGTACCTCCAGCGGCACATGGCGAGCGCCCACCGCGGCATGAGGTTCGCGTGCGCCTACTGCGACCGAGGCTTCACCCGGCGCTACAACCGGGACCAGCACGAGGCCCACAACTGTCCCATCGTGAGGAACCTCGTTGTGGACGAGATGCCGCGCCTACCCGTCCTGTCACCCGAGCCCCGGCCCGGCCGCGAGCCTCGACCCAGCCACGAGCCCCAGCCTGGACCCAACCACGAGCCCCAGCCCGGACCCAGCCGCGAGCCCCAGCCCGGACCCAGCCGCGAGCCCCCGCCCGGACCCAGCCGCGAGCCCCAGCCCGGACCAAGTACGGCACCTGACGGGATGGTGGGTGGTGGCGGACTACCCACGTTCCGCACCATCCAACGAGGGTTCCGCGGACGCCTCCTGACCTTCGGTCTGTCCCGGCCCATGGAGGACTTCTTGACCGTGGAGGACGCGCTGGTGCTGCTGTTCGACAGCGTCCTGGAACTGCTGACCGACGTCAGGACCCGACACCCAAACATCAAGGTCAACATGTTCCTGGAGTGCGAATTCTCCAACGTTCACGGAGCCACCTGTCTGCGGGCCTTCAAGACGAAGAACGTGCCTCTCACCGCCGCGTCCAACTTGGAGGACTTCCTGTCGGCGTCCTTCCACAAGCTGGAGGAAGAGAAGGAGCAGTGCCTGCTAGTGGGCAGCGGGTGGAGCTATCTCCGGATACGCGACCTGGAGATCCGCGTCAACCTCTACACCCCGTTGGGAGAACGCGGAGCTCGGTTCGTCCAGCTTCCCAGGACCATCTGCGAGACGCGTGCCGTTATCAACGTGCAAAACGTCGATGACATGTGCTTCGCGTACGCCGTCCTGGCCAAGTTCGTCGCGCAACACCCGGAGAGGCCCACATCGTACACACCGGACGTCATGGCACGCTACGACTGGGTCGGCCTACGCTTCCCCGTGGCCGTGAAGGACATTACGGTCTTCGAGAGGAGGAACGCCATCAGCGTTAATGTGTACGGGATCGAGCGCGCCATGGTGGGGAGACGCCCCGACGGATCGCCAAAGTTCCAGGACCGCGTGTTCCCGCTGAAGATCTGCAAGCGGGAGTTGGAGGATCACCGGGACTTGCTGTACGTGACCACCGGCGGGGACAGTCACTACGCCTACATCACAAACATGAGTAGGCTTGTGCGACACCAGCTGACGTCCCACGTCAACGCCATCCACGTGTGTAAGCGATGCTTCGCTCACTTTGACAACCAGCCCAACAAGCTGCAGCTGTCCGGTGCCGAGCGTCTGGAGGAGCATATGCGATACTGCACCGCCAAGGCCCCCCTCCGCTTGGACTTGCCGAAGAAGCAGCAAATCCGCTTCGCCCACCCCGAGTACACTCGGCGCGAGCGCTTTTGCGTCTACGCCGACTTTGAGTGTGCTCTGCAGCCCGTCGCCGCTGACCCTGCGGAAGCGCCGCCCGGCACGAGGCCCCTGCAACTGCACGTCCCGTACGCCTTCGCTTACCAGATCGTGGACTCGCTCGGCCTGGAGGAGTTCGAGCCCCGCGTCTACTTCGGGGCAGACGCGTCCAAGGTCTTCATGGAGAGGCTCAAGATGGACGTGCTGGCGCTGTGGGAGTTCCTATTCGGCATGACAGCTCTGCACCCTTCTCTGACCCGGCAGGAGATGGACGAGTACCTGGCAGCGACTCACTGCTACCTCTGCGGGAAGGAGTTCACGGACCAGGACGTCAAGGTGCGGGACCACAATCACGCCCCGCCCTACGAGTTCCGAGGAGCCGCCCACCGCTCGTGCAACCTCAGGTACCGGGAGCAGCGACACATCAACTGCTACTTCCACAACCTGTCCAACTACGACGCCCACTTCGTAGTGCGCGAGCTGGCCATCGACCCTGGCGACGTGGACGTGTTGGCCCACACGGAGGAGCGGTACATCGCTTTTACCAAGCGATTCCACTTTGGTCAGCCCGGGGACAACCAACGTCAGAGCAGTTTCGCGGTGCGCTTCCTGGACACCTACAGGTTCCTGTCCATGAGCCTGGCCAACCTGGCGGCGGGACTCCCCACGGACAGGATGCGTGAGACGAGGAAGCGCTTCCCCGACGACCGGCTGTTCGACCTGGTGCGCAGGAAGGGCGTGTTCCCCTACGACTTCGTGACGTCCTACGACACACTGTACAGGACCAGGGAGTTGCCGCCCAAGGAGGCGTTCAGGAACTCCATGACCCTGGAGGACATCAAGGACGAGGAGTACGAGCACGCCCTCAACGTGTGGCGAGCCTTTGAGTGTCAGCACCTCAAGGACTACGCGGACAAGTATCTGCGATGCGACATCGCCCTGCTCACCGATGTCTTTGAGCAGTTCCGCGACACCTCGCTGGCAGAGTACGGGCTGGACCCCGCCCACTACTACACCCTGCCGTCCTACGCGTGGGACGTAATGCTCAAGACCTGCGGTGTGGAGCTGGACACGCTGCAGGACTTTGACATGTACCTGTTCGTGGAGCAGGGGATCCGGGGAGGCATCTCTCAGGCCATCACCCGCTACGCCAAGGCAATTATCGCTAATGAGTAAACAGCCTGGGGCAATCACGTAGGCACGGGGTGATGACAAACGCGACGTTCATGCATCCCCAAACCTAACTTAAACCTGCGTCGCGACGTTCATGCATCCTCAAACCTAACTTAAACCTGCGTCTGTAAACCTAACCTAAACCTGCGTCTGTAAACCTAACGCACGCATTGGCCTACCTTAAGTAGTGAAGTCGTGGACCGCGGTTACGTCATCACCCCGTGCCTACGTGATTGCCCCAGGCTGTTTACTCATTAGCGATAATTGCCGCGATTTCGAGAATTGTCCACCGCCTTTTACTGTACGGTACGTAGCTATGTTACTTAAGTGATTGTCATCGCTTCCTTCATTCAGTTTGTGTTTGAAGCTCAGTGTGCGTAGACGTTCTACTTCAGTGCTGTGCTAGTCCTTACCGCACCATACTCCGAGATCTGTTACACGTAAGTATATGTAGTCTTATAAGTTGTAGTGTGAACCACCTCAGGCTGTTTACTCATTAGCGATAATTGCCGCGATTTCGAGAATTGTTCACCGCCTTCTACTGTACGGTACGTAGCTATGTTACTTAAGTGATTGTCATCGCTTCCTTCATTCAGTTTGTCTAGTGATGTTGCAAAGTAAACACAAACATGGCTAGTGCAATTGAAGTGGATGAATCAGTCCAGACGTTGTTGAAGGAGTTGGAAGCGATGGAAGGCTACAGCACCATGTACTTTTCTCCACGAAGTCCTGAACAACCACCGCCAGCACCATCACTGAAACGGTCAGTCGCCACACCATCGAAGCTGGCGACCTGGAAATGTCCATACTGTGAGGAGTCGTTCACGTCGCGAGATGGACTTCGTCTTCATCATCGTCAGCACCACCTCTGTGTTAGAAGGAAGCGAAGAAACAATCGTTCCTCACAACCGAGATCGTTCATACAAACCTCAGCAGGAAGAGGTCCGCCCTTACTAAATTTAAAAAATTAGCAAAACTGAGGCAGCGGGGCTGGACCTCAGGTTTATATACCAGCGGCGCGTGTCACAGGCTGAGCCCCCGCCAAGCGGCAGTGAAGGTCGCCAAAGAGGGCGCGTCACGAGACCCCTCGGACATCAGCAAACCGCTGAGTAATTCGAGGGTGCAACCTTGAGCGTCAGCAAACCACTTAGCAACTCCTTCCTGGGCAACTCCTTCAGGGCCGTCCCCCGACACGCGCCGCCAACCGCTCCCGGTTGGCGGGGGCTTTTTAAGCTGCACGGCTCGGGCCAAACGGCCCATAACGCCTTTCTCACACACTTTAAGCCTAACGGCTTTTGAGTGAGCAAAGGGGAGGAAATAAACAACTCAGGTTCGTGCTGTACATAAAGCTATTATATTTTCTTACAAATACTATTTACAAATTTTTCTTAAAATTAATATTTAAAACTAAACAGGGAATTCCTCTTCCTCGTCTTCGTCCTGGCGCTCCTCCTCCTCCTCACCGTCCACCTCCATCCGTCGATCTCCTCTCCTGGCTGGCGGTAGTGGCGGGACGTCCTTGTGTCCCCACGGCAGAGTGTGGATGCCGTCGGGGAGGACACACCGCTTGTCGTCAGTCGGGCTGAGGCTCAGCTTGTCCACTTCCACGGTGTAGACCCGGTGCAAGTGAGACTGGAAGCGGACGTTGGTGGTGTGCTTTTGGACCCCGTCAAACAGGCACTCTCTGTAGTCGTCGGGGGTGAGGACGTTCTTGACAACGCCCTTCGCCACCCCCTTGGCCCGCTTGAGAGCCTTGCTGCCGCCTGTCGCCGCGTCCTCGATGTCCATAAAGTATAATTTGGACCGCAGGCCGAGGTACTCGAATAAGGACAGGCCGTTGCACTCGTCCTTAAACTTTCCAATGACCTTGGCGTTGACGGGGCTGTAGCATGGGTGGGACCTCGGATAGCCGCTGGTGTCGAAGTCGTCCAGGTGTTCCTTCATCTCGGCGTAGACGTCCTGGGACACGATGTCAAAGACGAAGCTGTCCGTGTCCATGTAGTCCACGGTGAGGCGGTCACCGTAGCGCTCCTTCATCTTGCGCAGGAACTCGTACATGAGCCACTTGCTCAGCTCCAGGACTGTCATGCCTACGTAGACGGGCTTGTCCAACACGATGTTGACCTTGGACAGATGCACCAGGGCCACGTCCTCCGTGTAGTACGTCCGGTCCAGGAAGTTGGATCTGGCGACGTACTTGGAAAACTTCTCCGGGGTGCACACCAGCTTCACGTTGAGGCGCTTCCGTACATTCTCGATGGTCTTGCCGAAGACTGCGTTGTTCATGAGCTTGAAGAAGTCCTGTTCGAACTTCGTCCTGGCCCTCTTCCGCAGCTCCGTGTTCATCAGGATGTACGGTTCCAACCACCGCGACTGGCGAAAGGAGATCGCCCGATGCACCGCGACCAGCTCCAATCCGTTTTGCAGCGCCTGCTGCAAGACCCTGTAGTGACAGATGTAGTGCGTCTTGTCGTCCAGGGTCGTCAACAGTTTGGGGAACTTCCCTGTTGGCGGGCGCTTCGTCTCGCAGCAGTAGGGAAGGTCCTTGTGCAGGTCGTGTAGGCGCGCGGGGTAGTGGAGGTCCACCTCCAAGATGTAGCCTCGATCGGCCTCTGCGTCCAGCGCCGCGACGTCCAACGCCTGGATTTCCTCTCGGCTGAGCCACTCGAAGTCTCCGGTCGGCAGGCGCTGGGACATGGCCCAGCCGTAGAGGTTGTTGGCGTCCAGGTACAGGAGGAAGCGCGTGGGCTCGTCCGGGCGGTAGTCCGGGCACCTGTCGTGGTTGGCCTTGGCGTAGCGGGTGATGGCCTGAGAGATGCCTCCCCGGATCCCCTGCTCCACGAACAGGTACATGTCAAAGTCCTGCAGCGTGTCCAGCTCCACACCGCACGCAGGTCTTGAGCATTACGTCCCACGCGTAGGACGGCAGGGTGTAGTAGTGGGCGGGGTCCAGCCCGTACTCTGCCAGCGAGGTGTCGCGGAACTGCTCAAAGACATCGGTGAGCAGGGCGATGTCGCATCGCAGATACTTGTCCGCGTAGTCCTTGAGGTGCTGACACTCAAAGGCTCGCCACACGTTGAGGGCGTGCTCGTACTCCTCGTCCTTGATGTCCTCCAGGGTCATGGAGTTCCTGAACGCCTCCTTGGGCGGCAACTCCCTGGTCCTGTACAGTGTGTCGTAGGACGTCACGAAGTCGTAGGGGAACACGCCCTTCCTGCGCACCAGGTCGAACAGCCGGTCGTCGGGGAAGCGCTTCCTCGTCTCACGCATCCTGTCCGTGGGGAGTCCCGCCGCCAGGTTGGCCAGGCTCATGGACAGGAACCTGTAGGTGTCCAGGAAGCGCACCGCGAAACTGCTCTGACGTTGGTTGTCCCCGGGCTGACCAAAGTGGAATCGCTTGGTAAAAGCGATGTACCGCTCCTCCGTGTGGGCCAACACGTCCACGTCGCCAGGGTCGATGGCCAGCTCGCGCACTACGAAGTGGGCGTCGTAGTTGGACAGGTTGTGGAAGTAGCAGTTGATGTGTCGCTGCTCCCGGTACCTGAGGTTGCACGAGCGGTGGGCGGCTCCTCGGAACTCGTAGGGCGGGGCGTGATTGTGGTCCCGCACCTTGACGTCCTGGTCCGTGAACTCCTTCCCGCAGAGGTAGCAGTGAGTCGCTGCCAGGTACTCGTCCATCTCCTGCCGGGTCAGAGAAGGGTGCAGAGCTCTCATGCCGAATAGGAACTCCCACAGCGCCAGCACGTCCATCTTGAGCCTCTCCATGAAGACCTTGGACGCGTCTGCCCCGAAGTAGACGCGGGGCTCGAACTCCTCCAGGCCGAGCGAGTCCACGATCTGGTAAGCGAAGGCGTACGGGACGTGCAGTTGCAGGGGCCTCGTGCCGGGCGGCGCTTCCGCAGGGTCAGCGGCGACGGGCTGCAGAGCACACTCAAAGTCGGCGTAGACGCAAAAGCGCTCGCGCCGAGTGTACTCGGGGTGGGCGAAGCGGATTTGCTGCTTCTTCGGCAAGTCCAAGCGGAGGGGGGCCTTGGCGGTGCAGTATCGCATATGCTCCTCCAGACGCTCGGCACCGGACAGCTGCAGCTTGTTGGGCTGGTTGTCAAAGTGAGCGAAGCATCGCTTACACACGTGGATGGCGTTGACGTGGGACGTCAGCTGGTGTCGCACAAGCCTACTCATGTTTGTGATGTAGGCGTAGTGACTGTCCCCGCCGGTGGTCACGTACAGCAAGTCCCGGTGATCCTCCAACTCCCGCTTGCAGATCTTCAGCGGGAACACGCGGTCCTGGAACTTTGGCGATCCGTCGGGGCGTCTCCCCACCATGGCGCGCTCGATCCCGTACACATTAACGCTGATGGCGTTCCTCCTCTCGAAGACCTTAATGTCCTTCACGGCCACGGGGAAGCGTAGGCCGACCCAGTCGTAGCGTGCCATGACGTCCGGTGTGTACGATGTGGGCCTCTCCGGGTGTTGCGCGACGAACTTGGCCAGGACGGCGTACGCGAAGCACATGTCATCGACGTTTTGCACGTTGATAACGGCACGCGTCTCGCAGATGGTCCTGGGAAGCTGGACGAACCGAGCTCCGCGTTCTCCCAACGGGGTGTAGAGGTTGACGCGGATCTCCAGGTCGCGTATCCGGAGATAGCTCCACCCGCTGCCCACTAGCAGGCACTGCTCCTTCTCTTCCTCCAGCTTGTGGAAGGACGCCGACAGGAAGTCCTCCAAGTTGGACGCGGCGGTGAGAGGCACGTTCTTCGTCTTGAAGGCCCGCAGACAGGTGGCTCCGTGAACGTTGGAGAATTCGCACTCCAGGAACATGTTGACCTTGATGTTTGGGTGTCGGGTCCTGACGTCGGTCAGCAGTTCCAGGACGCTGTCGAACAGCAGCACCAGCGCGTCCTCCACGGTCAAGAAGTCCTCCATGGGCCGGGACAGACCGAAGGTCAGGAGGCGTCCGCGGAACCCTCGTTGGATGGTGCGGAACGTGGGTAGTCCGCCACCACCCACCATCCCGTCAGGTGCCGTACTTGGTCCGGGCTGGGGCTCGCGGCTGGGTCCGGGCGGGGGCTCGCGGCTGGGTCCGGGCTGGGGCTCGCGGCTGGGTCCGGGCTGGGGCTCGTGGTTGGGTCCAGGCTGGGGCTCGTGGCTGGGTCGAGGCTCGCGGCCGGGCCGGGGCTCGGGTGACAGGACGGGTAGGCGCGGCATCTCGTCCACAACGAGGTTCCTCACGATGGGACAGTTGTGGGCCTCGTGCTGGTCCCGGTTGTAGCGCCGGGTGAAGCCTCGGTCGCAGTAGGCGCACGCGAACCTCATGCCGCGGTGGGCGCTCGCCATGTGCCGCTGGAGGTACGCGGCCCTGCGGAAAAGGGCGCCGCACTCGGGACAGCGGACCCCGTTGGCGTGCACCAGCTGCACGTGGCGCCGGAGCAGGTCCTCGCGGTCGAATCGCCGCCCGCACGCGTCGCACTCGGGCCGTGGGTCTCTGACAGGTGGCGTTGCGGAGGAGGAGGTCGAAGCTGACGGGATCGCACCGTGGACCGCTTCCATGTGGTGGTGAAGATCCTCGGGGCTCGCCAGGGCGACGGAGCACAACGGGCATGGATGGTCTGTGAACAGGAAAAACAAGTTCTATTAGTTACCTCAATATACATGAAGGTGAGGAACTGGAAACCTCTTCCTCATCTCATTCACCAGTTTGAACCTAGTATATACAAGGGTGAGGAATTGCACAGAGGCCTAGTGACCTCTTCCTCATCTCAATCGCCAGTTTGAGCCCAGTAATACAAGGTGAGGAACTGAACAGAGGCTGACAGCCCCTTGTTTACTACTTAAATCTGTTTACTCGGCTAAAGCCGTTTACTCTCTCGAAAACAAGTCATTAGTACTGGTTTCTTGTTTAATGTAAAAACCGTGCCTAGCGCTTGATCGCGAGGAACTGCATAGAGGACTGGCGACCTCTTCCTCATCTCAATCGCCAGTTTGAGCCCAGTAATACAAGGGTGAGGAATTGCATAGAGGCCTGACGACCTCTTCCTCATCTCGAACGCCAGTTTGAGCCCAGTAATACAAGGGTGAGGAACTGAACAGAGGCTGGCAGCCCCTTGTTTACTACTTGAATCTGTTTACTCAGCTAAAGCCGTTTACTCTCTCTCGAAAACAAGTCATTAGTACTGACGGTTTCTTGTTTAATGTAAAAACCGTACCTGGCGCTTGGTCGTGAGGAGTGGGAGGATGAACTGCTGTGAGGTGGCGTCGCAGGCTGTCGCTTCGCCCGAAGCGTCTCCCGCAGACGTTGCAGTCGAAATGGCGGTCCCTGTGAGCAGCTGCCATGTGACGAGCCAGGTTTCCAGCGAAGACGCGACCGCAGACCTCACACATACGAGGAACAGCCATCTGCAACATCGGGTATCTATACTCTCCACCCACCACAAAGGCTTGGAAAGCAAAAACCTAATTTTATTTCCCTCAAAAAATTTTAGAAGAGTGGAAATGAATCTATTTTTAAATTTTTAAAGTTTGACTCATTAATTTTAATCGTTATAAAACATAACTGTTCTAAGGTCATTACAAATCCACTCGTCTCCATCTGAAAAGAAACAACGACAAGGCTCAGTGTACTGGGATATGTAAAAGTTTAAATATTAATGTTAGATAATTATTTCGCTCAAACATTTAACGAATCGTTTTCCCTAAAACATAATGCGAATTATTCAACTTCTATTAATAGGCCAGACCTCTCTTTACACATTATGACTTCAAAATTGGTGAACGATCATACCTTAAATGAGAATCTTATTATAAAGGGAAATGTAATAGTCTTCCACACTACAACTTATAAGAGCTACATATACTTACGTTTAAAAAATCTCGGAATATGGTTCAGTAAAGACTAGCACAACACTGAAGTAGAACATCTACATACACTGAGCTCCAAACACAAACTGAATGAAGGAAGCAATGACAATCACTGAAGTAACATAGCTACGTACCGTACAGTAAGCGGTGAAAGTAGTAAACAATTCTCGGAACCGCTAATGAGTATCAGGCTGGGAGAGTCACGTAGGCCCTGGCACGCGCTTCGACACGTGACATGCTCATACATAGCACTCCAGTCAGGAGGAGGCCTCATGCGACGCACTTGCCGGAACCTTCTAGAACGGAGGGGTCCTGAAGGCCGCTAATGAGTAAACAGGCTGGGACAGTCACGTAGGCCCTAGCGCGCGCCTCGACACGTGACATCGCGGAGCCGCTTGCAGGTTGGTTTAGTCAAGCCGGCATACAACGTGTAACGAAGTCACATCAAATTCGGTCGGCAAGCAGATGAGATCCCATAAGGAAAACACGTTTGAAAATTAATAGCGGGCCCGTTTAACAGTGGATTTTCAATATTCTTTAAGCGATGGTTTACTTAAGCCGCTGCCCAACATGTGGTGAAGTTTCATCAACATCGGTCGGTAAACAGCCGAGATCCTATAAGGAAAACACATTTAAAAATTAATAGCGGGCCCGTTTAACAGTGGATTTTCAATTTTCTTTAAGCGATGGTTTTCTTAGGTCACGGCCTGACATGTGGTGAGGTTTCGTCAAAATCAGTCGGTAAACAGCTGAGATCCCATAAGGAAAACGCGGTTATAAATTAATAGCGGCCTTGTTTAATGGTGGATCTATGGGGTTCTTACGTCATTCGCTTCCCTGGGGATAGGCCTACACTCTGGAAAAAGTCCCGTGGGAATCGGTGGATAAATAGGCTAATTATTAATTTTCGAAAGTTTTTTCCTCATGTTCAAGGTCATCACGAAAAGTGCCGCTGGCGACCGGGGGGGGGGGCCTTGCATCCTCGCATCCTCACCGGGGGGGGGGGGCCTTGCATCCTCGCATCCTCACGGGGGGGGGGGGACGTCCTCGCGTCCACGCGTCCACACCGCGCCTTTGCTGGTTTTAAACCATCTAATTCCCCCTACTGTTTTGTAAATAGTTTTTCGTATGGGTAAATACTAAAATAAATTGTTTATTCAGGCATCTTACTTGTTCTTAGACGCCTACAGATGACGTCTAAAAAAGTGTTATGCCTAAATATTTTATTATTTTTATGGTCGGGCGCAGTAGAACTAAAGTAATTTTTGTTTAGCTTGTTTATAAAGTTAAGATTGCTCTTTTTTTAGTACAAGGTTTTTGATGTATTATGTTAACTTACTTTCATTCGTTGTATAATTTCATATAGTTAAAAACAATAATGGGGGTACCAGGGACCATCCACAGGGAAGGGGGAGGGGTAACTTTCGGTGACCACCCCCCCAAACATGACCTCTGGATCCGCCCCTGAATAGGCCGAAAACATAACCGAATCACCTAAATAATCGTTATACCCTACCGAACAATATCATTCGGTTTTTTATATCGTTCCACTTATGAAAGTCTACCCTGGTTTCGGATATTTAGATTTCAATTATATTCGGTCTCAAAAGATATTGTCTTATAATTTGTCCAGATAACAAATGTTGATTCCACTAATACTTAAACATATATTGCCGGGAACAACCATTGTAAGGGATTTATGGAAATCGCACTAAGCACTGAAAAAATATCCAGTCTTTTAGTCCCCCAACAATGTGTTAAGGTCCGAGAGCCAGTTTGAGGAACCGTTAGACCAAAACCTTTTCTAAATAAGAATAACATGGCGTCTTTTGATGCCACTGGGCTAGAGTCCTGAGGTCTGGAGGAAAAACAAAAAAGTACCTATCTACAATTTGTTGGTCCTCTACAACATCATGGTCCGGAGCAGTTTTGAGTAGGCATTTTCAAAATCACCTGGGACACACACGCACATGCACAACCATTATAAGTATAGATTTTTCTCAATACAAAATACTTTGAGCTCCCGAAATAGCCCGATTAACATAAAAAAAAAATCTTTATGTAAATCTACTAGGAAAAACTACTGCACCAATTTTAACTGTTTTAGTATTAAATTAAAGTATTTGGCCTGCTGTTATGTCATAATTACATTTATTTTCTTTGTATGTGTTTGCGTTTATTACTTTCATAACAAATATTGTTTTACTTTCAATAAATCATTTACATAACTAGCAAGAACTATTAAATAGTTTTTGTATTAAAAATTAAAGGTTTTAAATTAAATTTAAAATTATTAAATTGAAGGTTTTTACATACACTCATGTCATCAATATCTTGTTTAGTTTAGATGTGTTGTTTCTAATAAGAGATTAATTTTTATTTTTGGCTCTCACAGGAGCCCATGTCCAGTATCAACAACATTCCTTTTGTAAATCCACTAACAAAAACTAAAGGACCGATTTAAATAGTTTTGATCTAAAATTGAAGGTCCTGTCCTACAGAGATTGGTACTTTTATTTTCAGAAAACATGTTTTTATCAGTGAAAAATTACTTTTAATGTTTAACAATTAAATAAGATGCTCATATTAAACATTTTCATCGAATTTAGTTGAAATATTTACCAGAAATTGCAGTTATATATGTGTTAATGGACTGTGCAGGACTCGTCCTTCCAGGCCGATTATGAAATTTGTTTACTAAGTTTTCTCGTACTTTTTGCGTATGTGTGAACTAATACAATACATTTAAAAAATGGAAGGAAACGTCGTTCCTATCTTGTGTGATAAATGTTGTTTCCCCCAACCTACTTAGTAAAGTCAAATTTTACTCCTTGCAATGAAGGAGTAGTGCTACTTTGTCTCCCACAGAACAGAATCAGCTGACATTTCGCTGTAATCATTAATGCTGCAGCTATAAGGGAATCGGGTTAGCTGATTGATATTTTGCTCCAGCTGCAATTAATGTTCCAACTTTAGTTATTACGCATTACCCAACCAAAGTGGACAGCGATTGTGAATGTGAAGACTTATCAATACTTGTGGCTTTTGGGATGAGGGAAAAATTTTGTGTGTAAAATTACCGTCCTTGCATACGGCATCGGGCGCCAACAATTTCCCTCAGGGAACAAAGTTGCACTTTACTCCCTTAATACACAAATAACTATTGTTTCCAGCAAAAGTCCCCGTATTATTTTTTACAGCAACAAATTTTGCATATATTAAACTTGAGATAGTAAATAATATAAAACATAAATGGGATCATAATACACCGTTACTTAAAAAGAATATGATCATAATGTTTTTGGAAACTAAAATGCTACTCAGCGTCTAATAAAACTGAACCATACACCTAATCATCAATATATATTTCCTTTATTGGTATATAAGTCTACTGTTTACTGCACTAACGCTACAAGGCTCCTTAACGACCGAATAATTCTTGGCCTGTTCTTGCTCTTCAATTGCTTTACTTTGATTCTTGCTGTTCTCTACAATTGTGCGAAATTTGATTGCTTTTTTCAAATCAAGCTTTGTGTCCCTAAGTAAACGTTCCTGAGTAGCTTTGTCACGTATCCCCAGTACTATTCTATCCCTTATCATATTGTCTGATTCAAGAAATTCACAAGATTTAGCTGCTAATTTCAGCTGCTTAACAAAGTGTCCAAAATCTTGTCCCTCCTCTTGCTTTATTTTATAAAACTTAAACCTCTCAAAGACGACATTTTTCTTTGGGCAACAGTATGAATCAAACTTTTCCAGGAGACAGTCAAAACTATTCTTCTCATTCTCTTCAAAATCAAAAGTATTGAACACATCTAGGCCTTCATCGCCTAAAAAATTCAGTAATTGTGCTATTTTAACATCATCTTTCAATTTCTTTCCATGACAAGTGGCCATTAAATACAGTTCAAACTTCTGTCGAAACCTTTTCCAATTGTCACTGACATTTACTTCAAAACTCATTGGCTCAGGCAACCTAAACGCTCCAGATCCTTCCATTTTCCTTTTAGGTTGATATAATTACACCTGACACCATGTTTTATACAGAACTTTTAATAAAATAATAAGTTTCAAAAATACAATTAATCGTGTATTTGAACTAAGTAAAATCATAACACAACTGGCAACCTTGTTTACAAACATCACATACAGTCATCTGATTACATCTGAATTATTAATAACATTGTTGCCAACTTATATATATTACATCTTCCTCCTTTGGAAATAAAAATTAAAGTAAAAAATTGCTTGCCCAACAGACGTTGTCCTGTCCTAATGTCATTGAATTTGTTTTATTTCAAATACTCGTTTATTTTCAAGATGAGCTCGTTCGCTTCGCTCACTCACCTCCCGGATTAGCTCATTCGCTATGCTCACTTGAATATCAAAAAAAGAGTTTGAGTTGCCATTCAAGTACTTTTTTTTTCCAAAATGAGAGTTTCCATTCAAGTAGTTTTTTATCTCCACAATCAACATGTGATTATGCCTTTCAATTATGTGTACAGCTGCTTGGTGTAACTAACAAAACTTAGATAAAATCAATGGAAACTTTGAAGGCCTGTGGTGCAGAGCCAAAATTGTCGGATTACAAATTGTATTTTATAAGACCCTTGTCCTGACATAAACGAACACGACAAAAAATAATTATACAATTTGGTCCACAAATTCTTAAGTGATGGCGTGACCAAGGGAAATAGGGATCCATTTTTATATATTATGATGTATACAAAATGTTGGACCTTGAAACAATGACTGGTGGGTTCTAAGAAGTGAGTCAAATATTTTAATTGCTAGATTATATTTAACATTAGATTCTACTTTTTCTTTCTTTTTAAAATGAGGCAATTTATTCTTCTTAAAAACAAATTGACTGATTTAAGCCTCATTGTTTTTTAAGTTCTGCATTAATAGGCAATGTATTTGAACAACAGTACCAAGCTACAATAACAATGTGAGGCCTGGGGGCATAACCCCCCCCCCCAGTAAGGCTAATGTGTACATTAAATCCTCTGGATTAGAGTTTAAAATATTTAGGCATTCAAAACCAATTGACTGATTTTAAAACGTACTGTTCATCAAGTTCTGTATTTATACGTATATATTTTTACAGCAATATTAAGCTACAATAAAATAACAATCCTGATGGGTCCTCCAGTGGGAAAAAAGTGTAAATAACTACTTTTAAACCACGTTCTCTCACTGATTGGGGACCTTTATTGTCGCCAACATATTATATTTGATCAAAATCTTCAGCTAATATTATTATGAGGGCCTAGATGGTACAGCCCTCAGTGAGACTGAGAGGTGAGTAACTACTTCATATGCACTTTGTCTGACTGACTGATTGACAGATTTCAGGCCTCATTGTTTGCCATGTTCTGGATTTGTATGTCATTGTCAAGCTGCAGTTATAATGGGGGCCCATGAGGTATATTGTCAATTGAAACATTTTTACTTGTATTGTTAACTGTGAGCACAATCCTCATACGCGATATAAGAGCGTACTCCTAGTAAACAACTTTTTGATTAGCATATTACGTGTTATTACTTACGGGATGTAATAAAAGACGTCTTACAACACTTAAGAATATATTTACACTTATACTGATTCACATACAGACGGTAAACATATATAAAAGATGGTACAGGACTAACACTCAGTTCTCTCACTGGCCTTATGATGACCGGTGTGACTGGTCGAAATCGATAGCCTTGTACCATCTTTTATATATGTTTACCTTCTGTATGTGAATCAGTATAAGTGTAAATATATTCTTAAGTGTTGTAAGACGTATTTTATTACATCCCGCAAATATAATAGTCACCAATAATTTTTAATCCTGAAGAAAACACTACTAACACTACAAATATATTACACAAAAGCTCATTTAGGTTTTGAATCATAATAAAGAGCGAAGTGGGGGTCCGGCAGGAGGGTCCGAGAATGGGGGCTGTTATATTCTATGTGCGGAGGAAATAGCCAGTGTGATATTATTACAACTTAGAGGGCTGTCCCACACGACCCTTTGAATCTCCTTTACAACGACTCTGATTTGAGCCAAAATCAATTGGATTATAACATGTATTTATAATACCGATGTTTTCGTAGCAGTATATTATATAGTATAGTATATTATATACTTTATTATATTTTGCGACTTTTGATACAACTTCTAGTAATTTATTTAGATACTATTCTAATGTAGGCCAATACAACCCCTTACTCCACTAATAACAACTAATTTAAAGGATATTTTACAATAACATGTATTTGTCCCTTAATACCGAGATTTCCAGTTGATTATACCTGGATGTCACCAAAGCAGAAAAACCCAGATGTCTGAAATGTTACATCAGTGGTATCAATGTGCAAATTAATATCAATAAGAACGAGTTCGCATGCAGCACGCTGACGTGAGGGAAGTGAATTTCCAAATAAAAAACTATAAAAATCCAAAATCAGTTAAAAACATACAATTATTAAAATTTTTATTTAAATCTGAAAATACTGATTTTTTGGCTGTTTTGATGTTCCTGGTTCTATTTACCTGCAATGCTTGGAATAAAATTTTGCGCATTATAAGGTTAGGAGAAGGTCCAGTCAGGCTTTAAAGTAGGCGTGAGATTGTTGGGGGTGATAAAAGTACACCAACAAATGAATAACAGGCTTTTCTGAAGTAAAACCCCCAAAAGACAACGTACTGTGTTTGGTCAATACACATTTTCTTTAATAACTCGGTAAATATATATGCTAGAATGACGAGAGAGGGCTTAAAAGTTTCGCCACGCTAATTCCCACGGTGTCTCATTCGTTAATTTTACATCCGAGGCTTTTCTGACCCTTTTTGGGCCCAAAAACTCAAATTTATAAATTTAAAATCCCCAAAAAAGGGGGTTATAGTTTTCCAATTGTTTTTCCCAACGAACTTGTCCAACTGATTACAAAAAGGAATGTCCCTACCAAATTTGAAGTAAATCGAACAAAAAATGCGACCGCTAGAGTGCATACACACACACACACACACACATATATATATATATTCATATATATATAAAATTTTGAACGAACCCCCAAAACGTGTTCAGGGGGTCACATTAGGAACTTCTATGGTGGTCCCGGGCTCAAGTTTCACCGTGCGGGTCATGCTAATAGTTCACTTTCCATAGGAAATTCACTAATAATATGGCAAGCTTAAACCTTAAAGACTCGATCCGCCAATCCACGAAGCCCTAAGGGATTTCTAGCACGCAAACAGGCGTGAACCCAGTCGTGTATATGGTGAATTTTAAATTAATACCCCCTGCAGTTTTGTTTTTATATGTGTATTTAAATATTGACCAATAACACCCCACTAAACATAGGATAGTAAGAACTTGATATTTATTTTAAAGTATCGTAAATTTATTTGCAAGATGTTGGTACTTTTGAAAACTAATTTTAAAGTATTGTTTTAAGTTGCGCAAACATATCATTTTCTTAGCTATATAACTAATGACCGTATACCATCACCGAGTCTTGATAAGTGATATGTACTAAATTTTATGTGAAAACAAATATTTAAATTTAAATACCTGTCTTAGTTTTCTAATTAATTTTAATTGTTAAACTAGCGAATACAGTTTCTGGAATTTGTGCAAATATTGTTGCCCTTTTGGGATTACCCAGGTAATTTACGGTTATAGCAGTTTAAATTAAGAAGAATTTCCAGAGGTTAGTTTCAAGCAAATGTAAGAAGTAGGTCCACTACTTAAAGTTTTCTGTACGTTCTGTGGTTTATGGGATATACGTGATGGCTCTGTTGTAATTAGCATTCTCTTTAGTGAAACAAAATAAAATTTTCAATCTAATAGGATTTTATTACATTAAATACGCCATACTTAATATTCGATATTTATAAAATAAAAAATTGAATATGCTACGTCATACATATTATATATCACACAAAGTTGCACTCATTCAATGAGTTTTGTGGTTTCTGAGCTACAAGTGTTGGTTCAGTTGAAATTAACATTCTATTTAGTGAATTAAACAAAATATTCAATGTAACAGGATTTTATTATTTTCAATTTGGCACCTCTTTATTAGATATTTATAAAATAATAAATTACGTATGCTACATCATATTTATTATGTGTAACAAATAATTACAATCATCCAACCACAAAAAGTATTTTAAGTTAAAAATATATAATACTTAGTATTTTACAATAGTATGTTTTGATTATGAATATAATCTTTAATTATTTTCTAAATATATTTTAATCTCCTTCTTTTTTGACATACACAAGCTTTTGAAAATTAAAACTTTAGAGGAAATACGTGATTTTAAAAGAAAGATTTAGAGTTTGGAGGGATATGTAATGTGCATTTTTGTTTACTCCTTTAGTTTATTTATGTACTGGAAGGGAGCCCTCGATAGTAGTCAAATACTTTCGTAGGAAATACAGTGTCTCCAGGATGTAAACTGAAGGAAAATATTATTAGTACATTTACATTTACATTTACATTTACAATACATCTACAACTCTAATAAGTCTAAAAATTAACCACATGACTTTTTTCTGCGGCTTAAAAACATCCCTTAATTTATCTCTTTGAGCACCCCAGATTGCAACCGAATAGACTTTTACGGTTATATAATTTTACAGTAAGTTGAAAGATGAAGATGAACTCAATCAAAAACGAATAATCTTCTGTTTATTAGTTGTTTACAAATATGTAATATAGTATTACTAGCAGATATTTAAACAAAAACATAACTTGTATAACATGTATTGAATTTAAAATATCATTTGTAATAATCTAAGTCTAATAAAAAGAAAACCAGTTTGAAGTATAATGCAGATACCTACCAAATACTTAACTTTAATTTAATTTCAAGCGAAACGTTCAACGTTGCTTACCAAATTATTATTAGCAACGTAATTGGTTGTTCAAATGTTGGTCACGTCGCACCCTCATTAGAAATTGCCAATCCTCCGAAAAATGTTTTCTCAACGTGACAAGCAGTTCAATGATTCTGGCCGTCACCCCCCTCTCCGCACCAGCCGATCCCCATCCAGTATCACTAAGTAAAGTTTTTATTTAGCTAATATCTCAGATCACTACAGCGACTGAATGGGGTTTTCGGTGTTTGATTTTGTCTTTGATTGTATATGTGACAGTGGCATTTTTACGATTTGAAAGGGAACGGTTCAACCCCTGGTTTTATTATCTAAGGTCAACAACTTCTTAAAAGGCATTTTTAATTGATGTTAAGATGCATTAACTAGAAGCTAGGTCTAGTCACGAATCTTCTTATGCATGACTGACTTGGGTACCTGTGTTATGAGGCAAGCACTACAATCCTTCGCTACCCACCCGATATTTAGTGTTGTATCGTCAATCAAATTAAAATCTTAAGTGACTTTGGTAAAACCTCCAGATATCTACTGTGTTCTGTTTAAAAATGTAAAAAAACATAAGGTTATAATAGATTAATAGGTTACTCTTTAAAGGGTTAAACAATAAGAACACCATACGGAAATAAATTGAACGAAACTATTGTTTCAAAGGTGTCTCCAGATGCTTTATAAATTTGATATTTATTTCAATGGGTCATTATAACAAAAAAGTAGTCATAAACGGCTTTATAAATTTTAATCAATATTTACTGGTTTATAGAGCTTCTAGTTGAAAACAAAATTACATCCCCTAGATTTTTGGGAGAGGTTAGATATCAGAAATTATAAATAGCTTTCAAAATTCATGGCAATCTAAATATATTTTATGTACAAGAACAAATTATCATTAATTTCTTATATGCGGATAAATTTAATTAAAAATTGGGATGTAGGTTGACCTAAGGACAAACAAATAAAGGAGTTTCTATCTTTTTTCTATGTTGTATCCTAGCTCTGGGAGATTTTCCCAGTTACCACCTAAACACCAATCTTTTTGCTCTGTAAAGCCTCCAAAAAAGGGATTTGGTTATACATTTACGATGAAATAGTTTACTAGAAGAATTTCAATTTACGCTATCGTACTTTACATTCTGTATACAGTAAATAGTAAGAAATGTATTAAAAGTTGTTATCAGTTTTGATACCGCTTATTATAAGTACAATACAATATGTTGCAAAAAGGGAATGCAGGTGGATCATCAAGTTAAATAAAATTAGGTTTACATTCTTGGGAGTATAAAATAAAATGTTGTTCTTAAAGTGTAAGTTTCTGGACCCATTTTTGACTTAAAAACGTATTTATTAACTCAAATTTCCAAATTAGGGATTTTAAAAGCCAAACGTGTTGTTAAGGATTTGACATACCCGTGGTTTACTTGTGAGGATGGTTATCAAATTAATAGTCTGCAACAGAGTGGAGGAATGTGTAACTACAACTACTGCAGGAACACCTGACAAGTTTTGACAACTCGAGCTTGGCATGTCTCCCCCACCCTACCTTCATTCCAGAGCAACCCTCTTCCAGCTGAATGACGGCTTACCAAAAAAATTTAACTATCGAACAATTGATAACTACCTTATCGCTATGATTTATTGCAATAGAGCACAATGAAATTGATAGCCCTGCCATCAGAACAACATATTTATTTAACTAATTTCATTATTAATTTTATAAAAAATATATATTTATTCTCGTTCTAAAGCTTAGAAGTATAAAGTTATATTTTTCGATATAACCTACCGGATGAATTAAGTAAACTACTATGTTGCGGTAAAGAAAAGCATGAAGTCCATTATTTATAGAATGTTCTACTTAAAAAAAATTGTCTTTATATTCCCACTACTTTTTACTGAAGGATATAACGTATGTAGACTATATGTAATAACAACGTTCTCCTTTAAAATGTAAACAAGCTAAAACATGTAGCAGGGAAGCTCATCAAAAATTTATTTTAAATTTTAATAGAAAGATGTCAAGATAAAACTATTTACTAAGTTTGATCAATATTCATTAATAATTATATGAACAGTTTCAGTCATCCATCAAAAATACATAATTGAAATAAGTTCAGTGTTTATCCCTTCCAATATTAATCTACTAAACCAATGAAAAATCGTAGTCTATCTAATTAATTATTACAAATACAGCAAACATGTATCTACTTAATTCATTAGTTAGGGCTACAGTTATTGTACGAAATATACTAAAAAAGGAACAATAACCATAATAAAAGTGTGTTTTATGTTGCTATAATGTAAAACTGTAGCAACCTATATAACAACATTTTACAAAAATATTACTTAATCAGCTCAGGAATCCAAAAGGTTGATGAACAAGCGAAGGAGTTGATATTTAGCTGGTAGGGGAGGTCTCTGATAAAGTATCTGTAATGGACTAAAGCAATGTTCAACTAGCAACTATGACAGTAATAGCTGACAAGTTTTGCCAAGTTGAGGTTGGTTTGGTGATCCCCCTTCCACTCACCCCCACCATCCACCGACGCGACGCTCCTCCCCCACTCCCCCACACACCATCCCACAATACAGAGGCGGTTCACCGCCAAACCTAACTATTTAAAGCTCCATATATTAATTACCTTGTTGCCATATTTTATCAGGTTGAAATATTTCTTCGAGTTATTCTATGACTCCTAAATAGACACATTTCATACTAATTTGGTTGAAATGTATTATTAAGCTAGGTAGGATATGATGTATTGTTCTACGTTCTTATTCACTCTATTGTAACTTATTACTGATAATTTAAACGAGAAGTATTTATAATAAAAAAGATTTTGTATTTTACAGGATAACACGTCATTAATGGCTTTTCTTAATAATTATTTGTCTAATATAATTTTAAAATAATAATAAGAATAAACGGAAGGGTGTCTCTGAATATAGTAAATAAAATATTACGAGGTTTTTAAAATATTTTGGGGTTTACGAATACTACTAAAACCTTAGCATCTCATAACTCACTAAATAATTTAGAATTATGCCATATACAATATTATCATAGTGTTTAGGGTTTCTGTTAGTATTCTACACTATAATATTGGGAGAAAAGGCGTAAAGTGTCAAAGAATGCATTTAGGAACATAAATAAACTGTACTTTCTGTAGTAGTAGAGAAACTTGAGTATACATCGGGCGTTATAAAATTACCACCATTCTGTTAAAAATATAAATTTTATTATATTTTCCCATAAGTTACCTGCAAAATATTCCTAATGTCATGTAATGCGTATCTATGTAATAAAAAAAATACATGCCACGACAGCTGATCTGAAACTATATTATATTTATTAATAGGCTCACATAATTCTATTATGACTATGCCCGTATAAAGTTTTCACAAAATAACTTATTCTGCAAAGGAAACTGCTAATTATTATATATGAGTTTTCAAAAATAGTTTTAGTTGTTTTACTAGTTATTAGATTCACTTATTTTACACGAGCAATACTTTATGGGTACATGATGATTATTGACAAAACATTTTATATATTGGGTTGTGTAACCAATACAAAACATACTATTTGGTTTGATTACCAAAGCAAACATAAAATGAAATATAATAATACCCGTTTTAAACGTTATTTGTAAAAACAAAACTCCTTCGACCCCATAGATTGTTTTATAAATTATTTAAGGTGATGGTGAAGATCAGTCTGAAAAATACTGTTAGTAACAGGTTAGTTACCAATCATTGCCTATTTCAATTTAAGAAAATATTCTTAACAAAATAGCACGGTAAACCTGAAGTTATGAAAAGGGATTTCCAACATAAAATTTGACTGCTTTTCGATAGTAAATTGAAAAATTTCACAGTAATTGTTGAAGGAGTAGAACAATATACAGAATTCATCAAAACCTTGTTAATGAGATACCGTTTTAGGTGGCATTAAAATATTTCAACATCCAACCTGAATTTATCTTCTCCGTATGTGCAGCCAACTCTTCCTATGTGGCTTCCATCAATATATCGTGTTGACAAACCATATTAATCTTAAATTTCATTTAACTAATTTTTAAACATATTTTATTAAGAAAACATTTAATAAAATTGTCTGAAGTGACAAGGGACGCTGTCCAACGTCTTGTCATATTTTACAAGGAAAACTGTCACGTTTCAGTTTTCTTCTCTTGAAACTAATCTGAAATCAGTGTTAATAACGAGGTTTTGCTTGTTTTTTTCAGGAAAATGTCAACAATCTAGTTTGATGGAAAAAGAGTTAATAAATCTTACATATATCCAAGAATGTGATATTCAATGTTCTATATATTTCTTATATTAGATTAATGTCTGACTGTATTTTATTTTCTCAAGATCATTATTGTCTAGCTTAAATAGCTGATTTAGATTGTGACACGGAAAGAGATAATTTAAATGTAACAACAATAATAACGTATGTAGTAAAACATTTATTTTAAAATTTGTGTTTATGATATTGAACATAAGTCATCGAAAGACAGAATAATATAAGCAGCTTTTATTGGCTAATTATCTTCGTTTTTGTTTTAATTCTACTAATTACAATATGAAATTTGTAATACAACTTTCCAAAAAGCTTAAACTATCACGCTTTATTAAAGTACAAGTGGCTTAAAGGGGCAATAGCCCCTAACCTTGCTCCAATGCACTGTTTCTTCTGATTTTGTTTACTAAGGCAGTTCCTGGTCAGTCCGCAAACAAAGAAGTCACTTAATCACATGTTTTAATGTAAACAAATTAGACGTTTTAAAATTATAATACTTTTCTTATGAAGGATGTTTTACGTTATTTCTTGTTTTTGTAGTATTTTTTGGTAATACTGTTATTTTTCGCTAGTACCTGGGATCGAGACCTTTAATTTTAGTCGTCTCCGTTGTCCTGCAATTTTGCAAACTCCCACAATATTTCGCTTTCAGATTTAAATCTTATTAATATAATCACCAGTATTTTTTTGTCCAATGTACGGATAAATATTTCTCAGTAACCAGAAGTGCCCCAATTACAAAATTTGAAACACAAATAGTTGTAGGTCGTAGGGGTGCAGGAATATATTTAAAATTTAACTATCTAAGGTCCGGTAGGGTAAAATATTTGCCTTTAAGAATAACAATAAACATATGTTTTTCATGCCACATTCGTTAGTTGGTTGTGATAAACAAATACGTCCATCTATATTTACGAATATATTTTCCGTTTACAGGAAACAGCTGATTTGTGTACTGAAAATGTCATAGGAGTAATTTACATCAACCATATTTTCAGTTATTTACTGGCCAATATATTATAATTTCAAATGTTACTATATGTTTTTTAAATGATTCTGTAATATTAAAGTGTATTTAAAAACAACCGGCTTCAATTAGTTGGGTGATGTAAGTAAACAGTTGACTATTTATGACAGCTTCAGATTAAAACTGCTGGTTAAAACAATTGTAAATAAATGTTAACACAAGAGATAGTTTTGGTAATTTATAGAAGAGTTTCAACTCAATAACTGTATTCTATTTATCCTCTAGCAATTAAAATCAAACACTTTATTTGTTTTTAAAATTGTTTACTATGCTCAATAATTGGCGATATATTAAATTAATATTTACTGTTTATGTGTGACTTTTCATATATACCTATTTAACAGCAAAACCAATAGGAAAAAGAGTTAGTTATTCAACGATTCGGTAACAAACCAATATTTTAGTTATTTGATTAACCACATGCTTAGTTATTTGATTAAGTATGAAGTACTAATCCTTGGTAGATAGGCCGCAAATACTAAGCTCTAACTAAATATTGGAGTTAACATAAGTACCAAGGAACCTGCGCGTGCCGGCCGCCCGTTTCTGGTGAAAATACTTATAATTATTTATGAATTAATTTCCAATAAATAAGGCTGGTGAAATTAGATAGTAATTATTAGTTTGTAATTATTATATTAATAACAGATTTACATTACTGTAACTTAGCGCAACCTAACTATCGTTATAAGAACATGCCTTGCAATGTGTTTGAATTCGGTTTTTTGGTGTAATAATCTTGGTGTTGTTAATATTGATAACTACAAATTTAGGTAAGATACACATGCTTTATACGATATACATGTTTTGTATTACATATTATATGTGATGACCTGCCATGTCATCCTGTAGCGTAAATTTATATATGAATTGTATGATCAGCTGATTGAAATATAAACAAATCACTTCTATTTAAATTTCAAATCAATGTTATGTGAATGTATGTATCTACTATCTTACGGATAATGATTTAAAAGGTGTACAATTTCAATTCTAATCAGTAACTACAAGAAGTTTTAACGAAAAAAATAAGTGACCGTGATGCTTAATTCTTGATAACTCTTTTGGATTAGTAATTTATTAATTTTACAACGTGTTTCACAGTATAACTGCTGATATTTTTCAAAGACTATGCTGATATTTCCTTATTGCTAGAAATTGCAAGTACTTTTTAGTAGTCTTTCTTCGTTTGGAATTTGATGCTATAATTTCCAAAAATTCTTAAAGTAAGTAAAGAGGTCAAAAGTGGATTCAAATACTAGTGGTACTTAACCGTTAAAGGTTGTGTTAAGACCATTGTAAAACTTAAGTTAATTGCACGTCCTATTCGGAATAATTTGGACGAAGACACCGAGTTCATTACATCTTCACATGTATTAATAAAATTGCAGTGCATAGTTGGGGATGCATCTGAGGCGATGAGTATTTCCAAACTCTACTATCTCAAGCTCAACCAATATAAACTATTCTGCAAAATCGAAAGGTTCCTTTGGTTATACTAACCCATTTTAAAACTTGAATTGTGATCTTATATTTTAGAATGAATATAATTATAGTTAATATATGTTATTTGCTACATATGGTTTGTTATTTTAAAATTATAAAGATCCTCGCTTCCAAACTCTATTGTGAAGGCAATATAAATCCACTTTAAAACCTCCTTAGATTATTGCGACACCGGTGATTATTTTTTCGGAACAAGATAAATGATATAATCGTTGTTCATTTATTGCTAATTTTAGATAGTGATAATAATTGCCGTTGATTTTTCAACGGGCTTTACGCTAGTATAAACATATTTTCTAAATCAAAGTTATAGCCTAAAAAAATTAAAGTTATGGAATACAATATATTTTTTATATGGAATTAACTCATAATGTTATATATGAAAATTAAAATTTAAAACTTACTTAATTTACTTTAGTACTGAAGGATTTTATTAAATTATTTAAACATTTACAATCACGAATAAGCAAATTAATACGAAACATCCACAACACCGTCCACCTGTGGATCCCTGTTCAATTTTGTTCGTGTTATTAAAATAATTTCGTTGCCAAATATATATTGTTTTAATTTGTAAAGCTTCTTGAAATGTAAACTGATTTTTCTCATGTAAAATCAAAACTGTAAAGATAACGGTTTTTTCTCTAACGAAAAAACTTAAACTATTAATGCTGAAATACCTTAACGCGGAAGAAAATAAGATAACAGTTCTGATGACGAACATTTTAATTTATCTCCTTACATGTATGGAAAACATGGTACCTAAAACTATTTTAATCAAGCAAGTTAAGTAAGCTTAAAATACTTATATCAATTATATGTGTGCACATATCTCATATTTAATATTAAATGCTGGATGTTAGCTATTAAAGACAATAAATACATCACAAAAAGTATTCAAACTAACCTAGCAAATAAATGTCAGAGAAAAAATGCAAAGAGTTGCTGAAAAGATGTAATTCACCTTTTGCACGTATGCTGTATGCTGACTGAGGTTTCACTTTTCTTTGTTCGATGGAGGTTATTACACACTAGTCTTACAATATTGCAGTTAAAGGTGCAATATAACAAAACAAATAACCACCCACTATAGCGATACGAGTTAGATTATTGATTGGTTGAAACCATCTGTACTTTTGTGGGTTTTAAGTAGAACATATGCTTAAATTGTTATACCCTAGTGGAATGTACTTGCATATTTAATTGCACTAAAAACAAAAATATATATATTCTTAACATTGCAGTGTTAGTCTTTGTGAAATCGGAATATTTCAATAATGTCACGAAATCCTCTTCAGTTACGGCATAAACCGTTCTAGAGCTAGCCCCGGAAATTGTGTTATTAAACAACTGTCGTTATACCATTGTTGAGAATACACGTTGTGCTTCAGATATTAGAGCTCAGTTTTATTATTAAAATAGGTTAGGGTTTTAGAAAGTTATCATGATGCTACCTGTTATGAAAGCGAAGCTCAGTTTTCGTTAGTTATTTCAGTAACGAATTTTTGTTACATATATTCTTAACATTACTACCAAGACTAAATCGTAGCTCGGTTAACAAAATTAGTTTTACTGTACATTGTAACTTTTCAATATTTTACCATTATTATTTGTGTATTTTTTTACGAACTAAAGACGAGTATTTTTGAGTTTTTTAATGTTTTTCTTGGAAATTGGGGATGCAAACAAATTACCTTTGTTTACTACACCTTCTACAAATCCTTCTACTATCTTGATGTGATAGGAGGTAACAGTTATTCTGAGATGTAGCAGGTTAGACACCCTTCGCCCACCGGCTATTAGTGCATCACAACCAATTTCTGATCATCTCCGGCCAAGATAATGGACTTCATGAGTTAAATTGATTCTGTCAAGAGTTTAATTTAATCATTCTCACCATAAAAACAAATACAAATTAGATATAATGAAACTTAATTCTTATAATTAATATTATATTAAAACTTAGTAAATTGGCTTTTAATCATAACGTGAAACAGTTACAGAGTTTGTCTAATTTATAATTAAAAGGCCTCGCATGAAACTAATACTGTAGCTATAACTACGAGTTTATATTCACCGTGAAGTATAATTTGTACGTATTTAAATCCAAAATAAGTTGGTGTGGACCACTAAAGCTCACAATTATTTGTATTTACTAAATAAGGATATCTACGGCTGTCATTGGGTGTGAGTGGAAAATAAAGCCGTAACCAATCGGAGCATGTAGGGCCAATATCCCGCAGCTGTCTGCAGACGTGCCCCTCGGTTATGGCCACGCGCCCCTGCTATGCCCCTACATTCATCATGGCTTCTGGCGTAAATCCGTACGCAGCTCACTACTAGGCCTTTACTAGACAATATTAGACAAACGTCTAAAAGTTTTAACCATAATGAAAAATATGTTCACTAAGTGGTGTGATTGATTACAGAAAAAAACACGCATTCACTAAATATATCAGAGTTTTATAATTTGTTTTTGCTTCATCATATATTAACTACAGAAAAGCAATAGTATAAATATAAACACAATAAACACAAGAAAATAATAAAAATTTACATAAATGTTGGTTTCATTTTATTAATATGTTACTCAAAAATAGTAGACACATAAAATGGGTAAAAAAAACACCAAAAGCCAATGGATATAAATGGGTGAATATACTAATTCCCTAATTAGAGGAACAATAACGACTTTAATAGTAAGAAACGAGTTCGCACGCAGCACGCTGACGTGAGGGAAGTAAATTTCCACATTCAAACTTTTAAAACTCAAAATTAGCGTAAAATCATACTTGTATTCCAATTTTTATTGAAATCTGAAAACATTTATTTGTTGGCTGTTCTGATGCTCCTGGTTTCATTTACCTGCAAGGCTGGGAATACAATTTTGCGCATTATAATGTTAGTAGAAGGTCCAGTCAGGCTTGAAAGTAGGCGTGAGGTTGCTGGGGATGATAAAAGTACTCTAACAAAGGAGTAGCAGGCTTTTCTAGTGTAAAACACCCATAAGACAACGTCCTGTGTTTAGTCGAAACACATTTTCTTTAATAACTCGGTAAATACTTATGCTAGAATGACGAGAGAGGACTTAAAACTTTCGTCTCACTAATTTACATCTTTTTACATGCATTAGTTTTACATTTGGGTTTTTTTTAGACCCTTTTTGGGCCCAAAAACTCGAAATTTGAAAGATTAATCCCCAAAAAAGGGGTTTGGGAGTTTTACGATTGTTTTTCCCAACGAACTTGTCCAACTGATTACAGAAAGGAACGTCCTTACCAAATATGAAGTTAATCGGACAAAAAATGCGACCACTAGAGTGCAAACACACACACACATATATAATTTTGAACGACCCCCAAAACGTGTTCAGGGGGTCACCTTAGGAACTTCTATGGTGGTCCCGGTAAGTTTCACCGTGTGGATCATGCTAATAGTTCACTTTCCAAAGAAAATTCACTAAAAACGTATTACTGGTGCTAAACATTTGAAGGGAGTGTAGGCAGCATTTCGCCTTCAATAAAGCAATAAGACGACCGCAGGGGGCAGCGCACATGGTGTCGATAGCTGTTCCCTTCAATGGCTGCTCAGCTTCCAACAATGCTGCGCTTTAGATATTACATGCATGATCATAATATGTAGAACAGTTTCAGTTATTAAATTTGATTTTAATGCTTAGTCAGATACTATGGATTCTGATGTATATTGAACTAGTATTACTTTTATTGCTGGGATATATTATTTTACGGCTTGTAACTGTTTGTCAAATTATAATGTACATTCAAGCAGATAAGTTATGCTATAGAGGAGTTTTTACACATCGACTCAAAGAATTTAGGAAATTGGTATGTTTTATTAAATTACTAATTGAGACTTGACAATATTATTGTAAAAATACAACTTTTAAATATATAATGTATTGTTGTCTTAAAAATTGATTATTTTATAAGACTATATTACGTTCTTTGTTAATGTATTAAAATGAAATTTATCAATTATAAGTGTTAAAATAAGTAAGTTATAATCACACAAATTAAGTTGGTTTCAAATTTGTAAATAACAAATAAAGATATAACCTGGTTGTTTTTTAAATATAATTATTTATTGAACATCAAATACATATTCTTGGGTTGTGCTTTTAATTATTTTTCGTAGATATGTTTTACATTTAATAGTATTAAATAAAAACACAACAAAACCACTATAGCATTTAATATTATAAACATTAACTGTACAAAATTCTAAATTTTACTATAAAGACAATCTTTATTATATATTTTGTTATAAGCACATTTCTCTATGCAACATACTGTTATTGAAATGGTTTTCAGACATATAGGCTTTTATATATCCTAATTTGACTCAGTTGTCTCTGCGAAAGGTCTTTTAACGGGTTAAAAGAGATTTTAAAAAAAATATTTAATTATTAATTTATTTTTATCAGTGATTCGAATCTGCAAACTCAAATGACAATTGTTTGTTTTACGTTTGATTTCGTAATACTAATAAGTGATCTCTCTCTCTCTATCTCTCTCTCTCTCTCTCTCTCTCTCTCTCTCTCTCTCTCTCTCTCTCTCTCTCTCTCTCTCTCTCTCTCTCTCTCTCTCTCTCTCTCTCTCTGTACATATAAAACTTATTAAAAAAGATAAAGTATTAAGAAAACAAAAATCACGACTGTGTTCTTGTCGAAATAATTCTAACGTAGTTATATTTCGAAAAGTATTTTATCACATCTTCACAAAAAAATCCTTTTAGTAGAGGATCATACTTAAATATTTCAGAAATAATACCGTAGAAGTGAAATAACTTATTGAAATAAGTATTACATTTACGGTGCAAATAAATTATTAAGATTTTATTGGATCCAGCACATAGTTATGGCGGAGAGGCGGAGAACAGTGGCCGTTATATTTTACGAGCGGACAAGGCCAGTGTGGTGTAATGTGCACTTAGTGGGCAGTTCCACGCCCGGTCTTGAATCTCCATATTCTTACGTACATTTTGATTTTGAAAAGTGGGAGTGGACTAAAACCTTCAGTGCGTTCTTACCATTGTACGGCCTGACACTTCTTACACATTTGTAAGATTGAACATAATTTTAAAATTTTTTCTTTAATTAATAATTTTTTGTTTTGTACATAAAATACTATTGAAATTTTTTAGGCGATGTTTTTAAGAAATATTAATATTTTTATAAATGAAAGTGTGCCAAATTATTAGTACGAATAAACAAAACAACGTACGTTTAAGCTCGAACATTTGCATTTCTTAACGATCTCGCAACAAGTTTACCATGAATGCATTGCAGAAAGTGATTATAAATAAGTGTAATGACGGAAAATAAAGGTGAAACCAGACAAGTGTACAACTAACATAAATAAACCTAATATAATGAGTAACATTAATGAGTAGTGAAAGGTTATAGCCTTAAGAACAACCAAAAAGAAATATCGCAAGCTTTTGTAAGGTAACTTGGTAATATGTACCTCTTCGTTTTCACTAAGTGGAATGCGTAAAGTTTAATTAATGTATATTAAATACATATGGATGATTGATAGCAGTTTTATTGTTTTGTTACATTAAATGAAAATGTTTGATTCAAGAGATTAGTTAAACAAAATTGTAAATATAAATTATCTTTTGCCGTTAACTAGGTGCGATTAATATGAAATTGTCTGTATATAAAGAGTTCAAAATAAACATGCATTTGTAAACCATAGCCTTTAACAGATTCGATGAATAAATTAGTAATAATTTATTTGAAAAACAACGCTTACATTTTTCAAACAGGCACTAGAACTTTTCATAAAAAATTAAAGCATGGTCAATAACTATTTTGGGTCATTGACAAAAGTGTGTTATACACTGGCATGGAAACGCTTGTTGAATGAGGGTGAGGAGGTAATAACAAATCTTATGTATTTGTTATTATCTTCATACATTACAAAAGTACATTTAATTTCACACTTTATATGTGTGGTTATACATTTACTTTATATGTGTGGTTATACATTTAGCTTTGTACTCAGCGCTTTGTACTCTGTCGCTAGCCGGATCAAAGCCCGCCCCCGATACCCAGCAACGCTGCTCTCCGCATGGCAAGAGTGAGCTTTGCCGCTGTTACATGTACGCTCCACACGCCCCGTAATGATAAGGCGTTATAATGCCTTTGTGTGGCGATAGGGTGCTTCTTACTTGAAAGGAGCTTTTGATTTGAATTGCTGGCGAAGTAATAGAATCTACATGAAGATTAATATCCTTTTTGTTCAGATTAATAGTGATGTGGGTAATGTTTAAGGTATTTTCTTAAATTTAAAAGTTGGTAGGTTCTTTAAATCTTAAAAGTGATCGTTATACTAGATTCATATTGACTATTACAAATTTATAAAGTAAAACATTTGTATTTACGAAATAGGGAAAAAGATTTAATAGTCTTATACAGTACAAAAATTCTATATTCGCTTGAAAAGGGGAAGATTTATAAAAAATATCTGAGAGATATGTCCGCAACATGGATGTTGTTATTAAACTCAACATTTAGACTGCACGGTTATACATAAATATAGTGCTGCTACTTCATACATGGCGCAAAAATATATTGTTCGGACCATTAATGGTTGTCTGCAGTTACTTAGTCCTTAAAATGAAAAGTATTTTGACTATCACTAGAAGTCCGGTTGAGTCGTGTGAGCCACTGTCTGATATGACAGTGTATCGTGAATTGTAATTTTGTCACGTATTTGTAAGTAAAAATACTAACAAAAATTTAAATAATCTAAAATAAAAAAAATTTTTCCAATCAAATTATGCTACTGTCATGTTTGAAGACATTTGAGGTTAGAAATATAAGGGGACTAAAGTCTCTCAAAATTAAGTTTGTTTCAGATTTTGCTAAAACCATTAACATTTACACAAATATATCCATTAACAGTAGTAAAACTAATAATATTTGTGTTTTGAAACAATTATTCTATGATAACTAGCCGCAGAAAATTCGAGTCGATAATAAGTAAAATACGTTACATATTTATATTTTGATGGAGAAAAAAGAATTGACATACCTCCCTTATTATGTATTTACCAATTTCAAGCAAACTTGCTTTGTTGGTTTTATTTCTATTTATTTGTTGATAAGTTAATAAATATGCTGTCGTGGAAGAAATGTAGTGGGTCCTACCTTTTAAAATCAAACGGTAAGTAATCAGTAACTTTTTCATTTACCCCCGAATGGATTTCTATGACCACTTAAAAAAAAAACTTAACTCACAACTTTAAAACTAGACTATTTTATATTCTATAAAAGAGAGTATTTGTTACTGATTATTCAGATATCATTCATAGATGAAGGTTTTATTATACCGTTTATATGAGCACACAACATATTTAAAATTTAAAAAATTATAACTTAAAAAGTTGGAAACAAAAAAGTACGTATATTTACTTTAAAACTGATATTATTGCAGTACATATAATACACTTTTTATGTCTATTGTAATGTTGTATCGTTAGCCATGTTTCGCCCAAGACAATAGGAAGAGTAGAGGAGGGCAGCACTGAAATTGGTAATACCGAAGGGAGGCACAATGAAACCGAGCCCTTTGAAGCCACTCGTCATGCTCCCTGTTTGTACTTTGTCAATTAAACTTCTTGTCGCTTTTGGAGAGCTGGTTCGAGTATTGACTAGTTGTCTGCCTTTGAAACCGTAACTTTTAGCAAATTAAGAAAAACCAACTCTTTTCTATCCTCAAAAGGTTTCGAATAATTTTCACTTTAATTAAATCACTATGCAGTTTTAATGTTACAGATACAAACTTAGCTAATACGTTTTACGTAATAAATTTTTATATATTAGTTATATAATCAGGGCTCTGATAACTTGAGGACTTTATTTAATAGCTAGATTATTAAAGTCTTCAGGGTTTTAATTGAGGGATGTAACGTCAGGCCAAGCAAAATTAGGGTAGTTTATGTCAAAGTGGTAATTGAATAAGTCATTAATATAATTAAAAAGAAAACACTTTTGAGCATTACAGGCTTAAGCCTATAATTATATCCTCCTCCCTTCACTTTGGGTGACTAAGAACATAACCAAATTGCCGCTGAAGCTGCAAGTGAAAAAATATGAACAATTATTAAATGCTTTGAAATTGTGTTTTTACTTGTGTAATTATAGTTTACAGATATATTCCTTAGTAAATTTAAGGTATCAGCTAAATAAAACATGCAGTACTTCCCCCGTATTTGACTTAGGTACGTTGATGATATATTTTCAGTTTTAGACAAACGCAGAAACCTTCAAGATTTCATGAAAAGCATAAATACAGTTCATACCAGGATTAAATTTACTTATGAAACTGAGAATACAGGTTGTCTTCCTTCTCTTGACCTTTTAATAAAAAATAATAGAATTTCAAGCAAAATAGAATATGACATGTATACAGAAAGCCTACATCTAATTACAGATTCATCCTAAATGAATAATATCATCCCTCAAATAAAAAGAGAACTGCTTTCGAAACAATGAATCAAAGACTATTGAATAATCGTAAGAATCTGAAGAATCGTAAAACTTAGAGTTTAATAAAAGAAAGGGATAACTCTAAAGGATGATTTTAATGGATACCCAGCAAATATAACACACAGTATATTAAAAAGAAGACCAAGGAAATGGATAACATGTCAAGAGTATGTCTATTAGAAGCAAAAAATTAAGATTATATTTGCAAAGCCATAAATTACTGTCCGGTAGCCAATGAAGTTAAAAAGACTTTCCAAGAAACAGCAAATTCAATATAACACTCTCAACGAACAATAAATTAAAATATTTACTTGGTAATCCCAGAGACAAAATTTTAAGTGATAATTAAAGTGGAATATATCAAATAAACTCTAATCAATGTGAAAAAAATATATATAGAATAAACAAGAAGATCAGTTAAGAAAAGATTCAAGGAACATAAAGCCCACTTCAAACATAAGAATGTAGATAAATCTGCTATTGCAAAACATTCCTTTGATGAAAATCACTATTTTAATAATTGTAAATTACTAATGGAAATTATAAACCGAGATCAACTTGGTGCTTTTGAAACATTATTTATAATTAAATTTCAAAATTTAGTTGTGAACAATGACTCTGGACCTATTCACAATTCTCCACATATCTGAAACCTGATTTTATTTTATTTATATTTTTTATATATATTTATGTTAAATTAATCTACTTCACTGATTCAAAATTGTAGTTTCTCAAATTAATCAGCTGTATTTAATTTTGTATATTTAAATACCCTGATGTTTTTATTTACTTAAATGTTTACGGCAACCTTAAATTAATTTAGTTGTTGGAGAACCTGAAGATAATTACTTTGTAATTGAAAGGCCTTGTTAAAATAAATTTAATTGTATTAATTGATGGATGTATTAATTTAAAATTAAAATCCATAAGAAGAGCTATACAAGATGAAACAATTAAAATTGCTCTAGACCTAGTATCTAATTTACAGAACTTTGTAGTTTATTGGTTTTTAAAACCATTGACGTTTCTTAATACGATTTTTCAAGGTAATCTACAAACATAATGCAAGAGTTAAACGATTGTATTCAAACGAGTGATATATCATTCGGGTACGACATACCATCGAACGTTTTTGATATTAATATTTGACTCAAAGTGAGACTACGTTGAATCTCACTATTCAAACAACATTTGTAATATATCTGCTACGCAGGTGGGAAGAAGGGATTCATGATCCGAGATTAATAATGCTTATATACAGAGAAAGTGACATATTCCAAGCTATAATTATTATTTAAAATGTTTATATTAATCATTCGAATTGACATCGGAGTTAAGGTTCCTTATACAGGGACCTATATAGAGGTATACAATCCTATACAGGGATGGAAATAGAGGTTTAAATATTTTATACTAAAAAGTGAGATGTCCGTTTCTGGAATACGCCCCACGCCCTCCAAGCGTTATAGAAGGGGAGAAACAGCCATTGAAGCCACGTGGGTTCCCTTGTGGTCGTCTTATTGCTTTATTGGAGGCCGGACGCGGAATTATATATGTTATAGGGTCGGTGATACGATTGTGAGGATAACATATTTCACATAATATTTAATACATAATGCACTCGTATTATAACAAAATGGCACACTTAATTAAACACTGAATCTTAATGAAGGCAACACTCAGAATACTACCTACAAACATTAAACCTAGTAGGAAACGTAGAAAGATCTCATTAGTAAGAATTTATTACTAAAATATATAAATAAAGAAATTTTAGCATGGATTATGCTATTAAAAAAGTGTTAAATCATACCCAACCGTTTTTGTGTAGGAGTTTAAATACCTCGATCAACACAATAATATATATATTGTATATACATATATTTGCAAATGGTTTATTTCTCTTAAGCCCTTGAAAGATTAACAAAGAAAAAAATTATCAGCAGCAATTTGAACTATGCTCTTAAGCAATGTGTTGAACAGTGCTAGATACAGAGTTGAAAGTTATTTCTAAACATAACATATAACTCTACCGCCTGGCAAGGTTAAGCTCTGCAAAGAAGGACATTTAAACTTTTACAATATTTGCTAAACACGTCCAGCCACAGCCTTTTAGTAAAAGCTCCAACGTTTTTCGCAAGGTTCTCCAACATGATCAAATTATGTCTTAAAGAAGTTAACTTTAAAATGTTTTACATTTTACTTTATAGGTGGGGAATTGCATGGCCTGGATTTTACAGCCCTTTTATTGTCTAATACTAAATTTATTTTAACACTTAACGTTATAAAATTACATTCATGTATGTCAATTGCAAACACAAATGTTTGACTTACATCTTACGGATCCATATTTCGTACTGCTTCTGTTATTGTCTTTCACTTATTAAACAATTTAGACCAAGTAAAAAAAGCAATATAATATTCAGAGAGTGGATTTAAGAATATATACTAATTTCCTACATCAAATCAAAGTAAACGCAAGTGTCGTGGAGAGTCAGGGTCGGGTTCGGACGGCCTTTCAGAGACCATAACACGGACGGGTGCTGTCCGCACATAAAATATAATGACTACCATTCTCGGCCTCTACCTTGATTACATCTTTAAGCCCTCATATCCAGTAATATCGTGGCTGATGTATTCTCGAGATTAATTAAATGTGCTGTATTTGATTCCACTAAGTATATACGATACGTTTGTAGCAAGTATTTGTGCTAAAGCAAAAATGCTTGAACACAAATTTTTGGGCTTATAATATTTATTATTTACCGTAACGTTCAGCAAGATTAAATATATTTAGTTTTACATAGTTATTTTTATGGACAATTAGTCGAGTCTAAAACAAAACGAGTTCGCATGCTGACGTGAGGGAAGTGAATTTCCACATAAAAAACTATAAAAACTCAAAATCAGTTAAAAACATACATTTATTCCAACTTTTATTCAAATCTGAAAACATTGATTTTTTGGCTGTTCTGATGCTCCTGGTTCTATTTACCTGCAATGCTGGGAATACAATTTTGCGCATTATAAGGTTAGGAGAAGGTCCAGTCAGGCTTTAAAGTAGGCGTGAGGTTGTTGGGGATGATAAAAGTACACCAAAAATGAATAACAGGCTTTTCTAATGTAAAATCCCCATAAGACAACGTACTGTGTTTGGTCGATACACATTTTCTTTAATAACTTGGTACATATGTATGCTAGAATGACGAGAGAGGGCTTAAAAGTTTCGCGATACTAATTCCCATCTTTTTACATGCATTATTCTAACCCTTTTCGGGCCCAAAAACTCGAAATTTGAAAGATTACTCCCCAAAAAAGGGGTTCAGAGTTTTCTGATTGTTTTGCCCAACGAACTTGTCCAACTGATTATAGAAAGGAACATTCCTACCAACTTTGAAGTAAATCGGACAAAAAATACGACCGCTAGAGTGTATACACACACACACACACACACACACACATATATATATATATATATATAAATAAAATTTTGAACGAACCCCCAAAACGTGTTCAGGGGGTCACGTTAGGAACTTCTATGGTGGTCCCAAGCTTAAGTTTCACCCTGCGGGTCATGCTAATAGTTCACTTTCCATAGGAAATTCACTAATAATGATAGGTATATGGCTAACGCAGTGTATCATTCTTTGTAATTCTCAGTTAATGGAAATGAGCATGTCATATATACTCTTCCTACTAAACAGTAAATACAACTTTTTTAATTTGGGTGCTTATTAACAATAATTTTCCCATTGGTTTTAGAAGTGAAATATCACATTTAGCAATAGTTTTAGTTTGTGAGGAATTTTTAAGGAATTATTTAAATACTATACTCGAATGAAACGACTATTATTAAACTATTTTCATACTTTTTAATGCATAGCAGTACTTACCATTGTAATGACTACGCACACTAGTAAGATGACTCCTACCTGCAAAATAAATGCTATCAGGAAACTGACACATACTTTCTCCCTTGTAGCCTAACTTAAATGAAAAAGATTACTTTTTATTTATTAAATATAGAATATAAACTACGGTTGAATGTACATAAAATCTTCTAAATAAGTTGTTTTCAAAAATATCCACCCAAATCCCTTTTATGGAGGCACTACAGTATCCTATGCTACACACAGTGGTTAAAAGAGGGGAAATGACCCCTTATCCCCACCCCAGGGTTAAGTGGCAACGTATTTTGAATATCCTCTGTTTGTCAATGCTAACTTGACCTGCATATCAAGTTTTAATTATATTGATCAGTAAATAAGAGAGAAATAGTAATTTTTGTATTCTCCATAAGAATAACATTGGACAACGTACTGCGTTTACCGAAAAACTAAAATGTTATTTTTCTCCGCAACCAGAAATCGTAGAATAGTAATTCAAAATAGTAATTTATTTAGTTTTGTGAGCTCTTTTTAATGATGAATAGTAATCCTTTTTAAAATTTACGATTTTTAGTGAAAATTAAAAAAATGAATTTTGGATGTTTTAAGTCCTGTAATTTCTGAACCCGACTTTTTCCAGAAATGCGGGTGGTGTCATTTTATTGGAAACCTTAATTTCTACAAACCACTGAAGTTTAATGAAAATATTTAGAGTCGTTTTTGAGAAATTTGGATATTTCATAATTTTTGGGGGATAATACTCACCCTTAAAAATAAAAACTCTAAAAAATGAAAAATTTCTGGAGATATCGTGGATTAGTACCAACATACCAAATTTCATAAAAATCGGCCTATTGGTTAGGACTCTAGCTCTGTACACATCCATATAGACAGACAGACAGACGGACAGACGGACAGACAGACACACAGACATCACGTAAAAATCACTTTTTTGGATTCAGGGAGCACCAAAACGAATATTTCCACTAACAACTAAACTCGAAAATGTTGACGAAAACAATACTTTCTCCATATACTATGTATAATGGGGAGAACGTCAAACACGTAACATCTAATATCTAAATTCAGATTGTTTTTTGTAGTCTTAACAAGTCATTGTTTCATTTTTTCTGGAAAAACAATTAATATCCTTCAAAAAGTGTTGGCTAATGATTATTTTTCTATTTAGGGATAACGGACTAATGAATCACAATGATAAACGGTTTTTCTTTGTAAACGAATTTCATAACAACTCGTCACTCCATATCCCCCTGTGTCAACAGGCTTCCTGCGTCCAAGAGTTATTTGCGAATATAGTTTTTAGAAGATTTTTTTTGTATCCCTTGTACCATTAGAAAATTATGCAAGCTTCGCACCTGTGTATTTGAAAACTATAGCCGTAGTTCCCACATTGTTAAGACTGCTTTGTACCCCGCTTCTCACCGGATCAAAGCCCGCCCCCGATACCCGGCAACGCTGCTCTCTGCATGCCAAGTGTGTGCTTTGCCGCTGTTACATGTACGCTCCACACGTCCTTCCATGTTAAGGCGCTCTCCTATTTTTTTTTGCTCTATTGAAACTCTGATAACCTCACAGAGATCGCCAGATAACTTATTTTTGTTTCACACATTTCCCCATTCCTTTACAATTCATCCTTCATCAATAGTATCCCGCATACAATTAATTAGTCCATGTAGTGATAAAACACAGGTGTCTGGTGTCGGTAGTAGAGGCTAAAAATAAATGTCATTGTAACTAAAATACCAGACAACCAAATAAAGGACTGGCGTCAAGTTTATGAATATATCTTAGGTCATGCACAAACAGTGTGTCTGTTAAATTCGTTCTATTTATTTTGCATAAGGTTATATTATAGGTTAAACAATTTAAATAGTTCCAGTAAACCTATTTCGTAGATGTATTCATTTTATGTTTGTCGATCTGTAATTTTGTTTTAATACGTACTTTATATTTTAAGAACCATTTATTATATTAACTTGAAACTTTGTACATACAGTAACTTATTCAAATGCAATGATACTGTGTTTTCAATTTGGCGTTTCTACCTTTTGCCGTTTTAAAATAAGGTTACTTTAAATTAACAAAGCTGATTATTTATTTTATCTAAAATAAAAAAAAATAAAAAACTGTATCTAGATCAAAAACAATGTTTTATGCTTTAAAATTATATCAAGATTTTAAAGATCACGCACCCTATATCCAAGTTGATGCTATATAAAATAATATAATGATAGTTTTAGTGATTTACTCACAAATTTTACAAGATTTTACAAAAACATTGCAATTATTTTATCGTAAGTTCATACTTTTAAAGAATTTTCAGTTTTGAGATATTTATTAACTTTGAAAAATTAAAATGGCCGCCATTTTGGAACATTAAGTTTGTTCCTAATTATATTTGACTAAGGGAAACATATGTGCCAAGTTTCAAATCAAATTACGAAGTGGTTCTTAGTTCACGAAGTTATTATCTATTAAAATAAATTCAAACGACAGACAGAAACGCATCCTATACTTTAACTAGCTCTACCTTTTTGCGTTATGGGAGAACGACCCACGAAGGAAGGATTCAGAACTATAAACGTGAGCCTAGGTTGAGTTGTATTTTATTTTAAATGGGTTTGTTAGCATAACTCATTGTCGTAATCCCGACCACAAGCATACGATTCAGTCCAAGGTCGCAACCGTTAGAACTTTTCATTTAAGCACAGTAAGGAAAACTATAAATATCCGACTATTACTGACATAGTTTTCTTTTTCTTCTGAGACACTGCTTATTGGATCTTTTGTTGGAAGTTTTAATTGTCTTATAGTGAGAACGGATTATATTATACCTGTTTGAATAGGTAATACATAGTGCTAATGTACATTGTCATAAACTGGACCTTAGAAGATAAATGTTATAGTAAACAATCAATTGTTCAATTTTTGCTAATAGTACTTCAACGTAAAAGTTCTAACACCTGCCCACTCCAGCAGGTCATTCATTAAGAAGGACCTTAAAATGAGGTGTAACCTTATCATAACTGACATTTCAAGAATTCCTTTGTGGAACTTTTCCGATGGTGCCAATGACAAGTAAAATACCTCAACGTATTGATAACCAACATTTCATTAATTTACGTTGAATTGTTTTGGAATTAATAAATGTACTCCGCACTTTTGCCCAACTTTAGTCGATATATTACAATATATACAGTTGTAATCGTTCTACACGTATTTCAATCCTCAACACATTTTAACCGTGTATATAACTACATATCGTAAGAAACAATACAAGTGAGATTGTGCCTTTGACGCCTCTCTTCATGCTCCCTGTTTGCACTTTGACAATTAAACTTCTTGTCGCTCCTCAAGGCTGCTTTGAGTATTGACTAGGCTGCGTTTGATACAGTAACTTTTAGCTAACCGTGAACCAAATAGCTCTTGTTACAGTACTATCGTTACCCTTCACTATGTCATATATTATGGATTTATACGGTTAAAATTTTAAATTTGTTTTTGTGGGTCTGACTGAATAACTTAAACTAATTAAAATTTTTAGTTTCCATACACTTTGTAAGCTGAAATAATGAACGTGCCGCAATTGAAAGCTGAAAACAAAACCAAGTTCTCAACCAAGAAATCTCAGTTCAAATGACGGCTTTATTAATCATTTCTACATTATATTGATATATCCATATGTGTTACAGTATAATGCAAACACCATTCTATTTTGACGATTCTAATTATACTTAAAATAAACAATATATATAGAATAAAACTATATAAAAAATGTTAAACGTCCTTATTGGTGTGGTATTAGTTTTCATAAAGTTGATATATTTTGAAGAAGACAGAATGAAACAAACTGTTTGGTTGCTTAAAATAGTGATACAAATATATCCAATACTCAAAACAAATGTTTGACGAAATTTACATTTTTTACATCTTACCTGTGGCATATGTTCTGGGCTATAAACCAAAAAACCTAACTTAAGAATAACTAAGTATACTTGTTGTAAACCAATATCTGAACTAATCTGTTCTAGTAATATAAGGTACAAACAAACACACCGTTGAAACGACTGTGATATTCTCTGTGATTATACGAGTATCTTACACGTATACGCTTTAAATGCTTTAGCTAATGCTAAACGATATACTTACAGAGGTGTCGAGGGGTATAATTCGTTTGCCGTCATAAAGACAACACGTGACAATGCAACGGGGTGTACGACACTGCAATCCTCCCCCAGCCACACTCTCTGACAGAGCACATACAATCTCAAACGGATATGATATCAATGGATTTTCTCCTGAAATCTGATCTTCCATAAAATATTTTAACAACTCATGTAACTCAAGAATACAATTCAGCCAGCACAGTATTTTTCATTGCTTGATAACATTACTGATTACTGTTATCAATTTGGTGTGGAGAAATATCTCTTGGTTCGATGAAAATTAAATCTATTAAATGAGGCAGCTAGTTCTGAGTGCCAGTCCACAGGTGTTTTGGGTCTCATAGTCCTACAAGCTATCTTTCCTTATTAAAATACATAATATTTAGTTCTCCCCTTGACAGGTGTAACTGCTAATGTAGTTGTCATATTTTTAGGGAATTCACTATAGCGATTCTAAATAATATTTTCGTTCAGATGTAAATTGTCACCTTGTTAATGGTTAAATAGCCTCCAAAGCTGATAAACAATAAAATATGGTTATAACTTTACCTCCGTCTTCAGCTATTAAACAATTCAAACGGGTGACCAAGGTTTCGAAAGAAAACATACTTCCATCGTCAGGTAGAATGCAATACAAAAGTTCACATTCAGTTTGTTGTCGAAGGTTAAAATATACAAAAAATAAACCCTACAGTAGGAACAAACAAACATTTAAAAAAGTGCACTGACGCATACCGGCAGGTAGGTACGTACCATATTTTATTAACACCTCGGTGATATTTATATATAAAAAAAAAAAAAAAAAAAAAAAACTTGGGCCAACAGCTTATTATCTGGCAAATAATTAACTACTAGTTGTTCAGTTGCTCGAATCCGAGCAAGTTTGTACCAAAAGAAAGGTTACTTAAGTCATAAACAAACATATCAAAACATATGATATTGAAACGGTTTATAAAAACCTATACTTCTGATCAACACGTAGTTTAGATTTCCGCCGTTGGTTAACACCACTGTTCCAAAAATTGAGCCCTTTTATTGTATTTAAAGTGATGTCTTTTCTCAAGGTTTTGAGACGTATTGGCAAATCTACGTAAAAAGACCTTTAATTTTACACTTCAAACGTTAAAATCCGTCCATCCGTTATCAAGCTATGACTGTGTAGAAAACCCCCCTAGCGTATTATAATAGTAATATATAGGATATTAATGATTACAATAATCAGGAAAAAGTTACGGCGGCTTATAAACATTTTGAAAAATCTCCACTCAACGATGAATTTATATAATTATAAAACTAAAAGCCTAGTGATGTATGACATGGTATGTAACGTAAGTTCATTTGTATACCCAATTGAGGAAAAATATGTTTTACTCAATTTACCCGGCCTAATGACTTTCTACAATAGTACAAGTGACAGCTTTAAGAAGTTTAAGAGAAATACTACCTCCAGATATAAATTAGCATATCAGAATTATGGCAATTGAATTTGTGTACATTTAAGTTCTAGAAAAAAAGTCTTTAATGACTCTAATGTTTAATTTTATCGATCAATTTAATTGAGAATAACGTTTTTCGAAACTAAGTAATTATAATGTCATAATCTTTTTTTACCGTAGTTACAAATAGCGAAGTAAATCACAAACAATATGAGCTGCTTGGACGTGGCTAGATTGCAATTGGTATTCAAAAGTAAGCATTTTTTAAGTTATTCTAGGATATATGATACAACCAATAATAAAACAACAAATAATTGTAAACACAACACAACAATGAATAATTTAAATTTATGGTTTTTCATCTTCAAAGAAACAGTGAGTAACGTACTCAACCCACTAGGGATTATAGTGCTCACCTCACAATCTGAGAGTCCGGATAATAACAGAAACAAATTATGAAGGTTCGAAAGTATTCCCAGTTTCTATTGGGCATTAGAATAATATTTAATTATCCTAACTAAAGAATCTATCGGATTTAGTTGGTAGCATTGCTACTAAACCATATTACTCTTCTCCACTCACAATTAACTCATACTGGCCTTTAAAATACACCTTACTTGAAAACGTGTTTTAAAACGTTGTTAAGTGAAGTTTGGGATGGATTTTATATATTCAGTTAAGATTTAACTGCTATATGACAGAAAAGCAGAACAGTAAGAAAATAAAAGTAAGAATATTTAGTAGATGCAGTGCATCGGTGATACGGGGTAACGAATTTCACGGTTGATGGCGTTTGTTTGGCATCAGGAAGAGTAACTTTTTATTGTGATCAAACCACTTCTTAAAAGTTGACTTTTACCTTAGCTTTATTTTGTATCTATGAAACAAGGATATAGTATACCACTGTTGTATTGAGAAATATGTTCAATACTATTTACATTTATTTTAAATACGGTTATTAACATATTATTTAGAATAGTTGTTCAAAATAAAAACCCTCAACGTTTTTATTTATTTTCTGAATATTTTTCACATTTGTGAGCGATCACAAATACATTTCTATAGGTTTATTTCAGCTTTAATTTAAAAATTAAACTTTCATGGAAAATAACTTAACAAAACTATCTTATTTGGATAATATCTAGCTTAGCTTTATAAACACGTATAAATTTATATCAATTATATTTGGATCTGAGAGGGCACAAACAACTTAACTCTTTAAGTGCCTTGGTTGGTTTGACAACAACGTTGTAGAAATAAATAAAAATAAATTCAAACAACACTTTTTATGTCTTGTCTTAAAAAAGATACATTTTTTCGTAACAGATGACTAGGTAAAATAGTGTACGCAAAAAGGAATAGATACAATGTTAACAATCTCCGTAACACATAATATTCCTTGTTTCAGATGAAATTTAAATGTAAAACACATTTTTCTTAAACCGTTTTACATAAACGTTGCCGCAATATCGTCGCATGAAAGGTGAGTCCCACGATTTTATCCCAACAACTAGGACAAAGATCAAAGCTCAATGCACACCTAACATCATAAAGTAACATTTTAACGTGACGGTTTAACGCTATCGAAAGAATCCACCTTAGCAATTGCTTTTCGATGAACGGAGTAATTTATTACGCCGAAAATCACCTAACTAATGTTAAGCGATTTAAACTTTTCGTAATTCGTTATATTGAAAACCCAAATTATAAAAATAAGTCAAACTTTGTAAAAAAATGTATTAATACAATTGATGTAACACTGAATGAATTTTACCCATATAGGTTGAGAATATTGATATGCTTTGCTAGTGTTATTTAATTTATAAAGGGTTTTATTTATGTATAAAGCAGCGTATTTACCTAAAATTAGTACAAGTTGTTATGTGTATGTCGGTAATTTTATTAACAGAAAGAGCATGTTTTAACCGGGGGATTTTCTCTTTCCTTTAAGATCACATATTGTAACTTTTCCAAAACTCATGGAAGGGAATTTTGTACATCATCTAGAAGAACATCTATAACTTGAAGGGAGTGAACTTAGTGAGATAAGAATAACATCCCAATATTCCTATATAACTGATGTTATTTTTAGATCTTCACAAAACAAATAATTTTTAAAGGGTTCATTGTTATTTGACCAGCAATTAAAATTAAACCGTTGTGTTCCACAGATTATTTTACGATGTAAAACAACTATGGCTTTTTACTTTCTCCCCTTATACATAGTAAATGGAGAAAGTATTGTTTTCGTCAAAATGTTCGAATTTGAGTTGATAGTGGAAATATTCGTTTTGGTTCTCCCTGAACCCAAAAACGTGATTTTTACGTGTTGTGTGGCTGTCTGTCTGTCTGTCTGTATGGATGTGTACAGAGATAGAGCCATAACCAATGGGCCGATTTTTATTAAATTTGGTATGTAGGAACTAATTCACGATATCTCCAGGCATTTTTTAATTTGTTGGAATTTTTTATTTTTAAGGGTAATTATCCCCCCAAAACCACCAAAAACATGAAAAGTCACAATTTCTTAAAATTGGCTTTAACAATTTGAATTAAACTTTAGTAGTCTGTAGAGCTTTCGTTTTCCAACAACACCACCCGCATTTCTGTAAAAATACGGGTTCAGAAATTACAGGACTTAAATCATCAAAAATTCATTTTTTTATATTTTCATAAAAAAACATAAATATAAAAAAATATTACTATTCACCATTAAAAAGAGCTCAAAAAACTAAATAATTGCTTATATTTAGAATACTTATCAAGTTAGCGTTGACCAACATAGGACATTCCAAATATATTGCCCCTTAATAACCCGGGGGGGGGAATAGGGATCATTTCCTCGTGTGTAGCAATGGATTCTGTAGTGCCTCCAAAACAGGGGTTTGGGTGGAGGTTTTTGTAAACAACTTGGTTACAAGATTTTCTGTATAGTTGACCGTACTTTTTATTCTATATTTAGTAAATAAAAAGTAATTTATTTATTGAAGTTGGGCTAAACGGGGGAAAGTATGTGTTAGTTTCCTGATACCGTTTATTTTATAAGCGTAAAGAAAAGTATTCATTTATAAAGATGAGTAAATATTGATAATGTAAATTTTGGGTGCCGTGGTTAAGGCGGCGGATTCCGGAACCATGGCAGCGGCCTTGTCGTGGGTTCAAATCTTGCTCCTGGAATGCAAATGTTATCAGTTCTTTAAAAATCGTATTGTAAGCTCACCCCTTGCTTTGCTGGATAAGTTCAACGCACAGATCTATAGTCAGTGTGGACAGGTAAAGTAAGGCAAAAGAGGCTGCCAACTTCTTAAACAAATTCTTTAAAAAGTATATACTTCATTTTTATTTGCCTTCGAATGCCTCATCGAAATTAATCAAGAGGTTAAATTACCTTATAACCGTCGAGTGATGAAAAATGTCGACCTAGCTAAGAGGTAAAATGATCAATCATGAAGAGGTAATCAAAAAGTCTTTAATCACGTATAAATAAGAATAAAATAATACATTTATTCGTGGTTAAAGACGTTTTGATGACCTTTTTATAAGTCATAACTTTAGGCCTGGCTTGATAATGACCCCTTGTTGGGTCGAAACCGGTCTCCCGATATAGCAACGTTTTGGATCACTCGACAATATTTACAAGGTAATCCAACCTCTTGATTAATGTATCTACTATTCGTAAAATATAGAAATGCATTTACTATATCGCGATAAATATCTATAATATAATAAAGAAGAGATGGTTTCTGTCTGTCTGTCTGTCTGTCTGATGTTCCGGGTGAACGCAAAAACTACCGAACCGACTGGGCTGAAACTTTACATATAGGTAGATCTTGAACCCATGCAACACATAGGCCTACTAATTTCCTTAAAATCCCCTCAGGCTACGTCCCGTGAACTTCATAAGTTTCAATGTTTACATTTCAGAAGGAAGTAACATTCAGAAACTGTAATGCGAACAGCTGTGGAGACTTCCATTTGACAGCTTAAAGAGCAGAAGAAAGAACTGCTGTTTCAAGCTAACTAAAATGAAAATTTCATTGACTAAAGATCGGGTAGAGAATCCCCTGTGCAAAGAACGGGTACGTCAGCTAGCTATTAATTAATATTGAACAAAAATGACGAACAACAACAACAACAATGAACAAAAATATTAATTTGGCTTCATCTGGTTGTGGTCTATTCTTATTTGCGCAAAAAACAATTTTTACCGATACTTCCTGTACCTCTCCCCCTCCGATTTTATATTTTTTGCTCCCCCCCTCTTCGATTTTATATTTTTATTTTATGTTTTCCTCCCTCTATTTTATATTCTTGCCCCCCCCCCGATTTTATATTATTGCGACCCCCCGATTTTTACCTTTGCCACCCCCGATTTTATATTTTTGCTACCCCCCGATTTTATAATTTCGCTACCCCCCGATTTTTTACTTTTGCGACCCCCCCGATTTTATATTTTTGCTCCCGCCATTTTATATTTTCCCCACCCCCAATTTTATATTTTGCTCCCCCCCTCTTCGATTTTATATTTCCATTATATGTACCCCCTTCATTTCATATTTTTGCTCCCCCATTGATGTTTTTGCCCCACCCTCAATTTTATATTTTGCTCCCCCCCTCTTCGATTTTATATTTTTATTTTATGCTGTCCTCCCTCTATTTTATATTTTTACCCCCCTCCCGATTTTATGTTTTTGCTACCCCCCGATTTTTACTTTTGCACCTTCCTCGATTTTATATTTTTGCTCCCCCCATTTTTATTTTTCACCACCCCAAATTTTATATTTTGCTCCCCCCCTCTTCGATTTTATATTTTTATTTTATGTCCCCCCTCCATTTTATATCTTTGCCCCCCGATTTTATATTTTTACTCTCTCCCCCGATTTTTATTTTTGCCCCCCCCTCTCCCCTCAACGATTTTTAAAATTTTGTTGTACTTGAGTTATTTTATTTCTAAAAGCGAATCTAAAGTGTTACGTGTACCGATCTGGAGTCACAAACTACACGCCGTTTACTAACCGACAGAGTTCCTCGACTTAGCAACAGGACCCGAACTATCTGCCAGTATATTTCGTTAGTTAACTTTGATTTAACTGTACATTAAACGTGTAATTTTAATATTGTAAAATAATGGATTGTTATTTCCTTTAGTTAATCTACTATTTATATACCACCCGTACGAAGGACGGGTACACAGCTATAGTAATTTATAAGTCATTCGATAACCCTCAGTAGTATTACACTAAACTAAATATAAACAAAGATTATTTGTATGGATGAAAATGGTCCATTTTTAATTTATTTAACTTGGTTAAATAAGGACGTGAGCTTCAGAGTAACGGATTATTTTTAAAACATTTTTTTATATGTCAGAAATGATATACACAAGTTGTATAGTTTATTAAGTTATGTTACCTTTTATTGTTTTATAATTGCCAATCCCAGTTATTCACTAACGGATCTAACTTTTATATTCATTGGAAAAATCTAAACTTGGTAAATAATTACAAGGATGGTAAATAGATAATATAGATTATATAGATGATAATATTTAACTTGTTTATGATTTATATTGAAACAATATACATGTACCGTGCTCCACTTTAACCATGATCTACTCCATAGGAAAAACAATACAGTCGATGTGATCTCACAATCTGTACATAGATTTTTCATTTTATTCAGCGATGGAGCGGAAGTGATATATAAATAAAAAGCTCTGCCGTACCCACTGATTAACGTGCGGTTGTCATTTTACGATAGCGGATTATCTACCATAGCGTTGGAAATAATACGTTTCCTTATTCTGATAAATGTTCTACTATTAGAAAGCGTGAATTGTGTTTATATGATGCAAAACCTTTAAACTTATTTTATGGTTGACTAGAGACCCTGTCAATATGCTATTAACCCTTAACAACTTGAATGAAATATAGTATTTCTTATACATATTTATAATTTATATCGTTTCTTAATACAGCTTTATCTGTTGTACGCTATTTTAAAAGATTCTATCGTATATTGCCGATGCTGAACTTATAATATGACTAACTGGAGAGGATGTCAATAAGTTATTAGACCATTACAGCTTAAACTAAAAATAATATATTATAAACGTAACTATTAAGGTATTTTTCAATTGAGATGTGGTTATAGAAATAATTTTAAAATATTAGATCGTCTAATTCTGATAATACGTAAATATTATAAATAGACCATGCTTTTTTAGATGCACATCATAAATTGGAGTGTGACTATTCAAGCCAAATCAATGCCAAACAACTAGTTAGATTCAGACTTTTGTGTTTTAAAATTTGGCATACGTTTAGTCTCACGGTGATTTCCAATCTATTTAGTACACATCACAAACATACATAGCAGCCGAATTACTGAAGAGAAATTAATAAAAAGAAAGATAAAAGCTGGCTACACAATTTAGTTTGAGAGTCATGTCATTAAGATGTATTTATCTTTAGCAACTCATGTAATTGCTTCCTTCACAAAGTGAAAAATCCTTTAAACCAATAATATATAAATGGTATTTTAGAATTAGTACTAGGCTACTTCCCTGCTAAAATAAACAATTTAACAAAGACATTATAAACAATAGAGCAAAGATTTTAAACAAAAGAAAATATATAGTACATTTATTGATTTAATCGTGTGTCAGTGAGGAATTGGGGGGAGGGGGGTGTTGGAGAGGTGATCAGAGTTAAACTACAAGGCACGTTGTAAAAACATTTTTCGGAGGATCACCAATCTCTAATGAGATAGCAACGTGACCTACATTCTGAAAACCAATTACGTTGAGAAAATGATTCAGGAAAAAGAATAGTCAGTTTGATATCAATAGGTCCAATATATGATCTAATTCAAGTTTATTTATATGTTATTAATTACATTATTTTTTACTATGATATTTTTTCCATTTCCTTTTATTGAGGTATATCTAGTTTATAATGCAGACGCGAGTTTATAAAATGAAAGCAACAAAAGAGCAACAGGGACTGTGAAACAAAAAAAAAACTATCTTTGATGTTTAGACAGAAACAAAAGTGCTCCATGTGTTGGATGATAAACTGTAAAATTTCAAAGGATTATTAAAGTTAGGTATACATTTTCATACCATCACGGTATATTATATACACTACTGCAACGTCTTCTTACACAAATAATTTATTATATTTTGAGTTTAACTTGCACGTCTAGCCAATCGATCGTAATGTTCCTTGTTTAAGATGGAATCAGAAAATTATACAAATATAGCACTGGATAACTGCATAGAACTGTTATTGCAGCGGAGAAGTGTATTTTGATTGTTGTCCGTTTTACTATTGTTTCAGTTTTTTTTACATCAGCCTTATTCCAAATCAGACTAAATACAATGTACAAATAGTATTGTTGACTACGTTACGCAGTACAATCAAAGTGATTGCAGAGATGGTGGGGTGATCAACATGTATTTTATTGTGATAAAGCTGTTGTCCCTTTCTCTGCACGAGGATTTCACAGGCATAAAGCAAGATATTTCAAAAGTTGTCTTACAATATGTTGAGTAACTAAATTAAATAACTATATAAGAAAACCATTGGCACTTTGAAGGCACGTGATGCTTTCCTCTGAAGGTGGATTTTTCAAACCACCAAAAGGCACATCTAGACGTTCCTTTTGTTTGATACCAAACATGCATAGAAAATAATTGTTTTCGGGGTATAAATTCAGCAAAAAAAATCAGGAAATTCTTTTAATATTATAGATAGATATATTGATTTCGAGCAACCTAGGTGTTACCATGGTTCAATAGAGTTATTAAGGCTTAACTACTGAGAGTATAATTAATTAATTAAAATTAGAAGTGTCCTAATATATTTGATTAATAGATTAGTTTATTAAAATTAAAACATAAATGTTGCCTGAAATGATCTGGGGATTCCGATGTTCATTTAATCGTTGTTTGCCCACGATATAATAGCTTTAGCATTAGCTTTACTTAATAACTTTAATTAATGTATGTTTCCTTGAATCATTAAATCGTGCCAGATAATAAGCTTACTCTAGTCGGGTGAATTGGATAGGCTAAACAGCCTAATCGACTGGCTAATCAGGAAGTTGGTTTGCATATAAATGCATGTTTAAAACTACTAATTATGAACATACTTTATTTTAATTACATACATTGCATGTATAAAACTAGTAGTAACATATTTGTTTACAAAAAAGAGGTTAACAATTACCTAATCTCTTAAATAATCAAAAGTAAAATGCAATTTATATTTTAGTGGCCATTTCCGGTCATGATTGTATTTAAGGATTTATTTTCCTTTCGTCGAGGCCGAATAACACTATTTTTAAGTGTTATTAGGCCTCAAATGTGCTATAAGAGGGAGATAACTGACTCTTATATTTAAATAAATCATCTAGTTTTACATTTTTATTAGATAAATATAAAGACTATGAAAGAAAACAAAAATTATTTAATAAAACTATCTAACTGTAAAGTCAGGATAGACAAGTTCTATACTTTTTATATTTTTGCAACTGATATCACTTTTCGTTATTCTAGGCTTTGTTTTTGAATAAAAAACAGTTTTTTATTAAATGTGTTGTTACAATACAACCCTACCCTAACTTAAAATTGTGATAACACAGCAAAATATATTATGTAAGCAAATTCAATGTAAGATAATCATAGTCCTAAAATTTAACTTACAGCTAAACCCACCTGCACTTATGGTATTCAATAAAATCATTTTATTTACATTTAGAACTAAACTTGTAGAATTTAAGTTTATTTGTATTATAAAAAAAATGAAAGAATCAGCCTATAGAACGTTAAATACTTCAATGCAAGCAGTAAGATAACATTTAACCTCAATCCTCCATGAACCACTTAGTTGGGCGTTTCAATCAACTAAACAGTTATAATGAAGATATAAAGCATACTGTTATACAAAATTCAAATCTAGATATATCAAGGACGAATTTAATAACCAAATTTGTATAAGGGGGCCTAAATTATAATACTTGCAAAGAAATAAAGTATCTAAAGGGATCAGCTCGTTGGCTGTAGGGCCCTCAGCAGAAGGTTAGAGTTCAATTGAGCAACTAAAACTATGGTGTAGGTAGAGTCAAATCAGCTGTTAAAACAAACTAATGTAATGAACCTTATTGCTAATTAATGGCCAGATGGGATATTTTTGATTTATAATGCATCTTGTATATTTAACTTAGATAATAATTATTGAATATTTAAATAAAAGGAAAACTGATTTTAATATTATTTTTAACATGGCAAAAGTATGAATGTTTGTAATATATTAATTATAAGAATAGTGTAAGAAAGTTATTTTCCCTCATAGCGTGAAATTCAAGTATTTACATTTAATTCTAGTTTATATTTTATTTTAAATTAACCTATTTTGGAATAAAAGTAATAACATTTAACGTGAATCACGGTTATCAGATGCACTGCTTATAGGATCCAAACCCAAGTTGTGAAAGTGAATCTAAAGTGCTGTGCTCAATAATACACCAACATCTGGAAGACAAAGATAAACAAGAAGGCTATTGTTGGTAAAGTTTGAAAGAAGATGGACATTTAACTCAGAGCTCCACATTTATTATAATTGTTATCTAATTGCATCCTTTAAATGATTTAATTAACATGTTAGAAAGTACTAAATTTATGTTTTAAAGTTGTTTTTCTAAATTACTAAACCCAAGATCCCCAGGGACATTTTTTTTGTTTATTAAAATTGACCACATGGACATTTCACATATCTTCGTAACCGACGCTGGAGGGGATTTTACCGTAATAATATATTGAAGTAACTTACAAGAACTAAATTCATTTTTTTTAATTTACCGAATTTGGGTTAATAAATTAGTATGCCTTGGCAAAGAACCCCTCCCTGAATAAGAACCTCATTAAGTATAAGTTATCTACCTAATTTGTTGAGCACCGGAGCATCATTTATATATATATATATATATATATATATATATATATTATTTGATCATTGATTTGTCTTTGTTGTTTGTTTTTAATTGTACCTAAATTGAATAAAGTTTGTTAATTATATTTATGTTTTGTACTTAAAAGATATCCTTCAAGGACATATAGCTAAATTTATTAATAGAAGTTAGTTTGGTAATATAAAAGTGGATTGTACTATAGAAATGGATTGTACATTGTTACAAATAATTAAAAATAAAGTAAATCCTCAACATATTTGTTGATATTTTTCCTATTTAACCCAAACGACAAATTTGGAATAATAATTAAAAAGTTTTAAAAATAAATCGGTATTATAATCAAGCAACAAAGATTAGGGAGTCGACTCAAGACGCAGGTTATTTGCCCTTCGACAAGTAGTCACTCCGTGTTTACTCTATCCTGTAGCCGGCTCAGAATACTTAGCTGACAAAGTCTATAAGATGAAAGTTAAAGTGTAATGTATGGACACTAATGTTGGTTAGATGCTGTGTAATCAAATTATATAATTTGTGTTTCTGAACTAGCATCTCAGTACTATTAATACTAACTAAAATAAAACCAGTAAAAACGTTCATTATATGAAGCTCTTATTATTGGAGTTTTACGTTTACAAAAATTCTTTGAATTGTTCAATAATTTATTTTCCATAATAATTTAATCAGGACGTTATATATTTGTAGTCTACAGATCTATAATTTTCAGTAAAGTATGTTGCCGTTATTTTATGTTTTTAGTGCTCTACGGAGCAGTAGTCAAACATGCACCACGAGTGGGAAAGCCTTTAACGTAAATGCTCGTTTAAAAAAGTCAATTAATAATTATAATATATAAGTACTAAGGGCATTGAACTTCAATTTTAAAGTGTTGCTTTACATCAGTATATGTTAATATTTTCTATAAACACTGTGACTTAAATCGTTTTATTTTGTAAAAAATATCTGAATTTGGTTGGTGTAGCCTGGGAGTTTTTCGTTTTCCATTTAGCGATAACACCGAACAGATAAATAAATCAAAGGGAGCCCACACCACCACGTCCTCTGGTGGAAATATTGTTATCATTCTCGATAACAGATCCGTCAACATGTACTCCAAATCCGCTCGTCGTATAATACATATAAATACGTTATCCTTTTAATAAAATAACACATTTAACAGTCGCAAATTATATCACCTTATTACTAAGGAAATAAAATTATTAGGTTTGAAAAATGTTTCGATAATTTATAGTTTTGTTCTGAAATATGGTTTAAAACTAGTGCAAATATTGCTGGAAACATTCCAAACTAGATGCAGTAAGGTATCGATCAGATAAAGCTTCAACAAAACTATAGCTTTTCTATTTTAACATAACAATTTCGTAGATTAAGATTCATGTTGTTATCAACATTGTTTGCAAAAAGACGTTTTATTACATTAATTATTACACTGTGCACCCATTAATAACTACGTCAGTTCATCTTAACAATTATTCGGTCATATCACGACTCATTAGTGAATTTCCTTTGGAAAGTGAACTATTAGCGTGACCCGCACGGTGAAACTTAAGCCCGGGACCACCATAGAAGTTCCTAACGTGACCCCCTAAACACGTTTTGGGGGTCATTCAAAATTGTATTTGTATATATATATATATATATATATATATATATATATATATATATATATATATATGTATAAGTGTGTTTGCACTCCAGCGGTCCGAATTACTTAAATTTGGTAGGGATATTCCTTTCTGCAATCAGTTGGACAAGTTCGCTGGCAAAACGGAAAACTCTAAACCCCTTTTTTTGAGGATCACATTTCGCGTTTTTGGGCCGAAAAAGGGTCAGAGACGCCCCAGATGTAAAATCAATGGATGTAAAAAGATGGGAATTAGAGATGCAAAATTGTTAAGCCCTCTCTCGTTATTCTAGCATAAATATTTACCGAGTTATTAAAGAAAATGTGTATCGACTAAACACAGGACGTTGTCTTATGGGGGTTTAACACTAGAAAAGCCTGTTATTCCTTTGTTAGCGTACTTTTATCATCCCCAGGAACCTCACGCCTACTTTCAAGCCTGTCTGGACCTTCTCCTAACCTTATAATGCGCAAAATTGTATTCCCAGCTTTGCAAGTAAATGATACCAGGAGTATCGGAACAGCCAAAAAATCAATGTTTTCAGATTTAAATAAAAATTGGACAAATGTATGTTTTTACACTGATTTTGAGTTTTAAAAGTTGTTATGGTGAAATTCACTTCCCTCACGTCCAGAGTGCTGCGTGCGAACTCGTTTATGTTTGTAACGAAGAGCTTATGTATTTGTAATACACTAGAAGGTTACATATAATATTTTAGATGCAGTAAAGAATAAATATAGTATTTTTGTACTTTAAAAATAGTAGACTGCCGGTAATTCAGTAGGGAACAGTTAAAAACGTAATCTCAGTTTGACCGCACGAACGCCAGTGCCAATTTCTATGAGTTTCTGGGGTGAGGTGATGAGGTTCCCTTGGCTATTACTATCGCTATAATATTGTAAGGACATTGTTCCCCATAACTTAATCAGAACGGTAAAGATAATTTGAAACTAATCTATCTTTATTTTAGACAAATATTTTGTCCAAAGACACTAGTAAAATCACTTCCTAAATGCATTTAATTTACAGCAAAAACACATTCATGAGGATCGAAGAGCCCAAAAAATGTTCTGACTCGGTAGTTCTTTTAGTAGCTTTATATTAAACTGTCAATAATAATGCTTATTCAAGCTTATAATCAAAATCCACAGAGATTTATGAGTATACACAAAGCAAATGATAAACTGCATATTGCATTTGATTTCATATTGCATAGATGATTATAAGATTATACCATTTAGTTATAAAAGTGTTACATTTGCATTAGGTTTAGTAAAACTCTTGAAATATAAAAATAAACAAAAACACATGTTTGGATTGCATCATTATATAATCTTGAAAATAAGGTTTTCTGTGCAATTTGTTCATTTGATGGAATAATGTTAAATTAAACTAGTTAAACGGTTGATTTACGGAGTGCGGAGATGTGCGACCTATCTGAGGACATGAACACAACACGTGACATTGTGAAGGGACATGCAATGTCTCCCCTGCACCCTCCGCCGCCCCTGCACCCTCCGACTCCCCTGCACCCTCCGCCTCCCCTGCACCCTCCGTCTCCCCTGCACCCTCCGCCTCCCCTGCACCCTCCACCTCCCCTGCACCCTCCGCCTCCCCTGTACCCTTCGTCTCCCCTGCACCCTCCGCCACCCCTGCTCCCTCCGTCTTCCCTGCACCCTTCGCCTCCCCTGCACCCTCCGTCTCCCCTGCACCCTCCGCATCCCCTGCACCCTCCGTCTCCCCTGCACCCTCCGCCTCCCCTGCACCCTCCGTCACCCCTGCACCCTCCACCACCCCTGCACCCTCCGTCTCCCCTGCACCCTCCGTCTCCCCTGCACCCTCCGTCTCCCCTGCATCCTCCGCCACCCCTGCACACTCCACCACCCCTGCACCCTCCGTCACCCCTGCACCCACCGTCAGCCCTGAACCCTCCGTCTCCCCTGCAACCTCCGCCTCCACTGCACCCTCCGCCACCCCTGCACCCTCCGTCTCCCCTGCACCCTCCGCCTCCCCTGCACCCTCCGTCTCCCCTGCACCCTCCGCATCCCCTGCACCCTCCGTCTCCCCTGCACCCTCCGCCTCCCCTGCACCCTCCGTCACCCCTGCACCCTCCGCCACCCCTGCACCCTCCGCCACCCCTGCACCCTCCGTCTCCCCTGCACCCTCCGTCTCCCCTGCACCCTCCGTCTCCCCTGCACCCTCCGCCACCCCTGCACACTCCAACACCCCTGCACCCTCCGTCACCCCTGCACCCACCGTCAGCCCTGCACCCTCCGTCTCCCCTGCACCGTCCGCCTCCCCTGCACCCTCCGTCTCCCCTGCACCCTCCGTCTCCCCTGCACCCTCCGCCTCTCCTGCACCCTCTGTCACCCCTGCACCCTCCGTCTCCCCTGCACCCTCCGCCTCCCCTGCACCCTCCGCCGCCCCTGCACCCTCCGCCACCCCTGCATCCTCCGTCTCCCCTGCACCCTCGGTCTCCCCTGCACCCTCCGCCTCCCCTGCACCCTCCATCTCCCCTGCACCCTCCGCCACCCCTGCACCCTCCGCCACCCCTGCACACTCCACCACCCCTGCACCCTCCGCTACCCCGGCACCCTCCGTCTCCCCTGCACCTTCCGCCTCCCCTGCACCCTCCGCCTCCCCTGCACCCACCGTCAGCCCTGCACCCTCCGTCTCCCCTGCACCCTCCGCCTCTCCTGCACCCTCCGCCTCCCCTGCACCCTCCGTCTCCCCTGCACCCTCCGTCTCCCCTGCACCCTCCGCCTCTCCTGCACCCTCCGTCTCCCCTGCACCCTCCGTCTCCCCTGCACCCTCCGCCTCTCCTGCACCCTCCGTCTCCCCTGCACCCTCCGTCTCCCCTGCACCCTCCGCCTCCCCTGCACCCTCCGCCTCCCCTGCACCCTCTGCCGCCCCTGCACCCTCCGCCACCCCTGCACCCTCCGTCTATCCAGCACCCTCCGTCTCCCCTGCACCCTCCACCACCCCTGCACCCTCCGTCTCCCTTGCACCCTTCGCCTCCCCTGCACCCTCCGTCTCCCCTACACCCTCCGCCACCCCTGCACCCTCCGTCTCACCTACACCCTCCGCCATTCCTGCGATGGAAAACTTTCTAAACTCATTTGATATAAACGGATTTCCTACCTTAACATCTAATAACCGTCTTTAAGGTTTACAGAAGTACTTGTGGATATTCTGTAAAAATATGTAACCGTCTTTGTTTTTTTTAATAGACACCATTGAAAGGGAGACGTGCAGTAGTTCTGATTTTACTCGAGTAAAACTATAATACAAAATCTTAAGGTTAAGTTCGATAGTTGTTAACTTTAAAATTATAAAGTATATATGAATTTAAAAATTTCATTTTGAAAGTATTACAAATTGTATACATTTTCGCTGTGACTGGATGTATCAATATTTTTGTTTATATTTAAAAAATTAATTATCCATAGTCTTAGCCCCTGAGCTGTAGATATTGTGTAAAACAAAAGTACTTACGTACCGCCAGACAGCTCAAATTGGAGAAAACACGTTTAGTACATGTTTCGATGCAACTGCATCATCATCAGCTAGTGTAAAACGAAGTTGATTGACCTAATGTCTTCGTCAAAATGAATTAAAAACAAATTACAGTAAATTTATACGTAAACGACGACACAAAAGAACGGATACGACACACAATATACCAGACAGAAGAATAATAATTTTAAACTCTCTAACCGGCAACAAAGACACACCTGTCCACCAAAGAACTGATAAGGATGAAACGCTGGGATAAGGAAAACGCTCAGTCTGTCCCCTGCCCGCGCTGTGATCATGTCCGTGTTGACAGGCCTGTCTAGTATTATTGTTCGTTTTGTGTGTCGTGTCCGTACGAAAGTAATTGAATCTAACAAAATTGCTTTGTTTAGCATGCCTCATTAAACGATTATTTGTTTCATGAGCGTACACTCCTAATGTTTTGCGGATATTTTATACAATTAAAGATTGCGCTTAATGTGAATACGTGTGTGATATTTTATTTTATTTGCTTATTAGACACATCATTCATGGTTTTCCAATAATATTTATTCATTACTGAACTCTTGAGTATAAAGGGCAATAAATAATCACCTTTATTTAATTTTCTTATCCTCGCTTACACTATTTATTGCATAATTCCACAAGCTACATCTTGCAAAGATGATGCAACAAGACTTAGATTTGTTGTACTTTTCAAAAGTAATTACTTCCATTTTGAGACATGTCTTACAGAAGAGTCTTCGATGTATATAAAGAGGAGATGGGGGAAATTTGTGACGGAGACTAACCGAATTTCACGGCAGAATGCGTTTGTTCGGCTTCTGAGAGGCGCGCGCTTTTTCATTTTGATCATCCACTGTGAAGGTTGAATTTTGAATTAAGAAACGTTTCAGGTTACTCAAATTGGTGTGTTTGACATCTATTTTACTTAGCCAACCAATATATAGAGTATTTTGTTTAGTTTATTATTGAATATAAAAACAATAGATCGAAAGTTTAAATAATAAGTATTTAGCTTCTAAATCAGTAACTGTCCAAAACAGTTTTACACTTTTGATACTTTAACTGTGAAGAGAATGGGCAGACTTTAAAGTTTATTTTTGAGTATAACGATAAAGTGGGAAATAGTTTTAATTAAATATCACTGTAAAACAGCTTGTAACTTAAAATAACAAAGTAAAAACGAGAACAGTTGAATACAAATATAAAACTACTGAAATTGCAAAAAAAAAAACTGTTGGACAAAGCCTAAAGTAATTATCGAGCTAAAAATGGGACCCTATTTATAGTTCATTTAATCCAAAGATTCTAGTATTACATGCGCCACGTCTTCCACACAGGATTCTGTTTCGGGTCCGGTATCCTCTGTTGATTGTATCGTTTTATTTTTCAAATCCATCACTTACATTAATTTAAATCAAAGAAATCTTATTACCAGACTGTGACTCCAAGTTTACACGGGGCTACTGCCGTTTCCGGGGTCTTATCCACTATGCTAACGGTTCACTTTTAAATGTATACGATCGTGATTGCTGTCGGATTTATTTTATATTTTAATTGACAGTTCAATTTTGTACAGGCCTTTAATACACATTCTCAGCAGTATTTTTAGATTAATTAACCTGTGATTATTTATTATGTCAAAGCAAAATAGTTAGAGGTAAATTTGTAATGCAGTGTGCAAGAGACATATGTCCAGAACGAACTCACATTGTGACCACAAGGCTCGTCACAAATACCAACATTCGCAATTATGTAATACGAGTAAAATATTTCAACAATTCTTTTGTCATTTTCAAAGAGTTTCCCTGTAATAGTACGTAATAGGTAGTATAATAAATTATGTGAATAGCTTCGGACATTTGGAATCTACATCAGTGAAGACAAGCACCCACAATTGACTTTTACTAGGGATTTACTTGTTTTTTTATTTTTTATTTAATTTCAATAACATAATGGTGAATCATTGTTAGATGAAGGAAAATTAATTCAACAAATTTAGGATTAGATGGTAGATTTTGTTCTGCATGTTCTATTTACTTTCAATTTCAAAATTTTAAAATTATAAATATCTCAGGGTCAACGCACCTCCCTCACAATTTGACAAAAGCTGTTGCATAAAAACAACTTCCTTTAAATCACTGCTATAGTGCCACTTACCTGAAAAATTACTACATTCTAGCAAAGTTTTTAAAATACTTCGAGATATTTAAACATGATACGTTTTAATGAACGTTATGTCAACGGACTTTATGTTAAATCAAATTATATTTATTTTATAAATAAATCGGACTTTATGGTTATGTCATTGTATAAAGAGATAATCATATTATATTGGTTAAATTCAATTGTCAGTTAAGTCCATTGTGGAATTAAATGGTGGTTCTGAGTGTGGAAGGTGTGGAGAGTTGTTGCTTATCTGGAGACATAAACACAACACGTGACAATATAACGGGACGTATACTGACGTTACAACTCCTCCACTTCGCCCCCTTTCCTCGATGTAAAACATAAAGTTTCGAACCTCGTTTGATGTAAACGGCTTCCCACCTTATATCTGATACTTCGGTATTCAAAAGGAATTACTCGTAGCACCAGCAATGGTAGGAGAATGTGTTACTCTTTTTACCGACATACGTTCTTACATATATTTAACATAAAAGGTAAATAAAAACATAAGCATTTATTTTTAATAGACGCATTATGTACGCGAAAGAATATGATTAATATGTTTGCGGTTTAAAATATAATAAAATTACTACATTTATAATCCAAGTTATTACCGCCAGTTATAACCAATTTTGGCACTACGTGATCCATTTACTAATGAGATTACCAAAAAAACATTTGTTGCAGTTTCATAACACAATTGGCAGTTGAACTGTACCGAAATGCTCAATACTTAGAACTAACAGTCTGCATATAAATAAATTTCTCATTTTTTTAGACATGGTTTCATGGGACGATTATATTTTGGAAATAGTGCATCAAGAAACGGATGTGGGCAAATCATTTTAACTGAATCTATATTTATAAAAAAGGATGTTGGATTGTTTATTTGCATATATATTTGAAGTTTTTGGACTCGGACACCGTCGGACCGTTTGCCTTGAGCTTGGTATATATATGTAAAATTTCACGGAGAAGGTTTTTAAGCCATCCATTTCGTCCTAACTCAATTGGCTTCTTCCCAAGAGGCCCAAAAGGGTTCCCATATTAAACTTATGGAAAGTTATTGTTGTTTACATAAACGCTATTGACATGTTTAATTGAAAAGGTGATCTTGGTAAAATTGGTTTTAGTTGTTAATAGTCAAAGGCATGACAACGTCTGCCGGGTAACAGCTAGTTATTGATATTTATATAACTGCAGTGGTACTGAGAATGTTGATATGTGCAGTAGCCTAATAATCCATTTACAATATATAGAAACAAAGTTACCAACTCCATACATCCTAGATATACTGATAAATTTATAACTGCTGTTTTGGTACCAAAGACATGCATTTTAGTAATAGTCTAAATATATAAATTTATAATTTAAAAATATGTTTAGGCTGACAAAATTGATATTATAATTTGGTAAAGTTAATTTGTAAGGAGTCCGATCTCTCTATTTATGCCTCTTTTATATAATTTTATAACAGAGATTCAGAGATTAGTTTGGTTGCCTGTTATCCGTTCACTGTTAGAGTTACATATGAATTACATATATTTAATAAATTATACTTTCCTGTACAAAACTTATATTATTATGTCATCTAATATTCAAGTATTAAGTTAAAAATAAGAAAACGTAACATTTTATAAATATTAGATCATATTCAATTGTAAACATAGTTGGTTTAAGAATAATGCTAACTAACAAACAATTAAACCGTTTATTTTGTGAAAGCTGATTCAACGGGGTTTTATATTATATACAAAATATCAACTTTATTTTGAATTTTATAGAACTACACTGATTCTATTTTAATTGGTGAAACACCTTATGAAGGTATCATGTTTAATATAAAGAAAATAGAACAAAATAAAGTAATATCACGTATCAATCAAGCACCATAACGATTTCTTATAATAAACTAATCATTTTATTTTACTCAACTATATTATGATGTGCATTGATTGCTAGAATATTATTTCTTAGCCTACAATTGTTTTAAAGTAAAACTTGATTTGAAATTAACTATCTGTACATTATGAATAAATCGAAAGCACAGATCAAACTAATTAAAATACTATTTGTTTTTCCCAGCTCTTAAAAATACGGTTAACAATTTTAAAATAATAATCTGTGGCGCATTCACTCTGACGATTAACCACCTACGAGTTTGTCTTAAGGCAGCCGTCTAATTTCACAAGCTTTAATTACCTTCACCCCCTTCGGCAACTAAACCTCGGAAACTGTATTAGTCTGCTCGCAGACAATGAACCTTGTACGTAGGTGGACGGTCGCAGTTATCACATTCACATTAATATGTAAATTGAAGAGATACTCTGTCCATTGGAGGTTATAACTAGTTGACATTAATTTTAAGAATAATTGTGTGATTTCGGTAAATCAAAATACTAGGTATTTGAAAAAGATATTTAATTTTTAACTCTCAATCAAAAACTTTGGTTTGGATCATGGTATTTGCAATACAGTTTGCATTGGGCTGTATTGAATAATCTAGAGTGACAAAAACTGAGGTAAAAATGCATCTATGTTGGTTTTGTTTAATTTCATACGTATATCAATTGCCCTTTGGTGATTATTGGTATCGTAGTTATTAATTTACATTATTTTTATCATTAAACACTTCTTATTAATGAAAGATTGTAAGTTTTAATTTACACTGTGACATAAAATATCAAATGTGGTATATTATGGTGTTTTATAATATTGGAACTCAAATTGGTGTTCGAGAGAAAATATAATTTAATGCTTTTCCGGCATAACAAATATAGAATAAAGTCCCTTTATATAATAAAACTACTTTATTCTATATTTGTCAGAATAGTATGTCTGTAGCTTAATGCCATGTATAGTGGTTATTATAATACTGAAGCTATGTAATTCGGTGTATTTCACTAAGGGCCTGTACACCATTGGAACAGTAATTTCAGTAGATAGTTCGCAACCCAAGTGAGATTCAGTGTCAGCACTTGATGTGAGTTACCAAGGCGATGACGTCACCTCCGCTGATGAGCTCCAGACTGTGATCAATTACCAAGTCATTGGTGTGATAAGGCGTTGATAAGGCATCATTACACGTCACTGCTTGGCTTGTAAGTCAATTTTGCTGAGTCTGCATTGAAAGCGTAAAGTAATTATGCCTACACCATACAATAAGCACATAATATTAAATTACACAGAAAACTACTGACGGAAGAAATACAAGTTATATAACTTCCCACCAGCAAAAATTTCCCCCATATTTTGGAAAAAGTATTCTTTTCGTCAAAATTGCCTAAGTTGAGCTATCGGATAAATTAGTTTTGATGCTCCTCTCTAATAAAAGAGGTTTCTGTATGGTGGGTAATGTTTATCTGGTCGTGTACAGTCCTAGAGTACACACTGGTCCAATATAGATTCACTTTTGTTTGGAGGTCCAATTTAATTTTATCACCAATAGTTATTAATTATTTTTATTATTTATACCTACAAGTTATTATCACCCAAAAACCTCTAAGAAACTAGAAAAGTCTAACTTTCTCGAAAATGGTTGCAACCATATTGTTTAGTAATTGCTGGCTTATAGTTCTTCAAGACCCGACAAAATTTTACCCGCAATTCCCAAAATGTGATAAGGAATGATGGGGCTTAACATTTTTCAAACTTTAATTGTCAAAACTGTACCTAACACTATTATCTTTTAATAAAGTGTACTTATCACCATGACAAAACTCCAAGTACTGTATGGAATAGTGTTTAGAATTATTACTCTACGGCTAAAGGTTAGAATCAAAATAGGAATTTCAATTAGCGGTAAACGCAGTATGCCTCCAACTTTATTCTTTTGGAGAACCATTAAGATGTCATTCTCTTATTTACTAATAAATTTCATAAAAAGTGATTTACAAGTTAGGTTAATGTTGATCGACAGAAGTTATTCGGAATATATTGCACCTAACCCGTAGCGGTGATGGTGGGATTTTCCCTTTAAAAACCACTCTAAGTATCAAATGACTCGCTGATGCCAAATAAAGGGATTTGGGTTATCATTTATGAAACAAAGTCTACAGTTATATATTAACAACCATCCTTGTATGTGAAATATAGTAGCTGGAAAGGAATTCCTCAACTAATAGAGGGTTACAAGGGAAAAGGTATGTATCAGTTGTCTGATTCCCTTTGTTTATATTGTGGGAATCGATAAACACTCACGATAAAATCATTTTATGTCATCAACGCAAAACCGAGGTTGAAATCGGATTGCATAAATACCTTTATAAAAATAGTTTTACTTATTCTAATCATAGCTATGTAAATTATAAATAACATTAATTTTAATTTAAATAAATTTACAACGGAAGAATATTTAACTTGGGGAAGAGGTTATATTTGGTTTTCAATTTTCAGTTTTGCTTCTGCAGTACAGAAAGATAAAGAAGTCATTACACTAGTAGTATGAATAGTGGTGGGAGTACATGGAGTAATAAGGGATACGACAAAGAGATAGCCCGCAGCTTGGCTGGTGTGGGGCAGCGAATAATACTTTGAAGAGGGCACAATATCACACAAAAGTCCTAACGAGAAACGAAAACACTGTAGGAAAATGCGACAGAAATACGCCATGAAACAAACATGAGAGTTACTCCTAAACAATGTAATATTACTATCGATAACTTCAATTTGAAAATAACCCACTCGTTTTAAGTTTCAACCGATATTAAGTGTAAGACTGATAAATTTACATCCTAATAATAATTACTAGGTGTTGCGCATTAGTTATAGATTCTTATTTAATTTGATCGAAGTTGTATAGTTGACTGTACGCGCTTAGAATGAAACTGTATTATCTTATTAGGTGGCTTTACCATTTACCTGAAAATTTGCTTAATATTGAATGTAAGGAACATTAACTGAGTGATAACTATTTTTTACCATGTAATGAGGTACTTTGGCAACATAATTCATCAATTTTCATCCATTTGTAAAATTAAATTATATGGTTTTAAATCATTTATCTTAAAAGTGCATTGAAGCTATTACGAAAAAATGGAAACCTTTTTAAGGAACCCAATGCTATTGTGAGAAATTTTGGTTTGTGGATTTATAATAAGATTATATTACTACATACTATAGTATGCCTTACTATATTCGGTTTGAGTTTTATACACAATTATATCAATAAAGCCTTAACAAGGTTTTACCTTGCAAAAAGAAAATATTTTGTACATTTCATCTGCATATCCTAATCAGCTGTAATGCTAACCGACCTGTAAATATTTTAAAAGGTTTACTGAACATGTTAGCTCAAGGTTCCAAAGTACAAATCACGCCTGGCTGATTAGAGGAAGAGATACCGCCGCTTACCGCAAATTGTAATTGATGGATCAGTAATGGCGATAAATGATAGCAATTAATTTGTACAACCCCACCCACATCCTGATTATATTGGTTTATCAAATGAACATAATGTAAACAATCAACTTGAACTTAATAACTAGAAACCAACCTGAATTTTTTTACTCAAATATTTTAAGAAACACTCACAAGAAATTTTGAAGTTAAAAACCAAGCTGCAGATGGTTATTACTGTCAAAGTTCATTTGGTTTTATTCAATACAACATTAGAACGCTTGCAAGGGTACTGTTGTTAGTGAATTTGTAGAATTAGCTGGTAAATAACTTACCTGGAAAACTAAACCATTTACGATGATGCATCGACAGATGCATTTAATACTTAACGGTAGAAATTTTCTAAGGGGAAAATCTCTTAATAATTTAGGAGAGACATTTTTGAAAGATACAACTATATATAATTCAATTTAACGGTAATACTCCGTTAAGTTGGTATGTATATGTTTAAAATGATACCAAATGTAAAACTAAATTCGAACGTAAAATCTAGTTTAATAGAAAACATATTTTTATTACATAAATTTGATAATGAAAGATTCCAATTTACACCTACATCTCTAACACTCTATTAGTTTCAACGAATGCAACCCCTTCATTCAGTACCTGAATACATCGCACTGTTTTACCTTAACAAACCATATGTACGTATTAGTCAGGTAACAGTTTATGTTTTCTATGTATTCAAATAGCGTTTAAAACACTTGTGTACATATACATACTTGAAAATCATAAACATATGTTCATTATGGGAATAAAAAAACTACTTGAATGGCAACTCAACCTCTTTTTTCGATAGGCGAGTGAGCGAAGCGAACGAGCTCATCTTTAAAATTAACGAGTATTTGACATAAAATCAATTCGATGACATTAAGACAGGAGAATGTCTTTCGGGCCAGCTAGTTTATATTAAATTTACATGGCGAATAAGATCAATTTTATACTGGAATTTGTAAATACCTTTTTCCCTAAGCAACAATATATGTCAGTTGCAATTATCACTCGCAAACCTAGAGACTTATTTTAAAGGATGGAAACCCGTTTCAAATCATCAGTCGACAAAAAGGTGAAGAGAATATATATACCGACGCGGATGTTGCTGTAACGTTTTCCTGCACCCTACTCTGTATCTTTGGCGGGAAACATAAACTCAAACTCATTTGATGTGAAATGGTTTCTCGACTTTCGTGCACCTTTTTCTCTTAAGGTAGGAATTTTTGGAATTATATTTTTACACCAAAGAGAATAGTGCCCAGTATCCAGGTTTATATTTTCGTGTGCTCCTACACGAGATTAGTTTTACTGAAGAATCAGTGGAATGGGCAAACAAAGATAAGTTCATAAGGTTGAATTAAAGTTTCTCAAAAAAATAAAAATTCAAGTAAAGAATCGACTTTTGTCAACTATTTTTTCAACATGTTCGGACTCTTACCTGATATTAATTTATTTATAAGTAGATAGGATATTTTATAAGACTGCAACTAAGATTCATAGGAATAAACTGCAATTTTTGCTTTATTCTTTCTAACTAAGTGTAAAGCTTCTACAATCATCCTATTTCCATGTCATCGATTTTAAATCTAAATGTTTTAGTTTATTTTGTAACACGAGTGTTAAAATCACTCTACCCTGAAATATTTAAAATTCTAACATGCTCTAAAATCACGTATTACGCTACAATTATATTTATCGATTAACAAAATTTAATTATATATTATTTAGGTATTGGAAGTATTTGGTAAATTAATTTATAGTATTTCTAGGAACGTAACTATGTTTGCTAACTACTTACAAAATTACATAAAATTGAAGAGATAAATCCGTCATTACAGTAATATTCACATATTTTTAAACAACTTTTTTATTAGCATATTACGTGTTGTTATTACTTACGGGATGTAATAAAAGACGTCTTACAACACTTAAGATATATTTACACTTATACTGATTCACATAGAGACGGTAAACATATATAAAAGATGGTACTAGGCTATTGATTTCGACCAGTCACACCAGTCATCATCAGGCCATTTTGTTTGGCCTGATGATGACTGGTGTGACTGATCGAAATCAATAGCCTAGTGCCATCTTTTATATATGTTCACCGTCTGTATGTGAATCAGTATAAGTGTAAATATATCTTAAGTGTTGTAAGACGTGTTTTATTACATCCCGTACATATTTTTACCATTCTTTCTTTGACTATGTAAATTATAATCGTATAAAAATAACCAATTAATTAAGAAATAAAAATATTGAAAGAGATGGATAATTTGGCCTTCTACTGAGAGGGGCACAGGTTTTCGACCTTATAAATAAATTACCCAAAGTCTACCTAATATTAATGAATACATTTAAAAAGAACTTTTACATTTTGGGAATTGTAGTATAAGTAGACTTGCTGTAATTTAGTTATAGCGAATAAAAGATTGGAGTTCAGAGATCGATCACATAAATGTATTGTTTAAATTAGTAATATTGCCCACGTAACAGTAAACATTAGCACTGCCTGTCAATAGCCCCTGCGGGAAAAACACATATTACCTCATGGTTATCAAGTTTAGAAATAAAGTGAGCCGATAATTTGGTATGAGTAAAAGTTGCCAAAAACCCGTAAACACCGCTTAAAATCACCAAAAATAGATGTTATTTGCTGATAATAAATATTATATTTAACCTGTCGATGGATGTTTGTAAAGAAAGCGAAAATGTAACGGAACGTATACGGCCATTACAGATCCCCTCTCACCTCTCACCTCCGCCTCCCAAGGAAACATAAACCGCCGAAACTCATTTCACATGAAAGGGTTCTCAACTTTTTATCTGATACTTTTGTTATTGAGGGGAAACATCCTTTGCATACGTATTTCAGTTTACCCCTCTTATTTAAAATAGAACATTGCAATATGCTGTTTATATCTGATAACATACTACACAACAAAGTTTTAAGTAATATGCTGTAGTATTCCTGGAAATGTATGTTTGCTGCTATGTCTGGACAATTTAACACACTTTAACTTATATTTTTTTATTTGAAAGTGCCTTTTAAGAATATTGTTAATAGCAAAATGTTTAGAACAGGTCACTAAACTACCATCAAACTAAACGTTATTTATTTTTATCAGCAACATTAAATTTGATATTTATGTTAATTTATGAGCAGGTAAATTAGTGTCGATTGCCCCTAAGTGGAGCAAATGTAATAACATTTAGTTCGAATATAAAAAAAAAAACATATATAAAGTGAATGCAATAGCAAGTTGTTGCTTGGTAAAATGTAGGAGAGCAATAAAGTAAATGGTGATACTAATTAATTAAACTTGGAAAACTACTTAAATGTTATTACTATTTGATCTTTGATTAGAGGTTTAAAGTTGATAAAACTCACTTTAAATCAACATATTTTGTGTGTTTTTTTCATAACTGCTGTGCAGAAATTGTATAATTACATTTTGTCAATAATTTAATATTAATACATATCGATTATGACAATGGCCGTGGTATTTTAAAAGTTCCAAAAAGACTTATGTAGTTGATGGTAATAAACTAAATTAAAACGTGCGTAACTAGTCCTGGTATTACTTTCACAACGCAAACGAAAACACTTATAAATAATGACAGTAAATAAATTAATGTATTCAGAAGCAAATGATAAACGGTTACATATACGTGAGATTTAGAAAATTGTAATTCTTTACCAGTACAAATAGACATCGGTAAGTCGATCAAGGTTTTAGTTCATAAATAAAAGCTTCTTATTGTAATAAATCCTATTACAAGACCAGTTGTAAAGCTTTGAAGTTACCAGAGTTTTGTGTTTTGTCTTCTTCTCGAAACGTTCCTGAGCCGTCTTAGAGGCGTCTCAATCAAAATTAACAGCATTAACGAATGAAGAGAAAACCTGACCGAGTCTGATAACACAATAGAGAATACACATCAGAACATATAAAACACCCTGGACCAGAAAACCTGAGGACTAAGATCCTTATTGGCATGTTTTACATGATAATATCTACGTCAATCTTTACATGGGTTAATATAAAATAATATATGTAATATAGTCTTAAAACTCAAATCGAACAATATTAAAATACAATTTTACAGAACAGTTAAACGTGTCTCCACTCAAATAAAATAATCCTTATTCCTGTGGTTGAATCCTTTGTTTAGTAAAGTACATTTTAATTTAATAATATATTGTGAGTTACATAGGATATTTTATCACTTCTCTAGTGCAAAACGACTATTAAGTGTAGAAGTTACTATTATACTATTATACTATAAGTGTAGATGTTATTATACTATAGAAACAAATTTAAGCTTGATAGATTGTAATATGAAACCCTATTTTTGTTAGAAACGTAAATATTTGTATCAAGTCGTTAAAAATTGTGTAAAATAAATGAAGAAACGGCCTCTTCTTTGACTGCGGGAGAGAGGCCTGGTTTCAGAGGGTGTGGCCACATTTATCGGGTCGGTGGAATCCTCGGACGACAGTCCTTAATCCTCTTTTGATGATACTAAAAGTACACTTTTACCAAAGCTTTATAAAGAATCCTCTTTGATAGCGGATTTGTGCAATAAGTTCAATTTACTTAATTTACCTGTTCATTTGCGGAACTAGCAAATGTAAGCAGATTCAATGTTTACATCTTAATTAAAATATATATTTCCAGTTCCAAGTAAGTAAATGTAGGAATGGAATGCAGGAGAACGGTATGACGTTAAATAATATGTTTACGGTTTATAATTGTCTTACATCTATAAATCCTGTATAAATACCTACATCAGGTATTAACTGTTTCATACCAACGTGTTGAAACATAGATTAATAAACAATATTGATTTACCAAATTTAAAACTGCATTATTAAATAATGTAAATATTTAAATATATTTTGTCCACAAAGACCTGGGTTTTATTTAAACACATTTGGTAAAATGTACACCTCTCATACAAGTTAAATATTAAGACTTCGTATTATCACACAATTAATAAAATAAAAATTAAATTTATTAATGCCTAAGAGTTATAATATTAATAATGCTTTTAGGGCACATTTTTTTCACAAATGACACACTATGTTATTATTATTACTTATTGTTATTTTTATACTTCGTTTTAGTTCGAATTTCCATTAACAATTCACAATTCCCTTCACAATTCTGCAACACTAAATATAAATTGCTTTTAGAGGCATAAAAAAAACAAGGTAAAAGTCATAGCAATATATGTCCTAAAATGAGGGCTTTCAATTTGTTTGTATAGTTTTAAAAGCCCAAATGAACGAGGTTTCAACATTTTAACCCATTTATAACTTATTTTCCTTTCTTAACTGACACTAACACTTCAAGCAGCTCAGTAGGAAAAAAGGTAAGTATTAACAAATGGGATGTGTACACGATGCATTCAAGATATGGCCATTATATATTTCAAATTATATGATTATATAATTAAAAAGACCAGCTTAATACCTCGGTAATGGATAATTTATGTCACAAATATTAGAAAAGCTAATATGTAGATCCATATCATTCAATAAACAATTGTATAAACATTTTTCCAGTTTTACATTAACGTATTCAGAATGTCCCAATTATAAAATTATTTTAGTTAGGTTATAAAATTATGATTAAAAATGTTATAATTGTTTTTTCTTTATTGATAAAGAATTTACTTCCGCATGTTTTATTGTATAAACAACTAATTAAACTACAAACTAAAATATATACAAACCTAGTTTAATGTAATCAAACAAATTAAGGTTGGACTGAATATTAATTTATTTTACTATCTTATACCATTACCCATAGCTAAAAAATTTCATAAGCGAATTACAAGGATGCCGAAGTCTGAGGGAGTACTTTTACTGTTTTTTCAGCTCGAGGGCCTAATGAGCCAGCCCCACACAAGACTCAATTTTACAAAGAGGACCTTCCCCCTCCCCCCGTCCCTCAACACCAACCATCGTCTTTGAGTGTCCTTCACCCTTCATTGTGTTTCATCATCTTCCTTTGTTACGCCTACAAATGTGAACTGAAATATCAAATATTGTGCTGGCACTTCATACTTGTTTAACTGTCTTAAAACTTTTTATCGAATGGATATATAATTTTAGTAACGATTACCTAATACTAATTTTATATTTATGTTTTCAATGCTCGATAGTTTATTTAAATGTATATAGAAATGGGATTGTAATATGTGGGACAATAATATGGGTCAACAATGGGACAATGATACATTCTACAGGTATCATTTATAAAAGATTATACAGCATATGTTATTCCTCATTTTAACATATTTGCTGTGTACCTATTGTCTTAGTACTTTATTTATTATTAATAACAACAATAAATACTATATAAAATTTTACTACATGTTTACAGAAAAATTCTATGTTATCACATTCATTAATATAATATAATTTTGCTTAGTTAAACACCCATTTATGTTTATAATTTTGATTTAGTTCTTTTAGTCTGTTAAGATATACGGATCTTACACATTGCGATATTCCGTACTTGAGAATTTGAAGTGATATGACTATTAGTACCACTTAAATCCAGGTTTCTTATTTATCATATTTAAGGGTGCGCCCTACCCCAGATTGAATGATCCGCACGATGTAGTTTATCGCCGCGCCGCCACCAAGCAGGGCCATGCATATTTAAACTTGAAGACCTTTTTGTCCTCCTCAATTACACTGTTATTTTACAAATTTCTACCAAATTGTTTGCAGTTTAACACATTTCAGATTCCAATCTAGGTATTTTACGGTTCCATTTCTCCAAAATAACTTTTCTCCTTATGTTAGGAAGCTATAGAAAACACTTAATTTGAAAACTTTACTAACGGCCTACCACTTATTTTGAGTTAAAATCACGATTTTCAAATCGTATGATACATAGATAAACATTTAGTGAATGAAATAATAACAAATTATGTTTAATTGGTTAATAATTGAGCCTACAATGAGGGAGATGCATAACCCTTATTTTAGCGAACGGAAGGCAGGTAGGGCACACCCTTAACTTTAAACGGTTCGTCTAAAAACCACCGAATATTGTCGACAGCATACGTCGTAGTTATTCTATTGTTCTGTAACTCTCACAAAGAAAAGGGTTAGTGTTCGGCCTCACGCAACTCACACAATGAGGAATGTATGGTTAGCCAGTTAAAATATTCTACACTACCCTTTTACACATATAATTAACATATTTTGCTGTGATTTTTAAATTATCTATGAAACATGTTTTTCGGCGATTGTTTGTTTTCTTTTTGTAGTAAAGGAAATTTTTTGTTGTAACAAGACACAAAATTCATCGACATCAAATGAGATGTATAAAATTAAGATTGTCTATTGCCTAAAGATTACAAAGATTGTCTATTGTCTATTGTTAATCTTGTGGTCCAATGAAAGTAAATACCCTAAAAATTAACGTTGTATCTGTAAAATCCCATGGAACGGAGTCCTATTGGATTATCAAAGCAGTAGTGAGCTTACGTGTTCTCTGGTTGTATTATCTATATTCCTACGAGATGCCAGGTCAATCGGTCCACACGTTTATCCAAGAACCTGAGATGTTAAAGATTTATTATATATTTTAAGATGATTGTATATTTGTGCTGAACAATAATTTAACGGGTATAGTACTCTTAGTGTTCTTTAATACCCGTATTACGATGCGAAGAAATCCTGTACAAAATTCATAGAATCTAAAGAGAATATTTGTCTAAATCTTTACGATGATTCGATTTAACCACGAGCGTGTAGAATAGTTTATTTATTTTTGTTGATTTTCCAAGGATTGACAGAATAAATTCAAAATACAATGAATTTAAGCCTATAACAAATAAATATAATTCTAGTTATACAAATGTATCAAAATTAAAATACATTTACGTAAACATAATTAAAATGTATAAATAGACAAACTGCCACTTGGAACGAATCATATGAAGAATGGAACCACCATTTGACTTCGTAATAGCTCTGAGTGCTTCGTTACTGGCATCACATTTTATGGAACATAAATTCTCTTGATGAGCAAGTAGGTCTCATTCAAGAATCAATTTAGCAAAAAGGCAGCAGTTTCGCCCCCTTCCCCACATAGTAAGTGCCCCATCAACTTCTACCACCCTTCCACTGTTTACTCTCATTGTTGCACATCGACTGAAAAACTTTTAAAACTAAACCTTTTTGCTACACAACCCGTTTAAAATTACATGTTTTTACTATAACAGAAACTCTTTTGGTATTTTAGATGTATTTTTTTTATATTCAGGAAGTACGCCTCCTTGGGTGTCCCTTACCTTCGAACGACTGTATATAACGAATAACATGATGTTTCGGTAGTCATTATGGCAAGACCTAGAGCCATGACCACGATAACTTTTCTTTTTATAGTCATAAAAACATGGGGTCTGAAATATTGTTTAGACGAGTCAGATGTAACCTCGATAAGTGTTAAATAAAAGTTATGGATTCGATGATGTGTATTACGAACAATCAGGAGAGAATCCATTTTTGCCAATTCATGAGAATGCAGTGTATTTAATTAATGCAGTATGTTAAGTGGAAGCTAAATGGAAGATTTAAAGCTACTTGTTTCAGTGGATTTTGCAATATAACGTTTTATATACTGAATGTATCATGGTTAAAATTAAAAATATTCGACTGTTTTTAAATTATTTACTTTAAAAGCTACTAAGAGAAACCACAGTACCCTTATAATAATGTTTATTCCAAAAGGACTTTTTAAAAGTAGTAAATTTGTTTTAATATATAAATAAACTGTATTATTTCAAGCGGAATAAATAATTAAATAAAGACTGACATAACGTTAATCTATTGTAATTAGATGTATTAATTGATCGTAAAGCAGAAAGATTTAAAAAGTTCGTAAAGATTTCCTTTGCCTGGAAAAAGCTGCAATGACCACTTGTCGCTGAATATTTTAGAGGTTTCCTTTTTCACAAAGTGTACTTTTATTACAAGCTTTCAGGCTTCTGACGACCCGGTTCCCTCGCCATTCAAGAAGTAAGAGGATATTTTTATCCTCTCTCAAGAGCATCAACGATACCTGTTCACCTTTAAATCGAAAGATTTACATGCTATCGTGGCCCTGGTAGTATTTAATGTTATTTCTATAATAGTACTAATATTCACAATATATTATATATAATCAATAAGATTACAATTTTAAAAACCATTACCAAAAATACAAATATTCATAAAAACAAGGATTTCGTCCAATAATCAAATTAGAAATATTTTACGAAAACAATCCTTTCCCCATATTATGTGAAGAGAAAAAATAAATTGTAGCTTTGCAATGTTTTCTTTTTCGGTTATTTGCTGAAAATTAGGTTATTACACTGAACTTCAGGTTTTATGAGCATTTTGATAATCTATCTCTTAAAAAAGATTTTCGGTATATAATGTGGAATAGGAAGTTTTATTATAACAAATTATATTGCTGGAATAAATTAAAACACCTTTTGATAATACTAGTTTGTTGGGGTGTAAATATTGTGATTGCAATCTCAGTTGTGTTAAGGGTTTTAATCCGTCACATAAGTGTCGAGAATGCACTTTCAACCAAATTGAGTGTAAATGTATATATTGATAACGTTCTTTATTTTATTTCAGTCACAATTAAACACTCAAAATATTAAAAATATACAACCAGTGTAAATGAGAGGAAAGCGGATTAAAAGAGTAACGGATATGAGAAGATTGAGCGAAGTTTTGTCAACAGGACTGTAATGGAGATCAATCTATCGGGTCTTCATAACTCAAAGTCACCCTTATAATGGTCACCAATGACAAATCAATGATGTCCAGACAGCTCTTCCCTCCCCTTTACCCTCCCGACTATCGCAAACTCAGAAACACTATCAACAAAGTAACGGCCTTCTGATCAACTCCCTGATCACCACAGAGAAACAGAGAGGCGATCCTAGTCCAACAAGTCTTATAAAAATTTAAATAAGACTAATTTACTGACCAGGTAGTCTTCCATATTCATGGGTAGAAATGGAATTAAATTTTTGTAAAAAAAATACTGTTTTAATACACTAAAGCGGTCAACCTCAAACACATTGCTTTGGTAGTACTTGGATAGTAGTTGAACGGTTTCTTTTCTGGTCGGTCATGAAATGTATGAACTGTGTTTTTTTTGGGATTGATATGAAGATTTATACCTGAGAAATATTGTGAGAGTATGTTAAGGTTGAAAAATGTCTGCTGCTCTAAAACACTGAGATTTTTGCTTGAAGTTAAAATTGGAGTGTCATCTGCGAAAGCTGTGAGAATATTACCGGGTAGATAGTCAGAGATGTCGTTGATGTATAGTAGAAATAGGATAGGCCCTAATATGGATCCTTGTGGAACTCCAAAGGATACAGCTTTTAAGTTTGAGTAAGAGCATTTTCTGATGACATCTTGGTCAAGATAGTCAATATTGGTTTTGCGAGATCTATTTGAGAGATATGAACTAATCCAATTTAGTGCTTTATCTTTGATGCCTATTGCTGCTAACTTATTTAGAAGAACTGGGTGGGGAACGCAATCAAACGCCTTGGAGAGGTCGATGGAGATAGCCTGTCCTCTACGGAAATTTAAGGCGATACAATCTAGAAAAAATAATTGGATCACTGATGGAATCAGAACTATGAAAAAAGAGTTGTTAGATAGTTATGATGGGTCACAACAAAGGATAGCACTGTCAAACATCATTACAACATGCAAAAGCTCAATTGTAGAAAAACAATCACCACAGCAAAATGCAATTTGTTAAAAATAAAACAAAAACCTCAAATAATACAAACAAAACATCTTAGCAGTTCGTTAAATCTCTTAAAAACAAGCCCCATAGTTCACAAAAAATATCACTTTAGAAATAAATGACAGAGTTGAAAGTAATCCTTACATAGTTTGCAACATTTTTGATGACTTCTTTTCTTATGTTCCAAAGGTTTACTTTCTTTCAAATAGTAATAGTTTTTTATGCGATGGTAGGAATCAAACAAACTCCCAGCTTAAAAGTTTTCCATTAATTAACAACAAATCACTTGTCAAAATAATAACTTCATTACCAAATAAAAAGTCAATTGGTTATGGCGGCATTTCAATAGATTAGTCAAAAAGCGCTATCCCGAGTTGATTGATCCTTTACTGATTCTGATAAACAATTCCGTAGAGAAGGGCGAGTTTCCGGACGCAGCTAAGCGTCTAATCAAGCCAATTTAAAAAAAAAATATGATCCACGTTTGCCTGGGAACTACCGCCCAATCTCGCTCCTACCATCCATCTCCAAGATACTGGAAAGAGTAGTATGCGATTCCTTGGTCAACTATCTTAGCAAACACTCATTTATTAAAAAAAAAAAAACAATTTGGTTACCTAAAACAGAAGTCCACAATGTTAGCTCTGGTTAGTTTCATCAATTCCTGCATCGACTCCTTGGGCCCGGCATGTTGACACAAAGACAACAATAATTAATGTCTTCTATCTCTTCGGCATGCCCTACTATCGTTTGCCCAAAACTGATAATCTATTTTCATATTTTAAGATTTATTCTTCTGATATAAACTATTTATTCACTACATCTTGCAAATAAATTATTTTTGAAACTTTTCCATCAACTTATTGAACTAGCTGATTATACTTTTAGAGTCTTCATGGCCCAGAGTTTTCTACCATGCTCATTCTAAGTGAACATTTGGGTATTTAACTAAACAGGATAAATAAAATAGTCCTACAATACTATAAAGTATATTTACACGTATACTATACTTACACACAAGACGGTAAAATATACACAAAAGATGGTACAAGGCGATCGATTTCAACCAGTTACGCCGGTCAAAATCAGGCCGAAGCAGAAAATGACAGAAAAAAGATGGTGAACAGCTTATATATTATTGGCTACCGAAAGTTCCGGAAACAAGTTGCGATAAGTACCACCAGAGTCAAAGTTGACCTGGTCATTGATAAATTTATCCCTATCCTTACATTTTTCCTTAAAAATAAACAATTCTTCCCATGCATTCATTACATTTCCTTTCTTACAAATATGGAGAATATTCAAATTGTCTTCAATTGTTCCCAACACTACATATCATGATAAAAAAGGTATGTTACAGTAGGTAAAACGTTGGTGGTAGGTACATGCCACTTTTGGCCAAGGTCCTTTTAGGGTATACACTACACGACCTACCTAAGTAGAAACATTTTATAATTTCACGTTATATTTAAATAGCTTTCAATAGCTACTGAACAGATATACATAAAGTTAATTGAATAATTCTTGATGAATATTTTTTTCACATACAAACCTTTTTTACAACATATGTCAATTACATGTCTTGAAAGATAAGGATCCACCTTTTGTTTTGTAACTATTGTTGAAAGAAATATGTAATACGGTAATACGACAATTTGATCATCAAAATAAAACATAAATAATTTTATAATTTTTTATTGTACAGTAGTGTAGGTGGAGCAGAGCCCAGTCTGGTGATTTGAAAATATACTGTTGTCCGTAGGTCAAGGTTTTCCAGGTGTTTATATCGTCGATGTTATTTTTTACATTTTGATTCTCAACAACGTAATTTAACTATGTGGTAACGCTCCGACTTAGTGGTTCGGGACCCAGTTAGACTAAGTGTTACACCAGGTAAGATTAGGTGGCGAGGCGAGGAGAGCTTGATGCTATTGGACAACTCTCTTGCCTATGGACGGGATATTGTTTAACTATTAATAATAATTGGTAGTGTGTTTGATTGAAAGCTCATTTAAATTAGGTTCGATATTTCCTGTAGATATACGTGAATCCTAAATCGTTATAGATCTTAAATACCCCTTTATTTCAAAAAGCAAGTATAGAAAATGTGGAAGTTAAAGGTAGAAAAATAAATTTCAACAAAACCCTAAAAGTCTGTTTTATCTCCGACAACTTAGTGGAGATCTCTCAACGGCTGATGGCTCCCTTACTGTGTGATAACTGCCCAATAAGAAATCAATGATCTCAACTTTACTCGTCAACTACTTTTCTCCGATCTGATCAAGTCTTATCCTGCATTTTAAACTTAAACATATGCCAATAATACCGAATATTAAAGTAACTTTAAATCAAATAATGTCGAAGGGTGTATGGCATGGCGCAAAACCATTATTTTCTGCAGTGTGAATCTGCTTGGCGAGTCTATGTTAAATAATTGGTATTTTAAAATTCTAGACGTATTTACAATTTTTAGGTAACTGAAATATTATAATACATTTATCCAAACGAGATAAAATAATTAAAGTTAGTGTTAGTAGTTTCCCTAAGAACATTTTACCTAATTTTTGTATTTATGTACGATTTTGGTAAATACAGTTTATTGAACAAATTAAAAATTTGGTGAACTTCAGAATATATCTTGTAATAAATAATTTAGCATGCTGTAGTTTAAAGTTTGACAAAATAATAGCATTATTTGTAATCAAATCATACCTTACACATATAAACCGTCACCATCCTTTGTCATTGTTAGCTTTTTGTTACCTTCACATTTTGTCTATATTAACCTCAGTTTGATGATTCTATGCTTAAAAAACTAATGTATAACTGTGTGCTTAATAAAATGTATACATGCTTGTACTTACTATATAATATATATTTGCATACTATAACACATATAATATATATTGAATAAATATTCTGACTGAGAATTAAACATAAATAAAACATGTTATAAACACAGTAACGGGTTAGATAAAGTGTTACTAAATAAATAACTCTACTGTGTATCAATTTCCAAAATTTTAAAGCGTGTATGTACACTTGTTAACAGTAGATGTTATTACATAGAAATCTAATTTAAAAACTGACATTGAAACTCGAGTTACTGGAAAATTCAGCAGATACCCAGTTTGAAAGCTTAACGTTCTATTTTCACGGAGGCTTTATTTATTCAATCCCAAGATTATCTTTCTTCTCACTTTGATGTTTCGATCACAAGGAATATGTTAGAACGTATGGAGGCATCACTTTACCTGCCCTTTTCCAGCAAAATTGAAATCCACCTCTTACCAAGACTTTTCTACACTCCTAAATATTACAACTTACATTCTTTTGAGCTCTAAACTCAAGAATGCCTTTAAAAAAAGAAAGCTACAGTGAGTATTTTAATATACGATGATTTTAAATACAAGCCTTAGTTTCTAAAAAATTTTCTTACAATATTATAAACTATTATCATGCACTATGAACTGTTTACTGGTTTTGAATTATTGTGGTAACACTGTATACAAATATTAACAATAAGATTGGTGCGCTTTTGCTTTGAAAAGTTGACTTATCTATTTAAGATAACATAAAAAAACAAAGCTATCAATTATTTGTTTGTATTACTAATTTGTTTTATAAACGGATTGCCCTTTTATACCCTGAAACAATTCTGGTTAATCTCAACAAAAATATCTCAAGTAAACATTTAGTTTAAAGGAAACTATAACCAAATTACAAATATAATACCGTGATGTTCAACACGCGTTATCCCTCTTGATTGATATTTGGTAATCTGCTTGAAAAAATTATAACTTTCGATAATCATAGAAAATTGTTATTCATTAATATTATAATTATTTTTTCTACACTAACAGTTTTCCACACATGAAAAAACGGTGAATTTTCTTAAGGATTGATCTGTAGATTCTGTAATATACGTGTAAAAAATAGACGATACCAAAATATGCAGGGGGTTGTGTAAATGGTCAACCGTTTAACTTAAACGCACGTAGACCGGAGGTATGTGAGACATGGCTTTTGTAGTGTCCGGTCCAGTCTTTGTTTCTCTCACTAATGCGTCCTCTCAATTCACGTCCAGCCTTCACCAGGAAACGGAAATTTGAGACATATGTGAGACAAAGCTATTGTAGTGTCCGGTCCTGCCTTTGTTTTGCCCCACTAATGCGGCCTCCCAATCTACGTCCAATTTTAGAAACCAGTGATAAGAGATATATTATGAGACATGACTGTTGTAAAATCCTGACTTGTCCTTTTGGTCACATACTAATGAATTTCATATTTTGAGAGTCTAACTTTCACTAGGGACAAGAAATGTGAGACATTTATACTATTATTTCTTGTCTCAACCTTATCTTATGACACTAATTTTTTACCTCAATCCCCTTTTCACATGCAACATTCACTAAAAACAAAATTAGAGGCAAATAACAATAACAATTGCATATACTAGTATTTGTTCCTATTATATATCCTCTTAAGCTACTTTCATGTATTAATCTACATTTATACTTTCCAAGGAACATGAGATACCGCGCTATACTAATCTCCGGTGATTTATTTCTGCTCTACCCCTAATTTACAGTGTGATTCCATATATATGTAGACTAACAAACTGAAGCAATGGCGTGGCTAATTGAATGTACGGTAATTTATTTGTTTTATAACCCTAATATATCATTATTAATCCATGCCTAGTCCCCATATCTTAATCCTAGATACTGAAACATGAGACAGGGCCGTTGTATTGTTTTGAATTGTCATTATTTCCTGTCCTTAACGTATCCTGTCTTAAAAGCTTAAAACAAAGTATACCTTCAAGAAATTTATTTATAGAATACCTTCAGTAAGAAGCCATATAAGGGCAAAAGCAACAATATCTTAAACTATAATATGAAGTGTAATGGGAACCTTTAAACCGGTTCATTTATGAAATGAGTTTACAGCGAAAGCGAGCCTATAAATAGATATGTTCCTTACTAATAGTGGTGCGTATGTAGCTAATTGTAAGATATTAGTTTATTTAAAGCTTAAGGAAGAGTATTGAAGACAAACTCCTATACAGGATGTTAAAAAAAGTAAACTGATATTTACGATCGCGATAGTTACGTTATCTGCAGTAAAAAGCTTCCTATAACTAGTTGCCCTAAAAAGCAATCTCCGTTCTCATGACGCCACCATATCTATATTTCTTTCATTCAATAAACTATGTCTCTGGAACGTTTGACAGATTGCTATCAAACGTTACACGGCTCATAACTTTACATAGACCTAATTACATTAAAGCAGTTAGCTGATTTTATTAATTCGTTTTAAAAGTGAAGCAGTTTAAATTTGTATATAAAAATATTTCAGAAATGGTATTTTTATAAAATACTTGAGAAGAGGGTTTTTTGTCCTTTATGTTTAATTTCTAATGGGACGCACCATTGATAAAACATAATGGCGTTAATTATTGTGCAATGTTACAAACAACAATATGTAAAATTTACACACTTATCCGTTATAATACTTTATTGATACGCAATAATAAATGTTGTATTAATTTTATGCTTTGTCCGATGATTTTGTCAGATATATCTATCAAAGAATAGTGTTTTGGCTGCAATAGAACATTAAAATTGTCCATATACAAAACCATAGTTTAGAGAAGTGTTTATTCAACTATTTTGAATGGTCACTATTTCAAAACGGATTATTACCATCACTTGATTATGTTATTGTTTACTTCCTATTAGATTGCTTGTGAATATAATCTTAAGAGTTACTAGCTATATTTTCTTGTACAAAACTGAATAAATTAGATGTAAATTATTAATTACCAAGCTAAATATTAATTCCGACTGGCTGAATCAAGCAATTGAAACCAGTTTCCATGGAAACGCCTCTCCGTAACTTAGCAACAATTGTTCCTAGTTCCTAGTATTGTCGTAATCTGTTTGAAACTGATAGGGACTTGTATCTATAAATTGAAGTACCGGTAATTATATATTTAAATTTAAATTATCTTCTGTAACTATTCTTAAATGATTATTTGATCGCATGCAATTTTACTTTATTACTGAATAATAATAACTTCATTACCAATAATAATTCATGAGGTAACCTTCTAAGATTTTGTGTGTGAATGTATCATAACTGTTTTTTTTTGTGAGTATAATATGTAGACATGACCTTGGTGTAAAATTATTTATTTCAAAATATTACTAAAAATTAAGTTATTATTTTAATAGTTTTAGCTACATTAAGAAAAGAGGTAATATCATGAGAATATTTAAGTCATTTTAGCATAACTTCGAAGAATTTCATTGCCATGAAGTAGGGTTATGTGTATAATTAAAATGTTCCTCTAATGAATTGTTTTTAAATAGTCGACCAATTAAAGTAAATAACTCTTTACTTTCTTAAATTTGTTGTATAATACGATTGGTTTCTCATGCCGTAAACTTTACGTTATTATTTCCAACAATCTTGTTTATTTTCGTTTGTATTCAAACTTCTCTGAGCCAGTTTATGTGAACAAAACTATCGTACTGTGTAAACAATTTAAGTCGTAGCTTAGTAATATACATTTGTAACAAGTGTTTCACTTTAGTAGATATTCTCTATGGGGGAAAAAAGGTTCCCGGGACCATGAAAACTTTTCCATTTGAGAAAAAATCAAGCACCGACATTTCTACAAACGTGTACAGCAGAATTTAGTCTCATTATGTTTGTTGTGATGGGAGTGTTGGTTTTATACACTTAAAGAGCATCTTCTATTCTCAAAAAGAGAAATAGAATATCAGGAATAATGCAAGCAAAATTAAACAGAAATTTTACTGCTGCATACCGGATAAATTAGTTATGCTCCCTCCTTTCGAAATTGAATTTCCAAGAGACAATAAAGACGGAGGGTGGTGATCGGATCGTGTTAATACAATAGGATTTAAGAAAGGGAGGCGGTCAGTTTATGGGAGTCTTCACCTCATTGATTCGTTATTGCTGTCGTTATCTGGTGATGGAGGGATGGCAGAGAACTGATGAGCGGCGAGTTTCCAAGATACCGCCTCTCTATAACACATATCCACCCCGTAGCAATATATACATTTACTTGTGATTTCTGCCGGGTAGCGTTGATTATGTGTTATGCATATTATTCAGTTTTACCGTTAGCGGTATTCTATGTGAAAAATAAGTTGTCATAAAATAGGACCATTTAACGTAAAACTCGTTAAATTTAAACCCTTAGGTCATAAGTATTTTTTCCACGGTGCTTCTAAACCAATCATTAAACATTAACAATATAAATCCTTACGTGGTATAGTTTGTGGTTTAAATACTGTAATAGCACTTGGTTAAACGTGACTGAGCAAATATACTACTTTCCTCTCATCGTACTTTTACTCAATTGTTAATAATGACTAGTCAATGATCAACCATGAGAATAATCTAAATATGCTTTAGGGATTCAGCTACCATTTGTCTTTTGGAATTTAATTAATAAATGGAAAAATACATCGTATGCCTTTAAATTAACATAATAAATAAATTATCATAACAAATGCCTTTCAAAGTATCTAAAACTACCAAGGTGTGATTACACATAACAAACTAAGCAAATATTGCTACTTACTAACCAAATATTCTATTTATTAAATCATAAAAAATTGTAGAAGGATATACAAATTACATCAATAACAAATGAAAATAAAAACCACATGAGTTTGCAATTCTAGAAAATACATTAACTCATAGGTGATTAATATAAATACTATGCATAAAACACCGTACTTATTCCTAGTTACTGTTTATTAGGTACAAATATACATACTACAATATTTCAGCTGAATTTCAGGATTGAAGTATACCTGAAACAGATTGAACATCATTAGAAATAACAAATTCAATATCATAAGGTTTACCTGTACAACATGATCTCCAAATCCTAAAATGTATTTACGTTAATGTTTTTGTACAGTTGAACGTTAGAAAGAAACAAATATAAATCAGTGAGGTTGGAAGAAGTAAAACATTTTTCTTTTTAAAATAAATGCCATGCTTTGCGTATAGTAATTTACGAAAAACGAGTTATAGACACAACTGCAATAATAATTTAGATGATGACAAAGTTATAATGCCTAGCGGGCATGCCAGTGGGGCGGGCGGCACGCTAGCTGCTTGTCTGTGTTATTTATTACTTGGAAACAACATTAACTATGAGCTTCTGCTTATACACGGAATTATGTGGGACTGAGCATTAGCTACGTGCTTACCATGCACATACCCAAATTTTAGAGTCGGTCTCGTTTTTGTTTTCAAATAGATTCAATTTATGTAAAATTATGCCCATTATTTTATGCCAAATATTTTATGCCCGGCTAATATTTTTAGTTCAGAACCCCAAAAGTTTAGATATTTCATCTAAGCATTTCTCTACTATAATGTTATATTTTTTAGCGAATTTCCGCTATAGTGAAGAAGCTATTATCGCAGTCGGCATGGTAAGACCTAGGCACGGGACCATGATGACTTTTCGTTTTAAGATTTTAAAAAGGGTGCTTAGTTGTATTTTTATTTTATAATATTTATATATATATATATATATATGTGTGTGACTGTGGGTGCGATAACTCTCGTAAAAATGGTCCGATTTTGATTAAATCTGGTACAAACGTGTAAAGCTACATTTATGACATTTAAGTTCAAAAACCAGCCAGGACGCTCCATCCAAAGGTTTTTTTTGGGGGTTTTGAACCCAAAAAATGGGTTTTTGAAGTTTTTACATATCATATTTTAGAAAGTCAAATTTTAGTTCTCACCATTGGATTCAGCGTTAAGAAACACACAATTTGGCGTTTTGATCATTTCTCTACGTCAATTGGTTACAGAGATATTGAAAGTGCTAAATACAGTACGTTGTCCAATGCTATTCTTATGGAGAATAAAACAAAATTTATATCTTGCTTATTTATGAACGCATACTAAAGAAACTTGGTATACTGCATCATATGGTTGTGGTCTATTGTTATTTACACAAAAAAGCAATTTTTACCGATAATTCCCGTAGCATCAAACCTCCTTACTCAGCCTCCATGCTTTCTTATAGAGAATAAGTCTAATGTAATGTCTCCGTTTTTTATGAACATAAATTAATACAACTTGGTATGTGGCTTCACCTTGTTGAGTTATATTTATATTTGCATAGAAACTCATATTTTCTGTTCCTTGTTGCAGCAAACCTGTATACTCATCCCCCATGTTATTCTTATGGAGAATAATCAAGAGGTTATATATTGCTTATTTATGAATGTATATTGATGAATCTTGGTATGTGGCTTCACCTAGTTCAGTTATATTGATATTTGCATGAAAACCTATATGTTGTGTTCCTTGTTGCAGCAAACCTGCTTACTCATCCCCCGTGCAATTCTTATAGAGAATAATTAAAATATTATGTGTTGCTTATTTATTAATGAATATTGATGAAACTTGGTATGTGGCTTCATCTAGTTGAATTCTATTTATATTTGCATAAAAACCAATTTGTTATGTTCCTTGTTTCAGCAAACCTACGTAATCATTCCCAATGTTATTGTTATAAAGAATCATTAAAATTGTATGTATCACTTTTTTGTGAATTTATTTTTAAGAAACTTGGTATTTGGCTCAATTCGGTATTAAGACATATCTTATGCATTGGAAATTCGCTGAGTATGCAGGTTTGCTGCGACGGGGATATTTTTTTAAAATTATACTATTATGAGATTATACAATGGTCATTATTACCATTTTAGTATGTTCAAAAGTTGTATCGCAAATATGTATATACAGTTTGGACAACCTCCGTGATTTCAATCTTTCACTTGACACGGCTAAGGAATACTTAATATTCCCTACATTTGCACTAAATACAGTACACAATATAGTAATAAGTAATATAGTTATAGTAAATAAGTACACAATTATTGCGTAGAGGTTGTTTATTCATATTAATTTGTAACACTATGTCGGTTCACTAAGCTTGTACGTTTTCTGACGGAGAGATTTCTTATGTCATTTGTAACTACAACGTTATCATTAGTGAATTTCCTATGAAAAAAGTGAACTATTAGCATGACCCGCATGGTGAAACGTAAGCCCGAGACCACCATAGAAGTTCCTAACGTGACCCCCTGAACACGTTTTGGGCACCTAAGGCCATTTTCAAAGTTGATACATTTATTACATAGTTTGGTTAAGAAAGATAAAATAAATGATAGTAAAACTTATAATGATAGTTTTACTATCATTTCTTTTATCTTTCTCAACCAAACTATGTAATAATGTATCAACCATGAAAATTACCTTAGTTTTAAGAATAACAACGGATAGGCAGTTTTGTTTTCATTCTTTTTAAATGTACTCTAGCTGTCGCATTTTTTTTCCGATTTACTTAAAATTTGGCAGGGACATTCCTTTCTATAATCAATTAGACAAGTTTGTTGGGCAAAACAATCGGAAACCTCTAACCCCATTTTTGGGATTTTAAACTTTAAATTTAGGGTTTTTGGGCCCAAAAAGGGCCAGAAAAGCCCCGATTGTAAAATTAATGCTCATTAAATAATAGGACTAAACAAGGTAGTCATTTTAAGTCCTTTCTCATTATTCTAGCATAAATATTAACCGAGTTATTAAAGAAAATATAGCATAAATATTAACCGAGTTATTAAAGAAAATATAAATTGAATAAACACAGTACGTTGCCTTATGGGGACTTTACATTGGAAATGAACTTTTTCATATATTGATGTAATGTTATCACTCCTAATACCCTTAAACCGACTTTTGATCTTGATGGTACTTCCTCCTAAGATTATAATGCACAACATTGCCATCCCAGCACTGTATTTAAATAGAACCTGGTGCATCAGAACAGCCAAAATATCTATTATTTTCCATTTTGCTAAAGATGATATAAATATTTGTTTAAACCCTTCATTTGATTTTCGTAAAGTTTTTAATGTGGAAATTCACTTCCCTAATGTCAGCGTGCTGCATGCAAACTCGTTTTCTTTATTTACTCTTTTGTTTTATTTTAAAACATAACAATTTTGTTAATATTTCACATAAAACTATCATTCAGAGTTATTGTAACCTCAGTTTACATACTTTCTGATATATCGACTAATACCAGTCAGTTACAATGTTTTAACTAAATTTATTGTTTTGACAAAGCATTATTAAAATTAAGAGAAATCGTTAAAACAGAGAACTTCTGTGGTTCAAGTACTATAAATTTTAGAATTAATTATCACCTTTGTTTACTCTCATTAAAAACTGTGTTTTCATAAAACAAAGTCATTTTCTATTATGTTACTTTTCATGATATAAAAGTGTGTTATTGCTTTTCTAGAGAGATTCAGCTGAAAATTAATAATAAGTCTGTTTATTAATTTGGTTATTTTTAGTTTTCATTAAACTTTAACTGTTATATTTAAATGAGCCTAGTAATTTGTCATTATAAATATAAGTAGTCTGTAGTCTGTAGTCTGTGTTTAGTCTGGTAGTGTGTGTGTGTGTGTGTGTTTGTGTGTGTGTGAGTGTGTGTGTGTGTGTGTGTGTGTGTGCGAGTGTGTGTGTGTGTGTGGGTGTGTGTGTGTGTGTGTGTGTGTGTGTGTGTGTGTGTGTGTGTGTGTGTGTGTGTGTGTGTGTGTGTGTGTTTGTGTATTGTGTGTGTGGTTTTTCGTTTTTTACATTAACGGTCTATTTCAGTTTACTCTTATGTTTTAATAAATAGAACAAAATACAATATTCCTTGTGAGCGAATTTAAAATGTGTACCTAATGTAATGTGTTTTCAGTATTCCCATTCACAAGAATTTGGATTAACTTGTCATAGCTTAACAAATATTTCTTAAAAATAAATTGAATAAATCCAGTTCATCTGAGTTTGCTTATGGAGATTAAAAAGGCTAATCCTGGTAATATTTGTCCTACATTCAAAATAATAATGGATAATGTTTAATAAAATGTATATCCAATTAATTGACTGACTAGTGTTAGGGGCAACCTACTTTTGAATGCCATGTGCTAAATTAACTCACCATAATCAGAAAAATTTTAATATACTTCTATAAGTATGAAATTTAACTTTGTTAAATCATAATATCGTATTGATCTGTGTAGGGCAACTAATGGTGCGCTCTTCGAAGTTTACTACGGCAAATCCAAAACTTGAAGATATTATCTTTCACACTATGTATTCATAAATGTGTGATTTTGTATGTTTCATTACTAGAAGTGTTCACGAAAATAAGGAGTTCTTCATAAAAAAACTCAGTAAAAGCATAACTAATTAAGAATATTACTTTATGATTGTATACTATTGTTCAATCGTGAGAAAGGCTTATTGAAACTTTCGAAACAAAACCTAATTTGTTTATATTTTCATAAGACCTTCAAAGATAATTAGATATATGAACCATTGAAAATGTAGCCTAGTGGCTTAAACTTCCGAACAAATAATTTATGTTTTCCGATTGTTGGTACTATTATAGCATTTAATCTGTGAATCTAGAAAATCTCAAATGTATGTTTTTTTTATTTATTACATTAAATATACAGTCAAGTCATAATAGCACGTAGTTAATTGTTTAAAACTTTTTTTACATAGACTTTAAACATTTCTATTAAAACGTAACAAAATATACTGGCCTAATTTTTGTAGTTGTACAATATATTTAGGCCTTAACTTGTGGAAAGAAATTCCAATGAATACAACTTATATGAAACGGGAGTTTTCATTGGAAAATGTATCTTATGTATTACGTGCATACAAGAAATAGTAACTGAACCGATCCTAATCATATAACTTTGTAAAGGGGCGAACATAACGAGTGTATTTATGTTAAAATGTACAAGGTGGTCACAGTGAATTCTATTTTATGACCTATATTTGAGAGCAAAAATATATTTTTTTAAGTTTTTTTACACCACACTTACGTACATAATAACAAAAATATAGTGAGTAAAAATATGTTGATATTTTGTAGGTTTATTAGTTAGCAAATCTGTAAACAAATCGTTGTAATTGAATATATAACTTACTTAACTATAATATTTTAAATTTGCGATATGATAAATTGGCGTAAAAAAATTATGTTAAAAATTTCATTTCGAAAATGATGTTATTTACTGATATATTTTAATGTTTAAAATGATTTGTTTACAATGATAAACGGTTGATTTAATTATTCAATGGTTTTGAATTACCCTGAAGTTGTTATCAAAGACATAGGATTTTGGGGGACGAGAGGGTTCTAGTATGTATATTTTAAGTACCTTCATAAACCTTTATAAAATAGGTATTCAAAGGAAATCTGTTAAATTAAATTCTCTATTTAGATATTTTGGCAACCGCCCTCAATTTATTACATATTTTTGGACTTTTTGTTGTGTTCACTTCTGTAATAAACAAATTAAAAATAATACCGTCTCTTATATGTGCAACTATATTAAAACACAGTGCATTTTATTTTAAGTTCTCAAATCAGCAATGTGGAAAATCTTAACAGTGAATGACTTTTTAACAAGTTATTATAATCTGCCTTTGAACGACTGTACAGCAATCCTTAACAATACGCAATAGCATATACTTCCAATAATTTGTATTGATTTTTGTTTCCCAAAAATATGTATATAACCAATTGTACATCATGATTTAATTACAGCCCGGCTAACAGTTGGTTGGCTAGCAGTTGATTGGCTATCAGTTGGTTGGTTATCAGTGCAGGATGCAGCTGCAGTTACGAAGGCGACCGCCGCCGGTGAGAGGCCATTACCTTGATCAATACCGAGTGGCCAGTGGTGCAGCGGGCAATTTGTTTCGTGGTTGGCCTCCTAAACATCTGGTCTACTATCATCACTCCATTGTTAACTAACACAATATAGTTTTTTAAAGGTTATAGTGTTATATTTCTCAATTATCATTTAAATAACTAGTTGTCGTGTTCCTCGAATCCGAGCAAGTTTGTAACCAACGAAGGGTTTCTTCAGTTGTCAACAAAAATAACAAAACGTGTGATATTAAAACGGATGATAACAACGTACTTTCAATCAACTCGTAGTGTAGACTTTTGCCGTCGGATAGTGCCACTGTTCAGAAAATTCAGCCCTTTACTGTGTTTAAGTGATGCCATTTCATAAAATTATAACCGTTTTGACAAATCTACATCAAAATACCTTTAATTTGGCACCTCAAACGTTAAAATCCATCAATCCGTTATCGAGTTATGACTGTGAAGAAAAAACCCCTAGCGTATTAATATATAGATTTTCTACAAATGTTCAGTTACTTGATTCTGAATGAACCATATTTATTTCATACATATGTAACCAATGCGTGGTATCCTGTAAATTTGTGTGCTACGGTTCTCTTATATAATTCAATGAAAAAAATAGTGTCTAGAAATTAAATGAATAAGTTGTATGTTGTAACAATACTCTACAGAAAATTCGGTTTTTAGCAACTGGTACTAACTTAACTAAAAACGAGTTCGCACGCAGCACGCTGACATGAAGGAAGTGAATTTTCACATACAAAACTTTTAAAACTTAAACCCAGTGTAAAAAACATGCATTTATTCCAATTTTACTGAAATCTGAAAACATTGATTTTTTGGCTGTTCTGATGCTGCTCCTGATTTCATTTACCTGCAATGCTATGAATAGAATTTTGCGCATTATAAGGTTAGGAGAAGGTCCAGTCAGGCTTGAAAGTAGGCGCTAGGTTGCTGGGGATGAAACAAATACACCAACAAATGAATAACATGCTTTTCTAATGTAAAAACCCCATAAGACAACGTACTGTGTTTAGCCGATATACATTTTCTTTAATAACTCGGTAAAGATTTATGTTAGAATGACAAGAGGGGGCTTAAAACTTCCGCTGCACAAATTCCCATCTTAATATAAGCATTAACTTTACGTCTGGGGCTTTTCTGACTCTTTTTGGGCCTAAAAACTCGAAATTTTAAAGAATAATCCACAAAAAAGGGGTTAGAGTTTTCCGATTGTTTTTCCCAACGAACTTGTCCAACTGATTATACAAAGGAACATCACTACCAAATTTGAAGTAAATCGAACAAAAAATTTGACCGCTAGAGTGCATACACACACACACACACACACACACACACACACACACACACACACACACACACACACATATATATATAATATTAACATAAAAAACAGCCTTTTTTAAGATATTTAATAGTCCATGCCATTTTCAAAGTCAATAGAACCTCGCAAAATGTTGTATAAGTAAAAAAATCTGTATAAAATAAATTAATTTAATCATATGGTCCTAAATCAAAATTAATTTGTTTAGTATCAATCTATATATACTATATTAAATATATCTATTTCTTTTGTCCTCTTATTTGGTTGATTTTATCATATAAGGAATGCTGTTGTTTTATTTGCATACTATTTAGCATGTTTGGTGCATCTTTTTTGTAGTTAAAATAGATATGCATTTCCTCTTTAACGTTTAGTTTTTCTGATCTCATTTCATATTCAAGAATTTTTAAATTGTCTTCTAAATTTTGTAGCTATGACCTGAATTTAGTAGATGATCAGCGAAATTAGATTTCATTGTTGTTGCATTCTTTGATTTCAGTGCTTGAATATGTTCTTTGAAACGAATTTTAAAATTTCTCCTAGTTTGGCCGATGTAGTAGCTGCTGTAATCACTGTAATTTATTTTGTACACTCCAGGTTGGCTGTAGTCTTGAGTTTGAATTTGTTGACGATTTGAAATTTTATTGTTTATAATTTTAAATATATTATTTTTAGTTTTATAGCTAATTTTGAAGCTTGAGATTTTAAATGTTTTTCTAATGGCTTTGTTCATGTATGCATACACACACATGCATATAAATTTAGAATTCTCGTTCGACATTGAATCTTTTCTGATTGTTCGTTTCTCAATTTTTCTTTTGGTCAATTTATTTATCATATTACGGTTATATCCATTAGTTTTAGCTAAATACATAATTCCTTCTTTTTATTTTCTGAAATTTTCTTTACTTAGTGGTATATTAATAAGCCGATGAGTTAATGAATGAAATTTGGCTATTTTATGCTGCCAAGGTTGATTGGATTGTGAAGGAATTATGACATCGGTTGTTGTAGGTTTTCTATAAATGTCAAATGAATGAACATCATCTTTAATTTCTATTTTTACATCTAGAAAATTTGATAAGGTTGCTCTGTATTCCTTCTGTAAATTTGACAGTTCTTGATAAACTATTAAGATATGTTGAAAGGTCTTTCGCTTCCTTTTCATTTCCTTCAAATAAACAAATCACATCATCAATATATCGATACCAATATTTAATTTTCTCATAAAACGGATTGGAATTGTTTGCTATTTTATTTGATTCCATTTCGTGCATATAAATATTGGCTAGAAGTCCTGATAAGGGAGATCCTATAGAAATTAAAGATGATGTTCATTCATTTGACATTTATAGAAAACCTACAACAACCGATGTCAAAATTCCTTCACAATCCAATCATCCTTGGCAGCATAAAATAGCCACATTTCATTCATTAACTCATCGGCTTATTAATATACCACTAAGTAAAGAAAATTTTAGAAAAGAAAAAGAAGTAATTATGTATTTAGCTAAAACTAATGGATATAACCCTAATATGATAAATAAATTAATCAAAAGAAAAATTGAGAAACGAACGATCAGCAAAGATTCAATATCAAACGAGAATTCAAAATTTATATGCGTGCCCTACAATGCATACATGAACAAAGCCATTAGAAAAACATTTAAAAACTCAAACTTCAAAATTAGTTATAAAACTAAAAATAATATATTTAAAATGATAAACAATAAAATCTCAAATGGTCAACAAATTCAAAATCAAGAATACAGCCAACCTGGAGTGTACAAAATAAATTGCAGTGATTGCAGCAGCTACTACATCGGGCAAACTAAGAGAAATTTTAAAATTCGTTTCAAAGAACATATTCAAGCACTGAAATCAAAGAATGCAACAACAATGAAATCTAATTTCGCTGATCATCTACTAAATTCAGGTCATAGCTACAAAATTTAGAAGAAAATTTAAAAATTCTTGAATATGAAAGGAGATCAGAAAAACTAAACGTTAAAGAGGAAATGCATATCTATTTTAACTACAAAAAAGATGCACCAAACATGCTAAATAGTATGCAAATAAAACAACAGCATTCCTTATATGATAAAATCAACCAAATAAGAGGACAAAAGAAATAGATACATTTAATATAGTATATATACCTTTATATCAAACAAATTAATTTTGATTTAGGACCATATGGTTAGATTAATTTATTTTATACAGATTTGTTTATTACTTATACAACATTTTGTGAGGTTCTATTGACTTTGAAAATGGCATAATTGCCGAAACATGCCAGTCAAAAAATAATAAAATATCAAAGATCTTAAAAAAGGGTGTTTTTTAATGTTGATATTATTATTATTATTATCAGCAGCCCTAATCAATCAGAAATATTCAATATATATATATATATATATATATATATATATATATATATATATTGAATATTTCTGATTGATTAGGGCTGCTGATAATAATAATAATAATATTTGGTGAACCTATTTTTTTTTCACCTATTTGGTGAACTTCTATGGTGGCCCCGGGCTTAATTTTCACCGTGCGGGTCATGCTAATAGTTCACTTTCCATAGGAAATTCAATAATGAGGCAGGTTGCTTACGTTACGTGTATGTACATGTGTGGATCAACGATCCACACGAACAATACCTCTACATCCAACAAATAAAAATAAAAACACTTAAAGAGTAATCTAAGTAGTGTATGTATCCTGACAGTATGGAAACATAGAGTGAGCTAAACGTAGGAATGAAATAGGTTCACACGTTTGGTCACAAACAATTATTTATATCAACTAATTATTACAAAATAAATTTAAACTGAATACGGATGGTTTACAAAACATATGGGATCCTACCAAAGTGAAAATTATTAACGAGACGTAGGGCTGCAACGCAACGAGGTTAGGGATGAGAGCAACGGAACCATGGAACATGGCGCGGCGGTGCGAAACATTGGTCCGCTAATTCCGGTGACCCACCGGCTCTCCTTGGGTCCACTTCGATACCCTCCACTACAAGTTTTATTGAATACTGTGCAGAATGGTATACATAAAAAAAACTGTTACGTCGTAACTATCCTTTTGTACACCACAGACAAGTCAGTTACCGCTTGGAAACAGAATCCTTACATGCTGGAAAAGTGTAAATCCAGTTCATCGTTAGCCTACTGTTGCAGTTGAAAACAAACTTACCGTATATCACTATGGTATCGCTGACCTGGTTTACTAACAACTCCAAGATTCCGCTATCACTACAGCATTTTAGTTCAGAAAACAAACATAGGTCACTGTGATATTGCTACGTTACATTTATAAAAACGCCGTCATTCCTCCATAACTAGAACTCTTTTACAGTTCAAGACACAAACAAAGGTACTGCGGTATTGCTGTCATTCATTTACAATGACACCAATATTAATCATCATTAAATACAAGAACACCAAAAAGGCGGAGAGGCTTGTCTGTGTTAAAGATGCTTAGACACGTCGTGGTATATTATCAATGACATTATTACTATTTTATTAATAATATGTATTATTAATGTACATAATGTTAAGTATATACGAATTATAAGTAACTAGGGTACATTAAACAGAAAAACTTCAATAACCCTAAATCCACAAGCCACCTTGTTTTATGCTTTTTAGATTTTTGTAGAGCACAACTGCAGGTATCACGCATCCGTGACGTTTTACTGACTTCCTTTACTAGTTAAACTAATATTCAACCATCATTAGAGCACCATTACGGTTCAAGACACAAGCATAGGTCCTGTGGTATTGCTGACTTCCTTTACTAATAACAGGCCGTTCCACATCCACATCCGGTTGGTTGATTAATGTCCTATGGCCTCGGTTTCAGCTTCTGTATTATTTGAAGTTATATATATAATTGTGTAATTCAGTAAAATTCATTCAATAAGTTGCTCAACATTTAAATATGGGTAAATAATTTTTTGAGTACCACGATACGTGTTGTTAGTATTAAACAGGATAAAATAAACTATGTCTCACAGCACTATTTATTTACTCTTATTCTGTTCTTAGATACAATAAGATAAATATACACAAAATATGGTGCATGGCAATCGATTTCAAAGAGTTACACCGATCATCATCAGGTCCACTCAGAGCCCAATCACTGGCCTGATGATGATCGATGTAACTGGATGATATCGATTGCCTTGTACCATCTTTCGTGTATCTTTCGTGCCTTGTTTGTAAGTACAGTGTAAGTCTAAATACAGTTTGTAGTGCTGTGAGACGTAGTTGATTGATTTCTGATCAGTCTGAACTCTTATTTCCGACGGGATTGCATCGCCCTTTATGAAAATCGGCCGTATATGTTGCGTGTTCATGTAATTTTTGTGTCCGTAATGTCCGATTTTTTATTTAAATTTTCCTGTTTTTATTTTATTTTTTATTTTATTAATTCGACATTCTTCTAATGAAGATAACAACATCCTTGGACGGTCTGATGATGACTTCGTATAAAATCAAAACTGATTATTATTGCAACAATTTGTATTACCAATACGCAGGTATTTAAACCACTATAAGTTTATTTTATCCTGTTTAAATTTTGGTATAACACTGTTATTGATTTGTAAACATGCTATTCTCAGCTTAGCAATAAACCACTCAGCTAGTTAGCCAATTATAATGTAATATACGAGTTATACCTACTTTTCTGGAATAATTTACTTATATTTTGTTGAAATGATGAATGATTTAGGATTTTAATTATTTTAGGGTGGGAAAATATTGTTAAACTGGGGAGGAAAAAACAGGATAGGTATGCTAAGAAGAACTGAGTTATTTTAAACACTTCATCGTAACCTACAAATGTGGTGCAGTAGTAGTTTCATAGTTCCATTACGTAATCAATATACCTATTATGTTTCTTAACCAGAAACTGTGCTTTGATTCATCTACCGATTATAGTAGATAAACCGAAGAAAACATTGAGCTTCTCATGCTTCATTTGTTATACATCTGACTACCTACGTCTCTCTCTATATATTGAGAACATCTATTTAAGAGTGGGATTAGACCTTTTATGAATCACTACCACCTTTTAAACATAAGATTTGTTGAGCTAACATTAAATTAAGATAAATATAAATCAACAGTGACAAAATATTCCCATTATATATATGTATACATATATATGTAGTATATATATGTAGTGTATATATATATATACATATATGTATGTAATACATTGGCTACTGAAGGGGCCATAGCCCATAACCTTGCTCCATTACTCTTTACATGATTCCTTGATTTTTTACTCTTTACATGCTGAGGAAAATAAAACAATCTAAGTAGGAACTTATGTTAGTTCTTAAACAAAGTAGACACTTAATCCCATGTTTTAATGTAAACAAAGCAGACTTTTAAATCCCCATGTTTGTTCTATGAGGGATGTTTTACATTATTTCTCGTATGTTGGTAACTTTGTAGAAATACTGCTATTTTCCCCGAGTTCCTGGGATCAAGACCTTTAATTTGAGCCGTCTCCCATCATCCTGCGATTTGACAAACTCCTACTATATTTACTTTAAAAAATCGCTTACAGAATTATATATAAAGATGTATAAATATACAGTGAACTTTCTGTAACTGTATTGGCTATACCAGAAGCATTGAGTTGGAGACGTAAACGTTTTTAGGGAAATTGGTCCCAATACTTGCAGAATATAAACGAGTTAATAACTAAAGGTTAGTTTACCGAGACCTGACAGTCATCCTTCCTTTATCCTTTAGGGTTAACTGGAAACTCATTGTTAAAAGTGTACCTTCAACTGATCTAAAAATGTATTTGTAATTCAATGTGATCGGCAACATAACAAATTATAATATACATTTTAGTTTGAAACTAACATTGATAAAATATTTATTTACAGTTTTTACTCAAGCAATTTTCTGAGCAAATCAAATTAACTAAAAAAAATCAAATATTAATTGAAATGTTATACATTTATATCGTGTTTGTTATAAATAATGTCAGCTTAGCTAACGCTATACTACATCCACCTCTATATGAACCATGATACAGGGGTTGTGGATGGAGCTCCTCCAATAATGAAGTGATATACGGCGCCCGGGGCCCATACATTAGGGGACCAGTATAATGGGATTCCGCAAGGTGGCCGAGGCCGCAACATTCATTACACCCTCCACACGACTTAAACCGCATCGACATCTTGGAAACCGCACCGTTCTCACATTATCCCAAATAACTAATCGGATTTTACAATAATATTATTCATAACAAACTGACTTCTCTATGATTTAATTTCGGATTTACCTAACATAAGAGTGAGCTGCTTTGTTATATTTTGGTGTAAGTTAGGTAGCGTTTATATGTGATCATTTTACTAAAGCCATAAAAAATATAAATTGATGTTATTACAGTTTTTAAAGAATTACAGAAATAGTATTATGTTATAGTTTACTTTAGAATCATTGCATACATTATTTTATTTGGAAATAAAACCACAATCATTGAAGACTTTTAAAGTAAGACAACAACAAAAAAACAACACTTCTAACTATCTAATTCCTCCAATCATTGATCGCTATGAAATTGCAGGTTTTGGCACAAATGTATACAGTGCAGTCTACTTCGTTTTTGACATATTTTAAACCAATTCCAAGGGAGAGGGAACATTTTATGGACAACTTAGATTGAAAAATTCCTGACATTCATCATTCGACCAGAGGGATAACACTTTTATCCAAAGTAAGAAACCGTAAGCAAATTAGTTATACCAGTTAATTCCAGGTACCAGGTAGCAACCTAAACCTTTTCTCGACTTCAGCTCTACTGTCAAGCCTGAGCAATATTTAATTTTTAGGTAAAATATATATATTGACGTCAGAGTTGAACAAAAGTGAGGCCATTAGTTAAAACGTGTGGGAGTAAGTGGCGAACCATTCGTCAATGTCCAGGAGTTCTTTGTTGAAATACTTCCTGTTGTGTTGTAATAACCATTAGCGGGTTTCGCGTGTTCGCTCGCGCCTGCTTTGTTGCCACTAACTATTCAAAATGCGGTGAACGTTTTAGACCAGTTAAAAAATAAATTGTTTATATATACCTAAATTAAGCGCCACACAATCGAACAGATTTATGTAATAACAGTCTTCCGTATACGAAGCATCTTTAACTCGTAATGTATATAACCTCTTGCAACTCTGAAATGCAGAAAATGTTAAATAACCCATTAAAAGAATAAAATCTTACACAAACATTTATACCAGTCCTATTACTATTTTGATCAAAAAACCTTGATGATTTGTGCAAACAGTGAAAGTTTTAAATAATCCGTGTTTTTAAATCAGCTTAAGCTTTATTCATAAATTCTGATGTCCCATTTTGAAAAAGAAGTTAATATTTATGATTAAACATCGAACCAGAAATATTATTATCTTAAACTTCAGTTTTGAGACTAAAGCTAAACCCATTATATTTATTTTTATTTGAATGCCGGAAGTTTACAAATTTCCAAAATATACTTGTGAGAGCCAATACAAGGAACAACACTCGTTTTAAGCGTATCTAAATGAAGTAATTTGTGATTTTACATAAATATAATTAACTTAGATCCTATTCCAAAAGCTAAAGACAATAAAAAAAACTGTGAAAAGCACTGACTTATTTATAAATAGTATATCAAAGAGTTGTGGTAGGTCAAATTTTTAATTTACTGACGGAAATATATATTTTATACTTAAACAAACTTCTCTCCGTGATTTATTTTGTAGTTCTTTGGATTAAACTTCTGAATTGAAAATGCATCTCATTTAACACTAATGTTGCTAACCCTGATAGTCATTGTTTCCCTAGTGGACCGTTTCCACGAGCAGTTAGAAGCACGCAATGTGCCATGTCAACGACTAGCAGCAGTCGCTTTCTATAATTTGCATACAATTTAGCAAATTTACATCTCTAGGAGTATAGCCGACACTTTTTATACGATGAATTATTAACTTTGTGGTAGTTATAGCTGAGTGGGTTGAGTACCGGCCTTCCACCCAAAAGACCCGGGTTCAATTCCCGGTGAAATCCAATGACTTTTGAAATCCAATGACTGTCACCTCCTTCGGAAGGCTCGTTGTCGGCCCCGGCTACATAAGTAGTCGACTGGTCATGTCAGAGGTAATAATGCGACCTGGAACTCTGAAAACAGACCTTGGCCTAAAGGGTACATGAACTTTATACTTTTTTACTTAGTTTTGAAAAGCCCCACTGAGTTCTGAAGTAGTTACTTAAAAGCATATTGACTAAACTTGCGGTAGAATTGTTAACGGTGAGAGGTTCAGAAAGGCACGCGTTCATACAAAATGTACACCACGTCCTTGAAGGATAACGCAAATGTAATTACAGTGGCTTTCATCTTCACAAAGGAAGTGTCTTTGTATTCAAAAGGAATTAAGGCGAAACAACAACAGGGAGAAGAGGCTGTTTTATTGAAACGGGGGTGTCAAGTCAAACGTGACTAATAAGGAGACATGTGTAGGCGCGCGGGCCAAATAATATTGGGCTTCCCTCTCGCACTCTCGCCCTCTCATCCACTACACTTTCGTTTTAATCTTTTTGCTAAGCAAGAGCAAATAAATGAAATCAAATATAAATTTAAACGTTTATGAGCGTTTTATTTGATAACAAATAGATCTATATCAATAATACGATAATGCGATTTTTTAAAATATAACTTTGTTATTTCTGAACTTATTTCGATAATTTATTTTCTTAAAATGTCCTCTGTTGGTAATTGTGCAAAGTATTTTTTTCCAAATGCTCAAGATGAGTTTAATAGAAAATACGTTATACAACGTTGATAAGTTGTTAGAAGAATCATAATACAAATTATATAATGAAGAATTTATTTAATGAGTGATATCAAAATTATTGAAAATTTAATCATAATTATTTTAATTATTTTATCATAATTATCATAATTATTTTATATGAATTTATACTAACTAAAATAATTCATGATCTGGCATGTTCTTAACGTATATTAAACCAATAAATATCTTCACAATGTAGAACACAGGCTGCCCTTAAAGTTGATTCATTCCTACAATGATAACATGGGGCTAAACCAATTGTGATTACGCAATGAAACGCAGTTTTACAGTATTAATTACGTTAGGAGTTAAACAAAAGTATGAAAAGTACTGAAATTACAGCAAAATGTGGCTGGTTATCACAACAGATAACTCTGACCAGTTACTGCTGACCCACATGACAATCTTTAATCAGGTCTGATCAAATTTTATCCGATTTTGATCAGGATAAGTTTATCAGGCCTGAACAACTATATCAAACTTAATCAGACTTGATAAGACATGATCAGATTGAGTTTATTACGTCTGATCAAGTGTATCGAACATGATCAGACCTAATTAACTACTGAATTAGGTTTATTGCACTTGATAAGGGGTTTATTTAACTTTTTTTCATGCGTAAGTAAACAATATAGGCATGTTTGTGTGTTCATAGCATCTGAGCTTCTAAGACCTCCTCAATGCTCATTTTCCAGCAAAAATATTTCTGCTTGAAATGTTTTATTTTTAAAACCTATTATTACTGGCCTAGTAGATTTAGGTGCAAGTTTAGAACATCATAGTACAAAACAGAGTCGTTTTATCACTGACAAATTGGGAATCTCCTAGACACATCTATTTCAAGACTGAAAGTATTTTGGTTCTTTGTTTGGAAAATTTAAACCTCTAAATTAGTTTTTTTTTCTAAAAATGAGGCATAAACTAGATTTTATTATATATCATTTGACTCGTGAAGTCCAGCTCTTCACAGTGAATCACTGCTCGACGAATTACCACTACCACAGCACGATGACACGACTGCTGAGGGCTGGATACCAAGCATGAGAGGAGCTCGACAGGAGAACCTCAAGAGATATGCACTGGCAGAACAGACTGGCTAGGTCTAACATGGATTGCTGTTGTTTAACAATCAAACTTCATTGTTTTGAGTATATGAACTTGTTATTGTTGTATACTATTCCACTATAATATTATCATTATTAAATTTGTATAAATATTACCACTGATATTATTACTGTTGATTGTAGGCTTGTTAGGTAACTATATTTGCATTATTAAATATTTAAAAAAGATCATGACCACCTAAATATCGCTGAATTATCTTTATTTTACATTAGTTATATTACGGTTTTGTCGCATAATACGTCAACAAAGGTGATGCCACAAATAAATACTAACTAACTTTTTCCCCTCTGGGGCGATTCTGAATTAGTTCTGCGTTATTAAAAATATATATTTTTAGTACACACAAGTAACTTTAAAAGAGAATGAGGCTAATAATCCTTACCAATTTATGAGCAATCATAATACACGTAACTGACACTAAGTTAGTACTAATGTCTCATTTTTGAAAAAAAAAAACTAATTTAAAGATTATTTTTCAAACAAGGAACCAAACTACTTTCTTAACGAGTTGGGTTTGAAATAGTTTTGTCAAGGAGATTCCTAATTTTTCAGTGATCAAATTAATTTTTTTGTAATGTAGTGTTTTCCTCTTTTTAATTTACAAATACTCTTACTGCTGACTGCAAAATCAAAGGATTCTTACATCTAAACTTGCACCTAGACCTACTTTAAAACTCAAATCATAAATGATAAAGGTTTTATAAGTAGTAATAATATATAACCCTATACAGTTTTGAGTTTGCCTGGTAGTTCTTATACAACCAAACTATAAGTATAAACTACGTGATCCGGGTCGTACCCATCCAAAGACATGCACTTCCAGTTACATTTTCTTGCGTGCGATATAATAAATATCATCAAAAACAGTAAAAAAGCATGGTTATGGAATGGTAAGACTTATTTAATTGCATTCGTTGTGAAGTTTTAAATATAACTACATTTAATTGTTATTATATGTATATTTATCAACTAATTTAATGTTGCAGATGTTTTAACTTGTTTAAATATCTTGTTTCATGTTAATAATAAACCATAACAATGTGAAACCAAGAAAAATTAATTCAGTTTGATCAAACGTAGAATTGTTAAAGAACTGCAAAACATGAAACATATTGTTTGATGTAGATATGTTATAGCTATATTTAGCTCTAGAAGAGACTTGCGGATAGTTGGAACCAGAGAAGCAGTAGGAGTGACAATCCGTCAGTGTCGCTTGTCTTTGTCTCCAACTTTCAGTAGAGCTTCAGTGTCTCTCTGTGTAGCAAGTCCGAGATCTTTATTGTTTCCCACAAATAGACAAGACTATATCCAATCAAAAGCTTATCCAACTTTAATTCCATTGCTAAAATGTATTACAGCAACCTATTTTCTTTAATCTTAGGAACGGTGTTTCTGAAAGTTACTAATACTTGAACACGAATGATATTGTACTGTATCTGAACTGCTTACCTTGGGTTTGAGTATTGTTTTAAGAAGGTCAGAGCTTGACCATATAACTTATCATAAGTGATCAGTCAATCCACTCAATCATCTTCGGGTTGTAAACCTTTACAATGGTGTGATAGTTTAACGAAATAAAATTTACGAATTTATCATGAACACAGTTACAAATATTTACGCATCAATGCTTTTTCAGAACTATCTGCAATGTTATGTTTTTTGTTTAGTATATTTTAAAACGATAATATTAATAATTATTCTTGACACTCATATTATGTTTGGTAATCGATACATACTACGAATTTATTAAATTATGTTATTTTAGTTTTGGTAACACGGTTGAAAACTAAGTTTTAAATTCCATTTTATTCTCAAACTGTGTAGTTATTTTAAGTTATAACTAGAAGTAACTCCGGTCACCGGCTAGAAGTAATAACTGTCAGTGTTTTAATTTATAGAAGTACTAGCTATTCCCACAGGCTTCGCCCCACAGTTAATTTATAAAAACTATGACAGTTGTGTGCGCTGCATTCTGTGGTTAGCCCGCGGAACTACTACGAATCAAGATCAGCTGTTTGTATTTTCATTAGCTCAAACAATAATTAATGTCCATAAGAAATACATGGGAACTTTTTCGGGTCTCTGGCGGAGCCCTAGGGTCAGATCAGGATGAAAACCATTTAGTTTTCCTATTTCATGCTTAAAGAATCAGTGTACAAAATTTCAGCTCTCTACCTACATGGGAATATAGAGAATTAGTGATGTGTGAGTCAGTCAGTTAGTCAGCCAGGGCTTTGCGTTTAATAGATATAGATTGGAATTTTAAAATTGAGAGACGCTAAACAGTGATCTATTTCCGTCCTTGCAAGACCCTGAGGGAACCCATGGGCAATGGGCATGTTTCTATTAAAATATTGATTATATCTATGGTGCACATTTTACACGAACACATACAAAAATAAAATTTTCCACCATCACGTTACCCTGAGTACAAATTAAAATTTGTTGAGCCTTATAATAATGACGTTATAACATTTATTTATAAAATAATTTATTGAATGCCGTCTGGATTGTATACATTTTCTCTGGATATAAATAATACCTCACGAACTTTATGACAAAGTTTTGTCTATAAATTGTATTTTAAAAGCAAATATTAAACATCATATTTATGTATCGTTAAAATGTACTCTTGGAATTTGTTCTCTATTTTCTTACGTAAACATCACATGAACCACATTAAACTAAACTAACTTAAACTAAACATATTTAACTAACAAAACTGCAGCTACTTCTGTTTGAGTTGCCTCAGCAATACGAACCATTTGAAGTTAACAAATATACAATGTTTTGACAAAGATATAGATTCCTAAATGTGGTTATGTAATTAAAAATGTAATTTTGTATAATCTTTACAAATTTATTTAAAATACTAAGTTGAATTACTTTTTGTCCAACACAATTTGTCATTCTCAGGAAAAGAACTAAGACGCCCAAGTTTTGGTCTTATTGTAACAGTTTTCAATCATGTAATAACTGGATGACTGTTTATTCGTTCTTATAACGAGCGATACAGTCATATTCATGTTGGAATATCATGCTTCTGGCGTTTTCGTTTGATGGTGTTGCGTATCATAGCTGTTACTGCGCGACACGATGCTATTCAATTCGTTCCGCCCGGAACGTCACGCGATTCTGGCGTTTTCGTTGGTTGGTTTTACCGATTCTTTCTGATACTGCGCTCTCACTGTTATTCCTTCCGCACCGCCCGAGGTGTAACGTGATTCTGATGTTTTCGTTTGGTGTTACCTATCCTCGCTGTTATTAGGCTACACACTGCCATTCGTTTATCCCACCCGGGATACGTTTTCGTTGGATAGTGAACTGATTACTGTAATGCTAAGTACAGTTATTCGTTTCGTTCCGGTCGTAAAATAACTTGCTTCTTGCGTTAACATAGGTCGGTGTGGCCTAATATCACTGTTACCAGGCTACAATCCCTACAGCATTCTTATTGGGTTTATTCCGGATAAGTATTTTAAGTGAATACAATTTACCAGGTCGTATTAAAACCTTCAGGGGACTGTTCATATTAATCACAGGGTTATGGCTATTATCCTGTTAACAGGTTATAAGAAAGTCCTTCTTCTTGTTACCACGATATAGGTGGTTGCCTCTGTTTTTTATGTATGTTGAATAATGCCCATCTCTATGGATAACGGCACTAGCTGAAAGCTGAAAGATATGACGTTTCTTTCTTTACTTTTAGCGAATTTCCTCTATAGGGAAGAAGCTATTACCGTAGGTGGCATGGTAAGACTTAAGCCCAAGATCATGATAACTTTTTGTTTTGAGATCCCCAGATGCCCAAAACACTGTTCGTTCAAATATATATATATATGTGTGTGTGTGTGTGTGTGTGTGTGTGTGTGTGTGTGTGTGTGTGTGTGTGTGTGTCTGTTACTTCGGTAACATTTGAACGGAGCGCCCGATGTTGATGAAATTTGGCACAAATGTGGGGTGTAACATCCCTGATCGACAGCCAGAACGATCGGACTATGGGAAAGGGGTTTTATAACGGTTTAACAATTTTCAAAAACCAATTTTTTGAATGTTTTTCCCTAAAATGTTTAAAACACTCAATTTTGGATATAGCCATTTTATAGAGCTTAAAAAAATAATTTAGTATCTAGAATCATTAACCTCCGTTAAATGGTTGTGGAGAAAAGTGATAAAACGCGACCATAAAATGTCCCATGTTAAGGACCATGTTAATGTCCTTAAGGGAATAAGGATTTTAGATTTTCCTCAGATAATTTTACTAAAAACTTCACATTTCTTTCTACCAATAAGTTTAGCTCTACAAAACAATCATTTTGGTGTTTTAATTGTTGTTCTATGTCCAAGCGTTGGAGAGATATTCAAAGTGCTAAACACAGTACGCTGTCCAATGTTATGCCTGTGGAGAATAAATAAAATTTGATATCTCGATGATTTATGAATGTATATTGATGAAACTTGCTATGTGGCTTCAACTAGTTGTGTTATATTGATATTTGCAGAAAGAAATGTTTTTTGTTGATTTTACTGGAAGCAGCAATCCTGCATACTCGGCCCCCATGTTATTCATATGGAGAACAAGTAAAGTTTATCTCCCTTAGTTATGAACCTAAATTAATCAAACTTGGTGTGTAGCTTTACGTGGTTGGGTTATATTGATAATTGCAAAAAAATTCATTAATTATCTACCTTGTTGCAGCAAACCTGCGTACTCAGCCCTAATGTTATTCTCACGGAAAATAAATAAAATGCTATATATCACTTATTAATGAATGTATTTTTGTGAAACTTGGTAAGTGGCTCCAGGTAGTAGCGAGACCCACACATATGCATTGAAAATTCGCTGAGTACGCAGGTTTGCTGCGACGGGGTTGTTTATTATTTATTATTGTTTTCCTTAACCTTGTTCGTGTTAACTAGAGAAGAAAGAATTAATTGACATTTTTGAATTAATAACAAAAATTTTGGTTATTTTTTAATGTAATGACATAAAATGTACTATGCGATTATTTAAATAGACACCAATTATGTCAACTAAAGTAATACGGAAATCACTTACATGTACATGTTGGAACTTCTCTGATGTACTGATCATAACAAGGATGTATGCAGCTCTATCTTTTCGAGCTCAATTGTTAACTCAAATCGTTGAAAGCTCCAGTTACACGTCTGCAGTCTTACCTTTTAGATCATATTAACCCTTATTTGAATACGCTCTTGCTTGCAGTCTTTTATTTTTTGTTATGTACCCTTATTAGTATTTATAAAATACCAAAAAGGAGTTTGAAAAAAGTTTTATTTTCGTTAGTGACAAATCAAATCCAAAAGGCAAATGTTAAAACAAATGTTGTACTGACATTAAATTATCACCACAACAAATCACTAATTAATTTAATTTAAAGATAATATGCTTATTTTCAAAAGTTATTTCTAAAGAAGACATCTGAGGTGGTAAAAGGTTTTTGTTCAAACTATAATGTTATTAAGTAAAATTGGGTAATTTGTTATATAAAATTGTAAATAGTTTGTATTATTGTACAGATCAGATTGTTCCTAATTGTGGCATTAAAATCATCTGGCATGTCCTTGCTGTGTCAAACGAATGATTTCGCAACTGAATATCAGACTGGAGCGGCACTTGTGCCTGTAATTAAATACTTCCAGCGCTGCACCGAATGTTGCCCCGCTTCGTTAAACTCTGTGGCAGCTGTTTAATAACATATTTCGCAGATCAGTTCCATCTCGTTACCCCCGTCTCGGCTTCGGTTACCATAGAAACGCAATTCTCTTTGCACCTGATAATTATTGTGTTTTCATATCATTGTTGTAAGCTTTCAAAAGGTTCCTCGAAGTTTGTTTAAATTTTGTGAGAGTTTTAGGATTTCGAATTTGCACTTAGAAGGCATTAGAGTGTAAATGCGTTCGTTACCGGGAAGTTGGGTATTCGCGGATGACTTAATTTCCGTGTTTTAGAGTTAAGTAAATGCTATTATTTTTTTTACGAACAAGTTTTTTACTAACTTTCTAACACTCGAATACAGGTTTTACATTAAAAAACATGTAATTAATAATTTAAAATTTATGTTTGACTTCTATTATTTCGTATTTTGTAAATATTAAACTGATTTATAACGGACTTAGAAGAACAAGAAGTAAACCTACTTCATCTCAAATAAATTCAACCTAATAAAAACTGGAATAAAATGAAATACTCAATATTTTTACTTTTAAATATATGGATTAGGAAGGATATTATTGCTTTATTAAACGGATAAAACTTCCTTTGGGGGCTTATTAAAGTTGTACCGGCAAGTAAACAAACACGAGAAGCCCTCCCCCCATCTCTACCAGACTACTACCGCCCATGCGGTCCTGAATGAAGTTTCCATGACAACGGCTTTGTTGTCCTGGCAACCGCTACCATTCATTTGAGTTACTACATACCCTTACCCAACCATACGCCAATGTCTTTACTGGTTCTGATTCTTTGAATCTTGGTAATCTTATTTTCACATAATGTGCTAGTGAGACAATCGGTTTATTTATTGGTGTATTTGGGGATTTAGCCAAGGTACTACCGAGTGTAGTAAAGATAAACTATATTGGTTCTATGTTTCAACCAACTTACTTATTTCCCTCCAAATACTTTTATAATATTTGGTCAGATTGTGGTTGTGGAATAAGGTTCAAGATTTTAACGTACCTACTTCATTCGAAATAACGTTTTACAAACTGCTAAGGTTAAGGCAGTGTAGTATGTGGTGATAATAAATTAATTTAAGGCAATGTAATTACGTGTTAAATATTTTTCGTAAATCACTACAGCTACAGCTTAGAGTATAAAATAAAAAATCACTTTGGAAGTAACTGGTCGTAGAATTGATTTATTACCTACCACAATTGATAGACATTTATGTGATTGCATGTTGAAATAATAATCTTTACATGTCAAACAATTTAATCACTACAGACACCTTATTGTAAACTATATGACTTTTAGTATTACCATTGACAACAGTTGTCTTTTAAAACAAAGATTGTAACTTTGAAGAACGCTGGCTGAATAAAGATGTTTTATTATTATTATTTCTTACAGAAAATAGGTTCGGATTAAATTATTTCTGATCTCGGTATAAAATTTACAAAATGTCTACTTGTACTTTTATATCGATGAGAGTCAGTAAAGTATTAGGCTAACAATTTCGACTAGATATATAATTATCTATATTTCAACCTACAATTTCATATATTAGTTATATATATGTATATACATTATTTAAATCCTCTACAACACTAATAGTATTAGTAATATAAATATGAATACTACTTACACAAAAAGTATGTGATGCCATGCTATGTGATATTTGATTAGTTTCGACGGTGAAAAAAGTCTCTATGTAATCTTTATTCAATGGTTATAGACACTGTTTTAAAGAAATAACCTACTGATACTTTACCATGGGTAGGTGCTACTTTGAAAGTTCACTGGTGATTATTCACAGCTGTTAAGTTAATTTTCATTAGCTTGTTTTGAAACTTCATTAGCCCAATGTTAAAGTTTATAACTTAGAAATGAGTTTTTTTAACAAAATATGACTTTTCCGGAGTCTGAGGTTTTTCAAATCGGCTTTTTAGGTCCAAAATTCCCAAATTCCAAAGTTAAGCAAAATTCTACTCCTTATGACTACTCATTATAAGTATTGCAAAGCAACCATATTGTGTTTAAGTTTAAAATATTAAATTCAAATAAAAATATAACTTTAATTTTGGAGTTTCTAAAAGTGTTTGATTTATTTCTCAGTTACTGTTTAAGTCATTAATTTGCAGCTAAACACTTCAAAAATACAATATAATTCATAAAACGGGAAAGGTTAATTTGGATTTGAACTGTTCTTTGTTAAAATACTGACATAAACTACCCGCTGTTTTACGAAACACAATTCAATATTAAGTAAATTATGACTACTCATTATAAGTATTGCTAAGCAATCACATTGTGTTTAAGCTTAATATTTTAAAAGATTAAATGTACAAAAAAGTTACAAAATAAGAGATCATTAGTTTAATTTAATAAAAAATTACAGTATTTCAAAGTGCTATATAGGTTAAAGAACCAATTTTCCCAAAATAAAACAATTTCGCTAAATGATAAACTAAAAAGATGAGAAACATCAGGGTAATATTGTCACCCCACTGGATTAGGCAGTAAACTAAAATATTGCTTATTCAATCGGTGCTGGAATCTCCGTATTAAACAGTCATCAGTTCACACTTCATTAGACCCTGACATCTTGCCCTCGCTCACCCCTCTCCTCCCCCCCAATACAACCCTTCCACTTGATCCTGTCTAATGAAGGGGTTAAAATGTCAGAACGCCTCGTCCTGTCGTTATGTTTAAATTTGCGAAAATCTATGAAAAATATTGTGTCATTATTAAATTAATTTTTTCAACTGTACTCTCTGTTTTCTTACCTCTATTATTGGGCTTGTTCTATTACATAAAATATTAATGTTTAACTTAATATTTAAATACACATTTGTTTATGATGAAGCTTCAACATAACACCAAAAGGGAAAAGTAAACAAAAATATCGTTGAATATAGTTTATCATAGTTTGAAATTAAAATAAAAACACAAATAGATGATTTTTTTGTAATTATAATTTTTATTTTTATTTAATTAATAGAATAAGATATTTTACAGACCCGGTGCTAATAATGCACTTTAATTTAATTTCCTAATTTAAAATACTGAATAAACTATATATCTATTACTTTCATCAGTACACTTGAAGTAATTTAACCTCTTTCGTCCAAGAGAATCATAGGGGATTAAATTTACCTGATTGTACATGTTTGTGAGTTTCAGCGATTGAAACTATTGTACCTAAACAACAATTGTCGACCCCGAATATTAAAAGAGATGAAACATAGATAACAATCTGCGGCAATCCATATGACATTATTCTAAAAACAATAAACAAGTTTAAAAAGCTGAATAAGCTGCAACAATCTATTGGTGCATTTCATTAACACACGTTTGAGTGATTGGCCTCTAAACGCGGTCTAAAGAAGGAAGGTCTTCTGCCACGTTAAAAAATAATGTTTGTATAGTCTAACTTACTTTGAATTCCACTTTTTAAAACATTTATAAAGTTAAAAAGGATAAATTAACGTTTATTTCAACAAAATGAGTAGGACTTTACAGACAAGGATTTAGTAGCTGTAAGGCCTAAATGTGACATCACTGTTAAACAAAAAATAAAAATGTTGTTAATTTTTTTATAAATATTACTTTACTAAACAATTTTTAACTATTTGAATCTTTGGATATAATTATTTAAAAATGGTTGCTATTTTACTTTATAATTTTCTCAGAATATTATAACGACGGGATTGTTATATATTGGAAAATATGTAGTATTATGAAATAGTTTATAGTTGTTCGAGTATTCCAAATTTCATCAGATTAATCTTCAGAAAAATGTTTTACAACCAATTCCATTGTTAATACTGTAGTACAGGAGTTTTTATATTACATTTAGTTGATCTTAATGAATATGTGTCACCTTTGGCTTCTTTTGCTTTCTAGTTCCAGAAGAAGAATGCTATTGAAACAACCCGGGATGCAATTAACAACATCTTGTTTATTTTTATTTTTTTAACACTAGAAGCGATAGGTAAAGTCCAAATAAATCAAAAAATAAATTCAAATCCATCGCTATTATGAGTTTCAAAAATAAAACAGTTGTTGTTACCCTTAAAAATATATTCACCCTTGTACTCTGCTATCTTGTTTTTACAAATTACCTTCTTGTATGTGAGAACAGTGGAAGATGTTTGTCATGGCATACCGTAGTCATGACAACGAATCATGCTAATAAAAAAGTTGTTTATGTTGTACTTCACATCTATTATATTTTATACAATCATAAATGTAGGATAATTTTCCGCGTCACAACATAATCTCGCCTTTAAATTTTGTTGTTGCACAAACTTTATACTAGCTTATTTATTTTCAAATATTGATGTAGAGGCAAATTTGGAGTGCTTTTGAAATTGAATTGCCATGTTTGACAATTTGATAAGCACCAGTTATTTTTCGAGAGATGTGTACAGCACTATACTTCCTTGTCAGAGACTAGTACAAAGCAAAGTAAATCTTTTTGAATAGATCTCAACAGTACTCTGCGAGGGCTTGTTTTTTATAGCTTGAAAGATTTTAGCGATAACATCTTTAGCCGAACGAAGCCTTTGCGAGGACGAGCTATCACTCAGTCTGCTGGAACGTTGCCATGACGTTTTCATTTTGTCTTGTGTAAATCTGCACCCCTCCTCCACCCCTAACAAGAGAGAACCCACCCCTCCAACCACCCCCTCCCCCATCAGTTGCGAGTGACACATTCCATCTACCGTAAAATCAATTTAAAGCTCCCATTCCGATTCAAAGAGCTGTACTTTCTAGATTAATGTATTACATTGTATTGAAACGTCGAGTCTCTAAGGCGTTTCATGTACTCTATACAAATTAATTATATTTACAATTAACTCGTGCTGTCAATCATGATATATTTACTTAGGTTTTTGAAGAAATTCAATAAAAGAGGGATATTTGGAATTATTTAGCTATAATTTTTATTAGATAAGCACTATTTCTTATTTGAATTGCGAATAAAGCATTACAGTTGATCACAAAAACATTAGGTTAACTTAGTAGTTTATCCTAATTGTTTAGAAAATACGCCAGGGTTTAGACCTCTCCCCAAAAAAATACACTAATGACGAGCCACAAATTAAAAAAAACAAGTGTCATTTATACACTAGCAAACGGCATCTGCCGTTTATTACTGCCATTTAATGTTTATCACGTGGTTACCAAATGATGATTGCCAAAAGTGTGATTGATACTGTTGGTTCAGTTGTCCAATCCATTGAATCTATTGAGCTAACACCTGTGTCCTAACTAGCAAGAACTTCTCAGTGCAGAAGAGAGCGTTGCTATTAATTCCAACTGACCTAGTCGTAACCAGCGAGGGCCGTAGCGGGCATGGTTGCCACCTTGGAGTACTCACTGAAACGCGCCTGAGTTGAATGCGGTTAACGATACTGCGCTTGCATTAGTGTATGCCGCTCAAGTATCTAAACGCAGTGGCAAATCTTTATAACGTGTGGAATTACTATGATTTTGTCCTTCTAAAATACGATTCCCAAAAATGGGAGTTTAAATTTATTATAATTATTTTTATTAGTATAGATTTACACTCTTTAATTTTTTTCAAAAATCTTTAATTTATAAATGTTTTAAATTCTAAGTACTAACAATTTTGTTTACCGTTTACCGCAAAAAAGAAAATAAATTACAACAATAAAAACAACATTACAATAATACCACACAACACCGCGATGGGTGAAGGACCTCGGAGTGTTGTTTGGCTCATCATTGAATAGCAATGATAATATTTACAGTTTTTGTACTAAGGTATTTGAATGCTGGGATTTATTTTTCTCACGTCTAGATTTAGTCTTGGCACACGAGCTCCTTTGTTTCTTTGTACTATAGTAATTTTTCTCATTAATTCAAATAATCTTTTTAGTATAGCTCAATTTTAGTGGCGGTTGTAGTTATCTAATTTGTGTTATTGTTTTTGTTCGATTATATTGCCTCACTATCAGTTGAATCAAATTCAGTTGTTAATATTTGTATGTTTGAAAATTTTTTCTTGGTTTTATTATTATAATTCTGTATTATTTGCATTTGAATACCATTTTAACCTTAAACGTAAATTTTTGGATATTTTTTTCGACCATGGAAATAAAAAAAATTTACTCTGGGTGTTTACAAACTCTCTGCTCAAAATTCAGAATGTGGTTAATTGAGCCAAAAGAACAAAAATTTCATATGAGGAGAATGTCCACCAATCTCCGTTTTCCATATATGTTTGTATATGTTTTGATGAATAAAACGATGTCCTAGGGACCACTTGAAGTGTTCGTTTGAAACTTAGCACATGCATTTAGTATGCTATAACTGTAATAGAAACTGTATTGTATAATACGCTTAACCTGCAGACAAATGTCTGGTGATTATTACCTTCTACAAAAATTCACAATACAAATTATACAATTTGAATCAATTAACTGTTGTAGTTTTAAGACATAAACTTGTTTGGGGAAAACTGTTGTCCTTTGAATATGTAAGACACAAATTTAACCATGATATAAGGTATTAATTTTGGAAATCAGAAGATATTATCATAATTGACCAGGAGTAGTGTAAATATTTGCTTATAATTACCGGCGATGTGTGGTAGGGTGATAACTAAAGCTAAATTAGGCGTCAATCTTCTCTCCCACTGGATTATCAGAGGAAGTAGCTCAACAAACTTTACAATACTACAAACCAATATTGAAAGTGTATTAACAGTATACAAATAATTACACATGGTATTCAAATGAACCATAATTGATTATTTCTTTATTGGTAAGTATCTTAATTGCCATAATTAAATTATGGTTAAGACTAAATTACATTAACAGAGTATGTAATGCTAATAATAACTTATAGAATTTTTATTATTTAAATCCTTGAATCTTACAAAATAATCTTCATCCAATCTTGAAACACAACATTTTGATTTTAAATTTATATTATATTTTCATTGTTGTTTTCATTTAAAAAATCTTCAATTTTGTATGGACATTTAACAATAAGGTATTCCTTTAATTTATTTTTGAATTGTCTTATGTTATTTAAAGATTTTATTTCTGAAGGAATTTTGTTGTAAATTTCGATTGATATGTAGTCTGAGCATCTTTGACGGAATGTTGAATTTGGATGTGGCAAGTCTATATGGTTGATATTTCTCGTGTTATTATTATGAATTTGTCTTCTGAAGGAAAATTTATCAAGGTTCAAATGTACAAAACTTGCTGCTTGTAATATAAAAATTGACGATAATGTTAGAATATTTAATTGTTTGAATAGTTGTTTGCACGATGTTCTTCTTGAGACTCGACAAAGTGTTCTTATAGCTTTTTTCTGCATTTTAAATACAATTTTGGCATTTGGGCTTGAACCCCAAATAATTAGTCCATGTTTGAATGGATATAAGCACAATATACCATTTTATTTATGTCTAGAGTGCAGCATTTAGAAAAAAAAATTTTAACAAGATTCCTGAACTGATTTTTTTGCAAATTTTATCAATGTGAGATAACCATGAAAGATTTGGTTGTAATGTTAATCCAAGAAATGTATACTCAGTTGCCAGTGGTATTGCAGAGTTGGCAAGTTGAACAAGTTGAATTGTTTTATGATTAAATTTTTTATTATATTGTAAAGCTGAGGATTTTAAATCATTTACTATCAAACTGTTATCTGTAAACCATTGTTCTATTTTAGAAATTTGAACAAAAGAAGATATCTCTAATTGTTTGTTAGAACTTTTGGTAATATTGAGAGTTGTATCATCTGCAAAAAGTATTACTTCTCCTTTATCTACGACGGATGGTAGATCATTCATGTAGATAATGAAAAATGATGGCCCTAAAGTAGAACCTTGTGGTACTCCATGAATTATATCAGATGATATACTTGATTTTGTTGGATGTTTTCTATTCTTTAGTTCTGTGAAATGTTTTCGTCCTGTTAGATATTATTTTATCCGTCCAAGCGCTGACCTGTTAAATCCCATCAATCGAGTTTTATCAAGTAGTCTATTATGATTAACACTATCAAAAGCACGGGATATATCAATAAATATACTAAGAGATGGAAGATCTGTATCAATGTTTTCAATTACACTTGTTACTGGTTTGTTTATCACATCAATTGTAGATTTGTTTCTTTGAAATCCAAATTGATTTGGGGTTATTATTGAGTTTTCTATAATATAGTTTGTCATTTGGTTGTGAACAATTTTTTCAAAGATTACATAATGTTTAAGGCCTGCCCATAAGATAAAATACTATATAGGAGTTGAAATGAATCTCATTATAAGTAATGGAAAACTGGTTTTGTGTAGATTTGCGATAAATTTATACTTCTGTCAAATAATTTATCAAAATATAATTTAAAGTATATAGATTGTATACGGAAAATGTTCACTCTGTTATCACGTGAATAATCGTGCGTCTTTTTTTCATAAGCAGAGGATTCACTGAGATCTGCATTTGTACTGTCTGCAAGGATTGTATGACCAATGTTGAACATCTGTGGTTTCTTGGTGCTAGTTAACTCTCTAATGTTTGCATGTGGTTTAGATACTAACATTGGGCTATACTAATTAAATTCAATCATTTATCATTTACTTTACATTAAGTAAAATACAGTTTTAAAATAACGACGATGTTTGGGAAGGTTGCCTTACTTAGATTTATAAAACCAAATAATTATCAAAATCATCTTGGGCAGGTAAGATAGTAAGTAGTATAAGCCCAACATTACCAAAAAGAAGTTTTAGTTTATTAGTTACAATGTTTTTCATGTTTTAAAATATAAATAAATCATACTTGTTTTAGTAATAAATCCAACTCAGCAGTACGTACATCTTTTTCTAAAGAGTCCTTGACGATTTCAAGTTTGACATAACCCAGATTTAAAGAAAAATAAGTATTTACCAACTTAGATGGATATATATATTTAGCGTGATTTCAGAGTAGAAACGACACACTCATGATTTTATAATAATATGAAACAAAGTTCCCTTCATCGTAGATACAAGTACACAAGAATCGTTTGTTCTGGTAAAAGTTATCATAATAAAGATGAATTTCCTTAGACACACAAACATCGATCGAGTTAAAAAACGTAAAACAAACTCTTTGAAGGTACTCTAGATTATAGCCAAGCTCAAAGAGAATTGTGTAATTAATTGACGGAAATCTGGATTCAGAAAAGGCGCACACACCCACAATTTATCACCTCTTTGACATCACCCTCGCCGTGCGGCCCGGACTCGTTAATGAAGGGGTTCAATGCCATTTCTCTTTTTAATGTAGGGAAGTTATTTCAGCACCATATTGCTCACTAATGACGATGCTATAACTAACTTTTGATCTGTTATTAAACCAGTGGGGACGCCAACAGCATATTGCAATCAAATCTATAATCTATTTCAAGTTAAACTTCGAAAACCAACCCTTCTGCTTCGTTACGGAAATTGTTTTTCAACTGTTGAACGGATGCATTTGTAAAGATTTACACTCACACGCTTTATTATTAGTTATACAAGTAATACATCTACAATGTTAATTTGTTAAGTATACTTGATTTATAGATTTTTAGCGAAATTACCTTATAGGGAAGAGGTTATTACCGAAATCGGTATGGTAAGACCCCCACTAGAGACCATGATACGTTTTTGTTTTGAGGTCTCCAGATGCCAGCAACAGAGTTTTTTTTAAAACTTATTTACATATAACATTTAAATTTGTACATCATTTAGGGTTAAATTTAATGTTATTATACATATAACGTACCAGTTTGACGATTTCTATGTAGTTTGATTTGATGTTACGACAACACGTGTTTAAATATTCCAACGAAATGTACTCTTCAGATTCTTCCAGACATATTTAACAGACTGATGGAATTATAAATAATAAAACAACAGATATATTTAAATCACCCAAAGTAGCAGTTTGTCAAAGTTACTTCAAATTTTATGTAAAAATATTTAAAAAGTAAAAAGTTATGGTTATGAATTTGCATCTGTTAGATAGAGCCTTCGTTATCAAACTTGTAATATCGCACAGACAAATTTCTATCAGGAAATTCGAGGTATGCATATAATCATACTGCAAATGGTTTTGCGGTAATTTTAGCTTTTGTATCTATGATAAATTGGTCTAAAATTTCACAGCCTTGAAACTGTTACCTAACGGTGTGCTAAAATTGGTAATTTTTACATAAATAAATGAGTGACGTTATACTAACACATTAGGTTTTAAGATTATTTTTTGAATATTTACCATGCCACTAATTTAAAAAAATATCTTGAATATTAGTCAACGGTATGTTGTGGAGCACTATATAAAATTGTATGAACATGTGATTCAGTAGTATTTTTAGCTCTTAGTTTCGTGTTATTATTAATAAGCCTTTCTTGACATTATTAAATTATTCTAAAAAAGATCAAAATTGTCTGAAACATAATCTATTCTTTGAGTTTTATGCATGTATTACTTACTTCATACCCATATTCTTGTGAAGGAAATCTGATATTAATTAAGAGAAATTGTTATACACTATTTTAATAAATAAATCAAACATTAAAATAATTTATTTTCAGAACAAATGCTGGCAATAGTCTAATAATTTGTTGTCACTCTTGTTAAGATGAAGATTATATCCCAAACAGAGTCTGACACGAGGGGGTGGAGTGGTGAGTAATTGTCGACGTCAGCGTCGTGCGGGTAATAAGGTAAGTTTAATTGGCCGTCCAGGGACACGGATCGGATAACGGGACACATACTTTACTAAGTTCTGCCCTGCCTGCACTTTCACCACCATATACTCTGCTCCGGTGCTCGCAAAGTTCAGTTTTTGAAATTTACTCTTTTACCAAATGGGTATTACTGTTACCCAGTTTAGGTCACAGTAAACTAATACAATTTTTTCTTCATTATTAACGTTTATTATTTTAATTCGATAAATACTACCATAATCCGAATTACAAGAAAGAGATACATAATGATGTTACGTTGAAAAATGAAGATTGATTACCAAACAGTCTATCCTTATGTTCTTATATTTCTTTAATGGGATTTGGTTGTTTGAAGTATGCCTACGAATAATGAAGATCCCTTAAATTCTTCCTAAAAATGTAAATAGCTATATCTATTATAATTACAACAAATATATGCCAACATCGATGTTAAAAATAAAAATAAATACCTCGCTTAAAACCTTGCGTACTAAGCGGATTTATAAAATTAACATGGCTACCTCACTATCCCATGAAGCATCTTCCTATGTTTTATCGATATATATTAATAAATAAGTGAAATGTACAGTTTTATCTATCTAAAATAATAACATTACGCAGGACTGCAGTGATGCGGACCACAACTTCAATAAGCCACATACAAAGTTTTATCAAAATATATGAAATAATTAAATTCATTTCCACTATAACTACACAAATAACTGATACATAACTTGACTTAAAATTAATTTCAGATTATTTTGTAAGTATTCAGGTCAACATCAAAACAATAAATAATAACTGATACAATATACAACCAAAAGTATAAGTCTATGAGTCTAGTTAAATATTTTCATATTTATAAATAAGTGAGATTAAACATGTTGTTATTGCCCTTATGAATAAAATTGGCCAATACACTATCCTTATGATTACATAGGACTGAGTACACAGAACGTAATTTGTAATTCAATAAAGAATTTTCAAGTTTATTGTACTTGTTAATGTTTTCTAACTCTCAAGTGCAATTATTAATGAATAATTTCTTAAGCAGCAAGGTAGTAATAGCGAATTTCATCTATAGGGGAAAAGCTATTGCCGTGGGTAGCACGGTAAGACTTCAGCCGCATACCCCATGACACATTTTTGTTGAGGTCCCCAGATGCCAAAAACACTATTCGTTAAATTTGTATTTATGTATATGTGTCCGTTACCTCGGTAATCCTTATAAAAAAAGCCCGATTTTGATAAAAATTTGGCACAAATGTGGGGACTTACGTTTATGACTTTAAGTTCGAAAACCAGATAGACTGGACTAAGGAAAGTTCGTTTTCAGGGGGTTTCAAAAAAATTTTAAATCCGTTTTTTGCATAATTTTCCCCCAAAATTAATTTAAAAAATAGTAAATTTTGGTTATAAATATTTTATAGAGCTTGAAAAACAAATAATTTAGTATTTTAAATCATTAACGTAGGTTAAGAAGTTGTGGTGAAAAGTCAAAAAACGTTTCCATAAAATGTCCCGTGTTGATCTTTTGGGGAAAAGATTTTTAGATGTTCATGAGATAATTTTAAAAAAAATTCCCATGTTATCTAAAAGTTTAGCTCTAAAAAACAATCATTTTGGTGTTTTAATTGTTGTTCTACGTCCAACTGTTGCAGAGATATTCAAAGCGCTAAGCTCAGTATGTTGTCCAATGTTATCCTTATGGAGAATTGATAAAATTTGATATCCCGTATTATTTATGAATGCATATTGATGAAAATTAGTATGTGACATCAACTAGTTGTGGTATATTGATATTAGCACTAAAAAAAAATTTTTTTTCTAGCCCCCTTAGCAAACTGCATTCTCGGCCCTCATGTTATTCATTTAGAGAATAAGTAAAGTTGTGTGTCTCCCTTAACTATGAACCTAAATTAATAAAATGTGTTATGTAGCTTCACCTGGTTGAGTTATATTGATAATTGGGAAAACATTACTTATATTCCTCGTTGCAGCAAACCTGCTTACTCAACCGTAATGATTTTCTTATTGGGAAAAAATACAATTTTATACAGGGTGATTGATATGAGTGTGCCACCTGTTTTTCTTGAAAGTATAAGAGCTATTAAAAAAAGTTAAAAAGAAACTTTCCTGGATTTTTCGTTGTGTATAATTTTGTGATTTTGAAATTTTGATTTTATCCGCCCTTTTTTCCAATATGGTGGCCAACTTTAGTTTTTCTTATGAAATGTCCATAGTAATATTATTGAATCATGTAGAAAATGTAATTTTAAAACGTTTTTATTCATTGTATATTTTTACTAAACCTAACCGTTAAAGTAATGTTTACGGTGTTTATCAATGAGTATCTCGATTTATGTATAACTCTGGAGGCTAAACAGTTAAGTTTAAGAAAGAAACACCAAGAATGAAAACGTTTTAAAATTACATTTTGTACTCAACAAATTTATAAAATGACGGGAATTTCTAAAAAAAAATTAAATTGGTTGCCATATTGGAAAAATGGCGGGAACATTTTTTAAATAAAATCTCCTCTAATTCTATGAATTAATGATGTAGAAAATATAATTTTAAAACGTTTTTATTATTGGTGCTTCTTTCTTAAACCTAACTGTTTAGCCTCCAGAGTTATACATAAATCGAGATACTCATTGCTAAACACCATAAATATTACTTTAACGGCTAGGTTTAGTGAAAAAATACAATGAATAAAAACGTTTTAAAATTAAATTTTCTACCTGATTCAATAATATTACTATGGGCATTTCATAAGAAAAACTAAATTTGGCCGCCATATTGGAAAAATGGCGGATAAAGTCAAAATTTAAAAATCACAAAATTATACAGAACGAAAAATCCAATAAAGTTGCTTTTTAACTTTTTTTAATAGCTCCTATACTTTTCAAGAAAAACAGCTGGCACACTTATATCAATCACCCTGAATATTATTTATTTATGAATGTATTTTTGTGAAACTTTGCGAGTGACTTTATGTAGTAGTGATACACACATATATATATATATATGCATTTGAAATTCGCTGAATATGCAGGTTTGCTGTGATGGGGGTATTGTTACAATTAAACAGGATTAAATAAACTACGTCTTGGATTACCATCTCCACCCAAAGGAATAAATGAATAAAAAAATTAATAAATGAGTTTGTTCCATCAAGTAATTACAAAAGTTTACAACAAATGCATAACTATGGAATTATACTGCCCTATATGCAGTAGTTGGTCAGCATTTTTAAATAAACAAAAAACAGAAAAATACAAATAATACTCGAGTCCAGATCAAAATAATATTCAGATTAAGTCAACAGTTCTGCCTTCCGTAGCATCCAAGTACTGTAAGTTACAAAATATAACGTATGGTAGAATATACAAAATTTACTTAAAATAAATGCAAGCAAGGACCCTTAATGAATGTACTCGAGGTTTATAAATTATACATAAGTACAATTATTGTTTTAAAAGGATAGAAATGTTTCACATACTGGTGTTATAATTACATTGACATGTTTTCAATGAGCCCTACTCCATCTCTAAAACGAACATTTGAAAATATTTATTGAATGCGGAACTATTTGATTTCATAGTATATTTTAAAATCTCCTCTAGACATGAAGTCATATTCAGCAGACAATGTAATATCGTTTCTAATAATATAATGCGTAAGAGGATGAAGAACATTTACTTTGAAGTTTCTGTACGCGATTCACTTATACATAATAAATATTACGGTAGTTTAATGTAAAAAACCTTATTTCTTCCTAAACATAGGAACAACATTATTAGTCTTTCATACGTCATAAGTTCTATTTGTACATAAACATTTGTGTGCATTAAAAAGAGTATTATCAAACAGGCCTATCGTCCAAATTAAAATAATCCCTTTACTAAGCTAAATAATATTAATATAACATTTCAGGTTTAAAATATGCTTGAAAACAAAACGTCGTGCATGTGAAAGGTCTATTCAGATGTCGGATTGCTATGTTATCTTATAATTCATCAATTGTGTAGTAAGATTTACTGATCAAAATAATGCTTTCAGATAAATTTATATTAATAAAACATAAGAAAATTGATTCTTGTGCAGTATTATCTTCAATTTATAATTGCATATCGTGTTGATGATGGTTTAAACAATATATAATAGCTGAACTCCCGATTCTTTTTCTAAGATTTTTCCAAGGAATTTCATATTGTAAAATTATTCAGTATTTATTTATATCAATAACAACAGTTGGACCTCATTCAATTTTGGTTTAGGAATAAAAATAACTTATTTATTAACTATAAATACCTAATAGAGAGATTTTGCATTTGCTTGATTGTAGTGAAGATGGAATTGGGATATCTTCCTGAAATACTGAAGATGGATTGATAATGTATATAATAATTTTAGGGTAGGGGAGTTTTAAAGCCAGGGGTCCAGAGCCGCAAAAGGATGGAAATTTTCACTTTATTTTATATTATTTATTTTCTGCTTGTAAAATAAATAGCTACTGAATTGGTCCAGCAGTTTGTACATGATGGACTTATAGACACACACATATTCGGCTTTATAATATCTGTCCACTGTACTACCAATATTCACTTAACCTATCAAATAAGCATTACACAGTTGTTTCTGAAATTTTACCTTTAATCATTTAGTCCAATATAAATGTAGGCCCATTAGTGTAACAATGCAACTTTGAAGGCCGATAGTAAAGATCCCTCAGATATATTTGATACCGTTTTCTAGCAAGCACCAACCTGAGTACGTGCCCCATTTAAAACAATCATCTCATTTCACATAGGCAATACGGTTTTCGGAAATACAAATCAACCTTCATCGACAGTGCATAGAAGCATTATATGCTAGAGAGTCTGTGATTGGTTGTTTCGCAGATCTCTCAAAAGCTTTTGATTGTGTGGATGCAATAATTCTCTTTTAAAAAATTTGAAGTGCTGTCAATCAAAGGGAATGCTCTGAAATATCTTGCCTCTTTTCTCTCTAATTGAAAACAATTCACTGAAATACAACATCAGGCAAACTTAAAAATTAAAAAGTGCTATTCCAGAGAACAAACAATAACAAGTGGAGTCCCACAGGGGTCAATTATCGGACCGGTTCTATTTCCCAGTATACATCAATGATATAACGAAGGTGGAGGTTTGTCGAGAGCCTGTTCATGTTTGTGGATGTCACCACTCTATTTTCAAAACGCACCAATGCAGAAATTTTAGAAATTCAAACTTGTATACAAGTCAATCAATTTGCTCAATTTTTGGAACAATCAATTATTGCTAAATTCTGAAAAGACAGGATATCATTCCATTCAAACCCATAAATGGGGATCTCTCCTTTTGCGTTGGAGACAAAAGTCTTTACAGGAGAGGACAGACTGAAAATGTCTGAAATGTCTTGGGAGTGAGGTTGGATAAATTTCTCTCATGGTCTGACCACATCGAAACAAATATATAATAAACGGTATCAGGAAACTGACACATAATTTCTCCTTTTTAGCCCAACTTTAATGAATAAATTACTTTTTATTAACTAAATATAGAATACAAAGCACGGTCGAATGTACAGAAAATCTTGTAAACAAGTTGTTTTAAAAAACATCCACCAAACACCAAACATCCCTGCTTTGGAGGCACTACAGAATCCATTGCTAAACTTGTGGTTTTAAGAGGGGAAATGCCCCCTATTCCCCCCAGGGTTATTAAGGGGCAACATATTTCGAATTACCTCTGTTGGTCAATGTTAAATTGACAAGCATATCATGTTTGAATGAAATTTATCAGTAAATAAGAGAGAAATACTAGTAATTTTTGTTTCCCCATAAGAATAACATTGGACAACGTCCTGCGTTTACCGCTAAATGAAAATTTCATTTTTCTCCGAAACCAGCAATCGTAGAATAGTAATTCAAAATACTAAATTATTTATTTTTTTGAGCTCGTTTTATTGGTGAATAGTAATATTTTTTTATATTTATATCTTTTATGAAAAATCAAAAAACTGAATTTTTGATGTTTTAAGTCCTGTAATTTCTGAACCCGAATTTTTACAGGAATGAGGGTGGTGTCATTTTGTTGGAAAACTAAATTTCTACAAACGACTAAAGTTTAATCAAAATCGTTAAAGCCGTTTTTGAGAAATTTTGATTTTTCATGTTTTTTGCCGGTTTTTGGGGGATAATTACCCTTAAAAATCAAAAATTCAAAAAAATGAAAAAGCGCCTGGCGATATCGTGGATTAGTACCTACATACCAAATTTCATAAAAATCGGCCCATCGGTTAGGGCTCTAGCTCTGTACACATCCACACAGACACACACACACACACACACGGACACACACACACACACACACACACACACACACACACACACACACACACACACACACACACACAGAGACAGACATCACGTAAAAACCACTTTTTTGGGTTCAGGGAGCACCAAAACGAATATTTCCACTAACAACTCAAATTCGAAAATTTTTACGAAAACAATACTTTCTCCATATACATATATATATATATATGTATAGAGGGAGAAAGTAAAAAACTATCCTCTGGGCTTTTTGTCCTCAGGAGGACTAGCAAGCTGAACAATCTGAATTCGTCAAAACTAGTATATTTTAGTTAAGTAAAGTCTCACATTACTTATTCAGTTATCCTATTGGAAGGTTTCAAGACCAACGTGGGAACAGTTTTTATCCACGGTTCACCCCAATGGAAACATTGTGGTGAATTGTTAATCTTGGCATTGTTACCCTGAATCTATGTGTTTGAACTTGTTACGTACATCACAATTCAAAGTTTAACAACCCTAATAACCCATGAACATAACACTAGGCACAAAGCACAGTATTCTAAATATCATAGGCTAGCTCTTAAAAAAAAAAAAAACTGTGTATGCGTCAAATATATTACAAGGCATTGCCTAAATTGGTAACAGAAAAGGTCAGTGTTAGTAAGTTCAGAGAAACTCTAAACCATTTTTGTAGTATCACAAATTCTATGAAGTGGACGGTTTTCTAGACCACATTAAATACTTTAACCCCTCCTTTAATCTCTTGAACCAAGCTACCACCTAATCTGATACTACAATAACATCCACCACAACCTAACCTGATACCACAATAACATCCACCACAACCTAACCTGATACCACAATAACATCTATCACAACCTAACCTGATACCACAATAACATCCATCACAACCTAACCAACAACCTTAAGTGGCCAACGATTGTGATTGGCACTTTGACCTGTCCAACACCTTTGATGACAAGGCCTACACGGACGGAGAAACCAAGTTTGCCAGTTAGCAAGTAAGAAAGAAAGTAAGTAAGAAAGTCTGTAGGTTTTATTGTTAGGGAGATTTTGTGATGAGTAAGTGAGTGGGGCTTGGAAAATATTTATATATTTAAAATTAAAGGGTGAAAAACAAATAAAACCTAGTATATGTATTGAACCTCATAACAGTATGACACTCCACGTGGGGAGGGGGCTTCCAAGCTCACCGGATGTTTAATGTTTTAATTACACCTTAATGACGCATAGTTTGCAGGGAATTTTGTTAACATTTAGGTGGAACAAGTCATCCATTTAGATATGTATTTGTGACATGATTGGACAATAGCAAAGGGACCTTGAATTGACGTACAACAATGTAATCAAATCACCGTTACCCTCCTGGAATTCAACCTATATGCATGTATAGAGGCAACTCCGCTGGGAAGTGAGTTTTCCTGACAGCACAGATATATAATTGAGCCCAATATTTACAGAAAGGGGAATGAGCGTGGTCAGGCTTTAAGCCTTGAATTCTTGTAAAAAATTGTATTCTTGTAACTAGGTAGAAATGTTACTTAAAAAAATATTGCGGAAATTTTCTATTACTGATTAGAACAACAAGTTGTTTTAGCGAATTTCCCCTATAGGGAAGAAGTTATTACCGTAGGTGGCATGGTAAGACTGAAGCCCGAGACCATGATAACTTTTTGTTTTGAGGTCCCTAGATGCCAAAAACAATATTCTTTCAAATTTATATATATATATATATATATGTATGTGTGTGTGTGTGTGTGTGTGTGTGTGTGTGTGTGTGTGTGTGTGTGTGTGTGTGTGTGTGTGTGTGTGTGTCCGTTACAGCGATAACTTTTGAAAGAAGCACCCGATTTTGATGAAATTTGACACAAATGTGGAGAGTAACATTTATGACTTTAAGTTCGAAAACCAGATCGATCGATCTATGGGAAGAAGGTTTTATGGGGGTTTAAAATTTTCCAAAAATCTGTTTTTTGAACTTTTTACCCTAAAATTTTAAAAACACTAGATTTTAGTTATAACCATTTTATAGTGCTTAAAAAACAAGCAATTTAGTATTTTTAATCATTAAGCTAGGTTTAGTGGTTGTGGAGAAAAGTAAAAAAATGTGTCCAAAAAATGTCCCATGTTAATCTTATGGGAATACGGTTTTTAGATTTTCCTCAGATAATTTCACTAAAAACTCCACATTTATTTCTATCAATCAGTTTAGCTCTACAAAAAATCATTTTGGCGTTATACTCGTAATTTTTGTTTTACGTCCAACCGTTGCAGTGATAATCAAAGTGCTAAACACAGTACGTTGTCCAATGTTATCCTTACGGAGGATAAATAATATATTATAATTCGATTATTTTATGTATGTATATTGATGAAACTTCGTATGTGGCTTCAAATAGTTGTGGTATATTGATATTAGCACAAACAAATGTTTTTTGTTGATTTTTCCCGGTATCAGCAAACCTGCATACTCGACCCCCACGTTATTCATATGGAAAATAAGTAAAGTTTTATATCTCCCTTAGTTATCAACCTAAATTAATAAAACTTGGTATGTAGCTTCACCTGGTTGAGTTACATTGATAATTGCAAATAACACATTTATTATCTTCCTTGTTGCAGCAAACCTGCGTATCAATGCTAATGTTATCATTACGGAGAAAAAATAAAATGCTATATATTAATTATTAAAGTTTTTTGTGAAACTTGGTAAGTGGCTCTAGGTAGTAGTGATACTCATATATATGCATTGGAAATTCACTGAGTACGCAGGTTTGCTGCGACGGGGGTATTCCGTTTAAGGAGTTCCGTTTTAGGTTTTTTTATGTTTTTTGCAGCTTTGCCTGGACTGTGTCACTAATATCTTGTGTATTTTTGTTATGGTTTATATATTTTTCTCATCTGAAGGCGGTATCAGATTCCAGAACCTGAAAAGTCGTGAAACTTGTTTTACTAATCAGCGATGGAAAACTTCCGCAATAATTTCTTAAATAACATAAACTCACCATCGCCAACAATGAATTTTATACAAAGAAACTAGATATGTATAAAACATGCGTATTGGAATGTGTTTTTCAATACTTATACATTTGTTACCATTCGAGGTCAAAGTTGGGTAATTCTTTCGAAGTTTCAAACTAATCTTAGTAAATATTTAAAATTTTCTACACACTACTTTATTTGTTTAAATGAGTTGGTTTTACTCAATAATTACTACATGCAAACTGTTATTATATTTGCACAAAACTGAACAAATCATCCGTAAAGACAATTTTTAACCTGTATGACTTTAAACAAGGTGGTAGAATATTTACAGGGTAACGAGTGGGTTCAATCTCAGGGAGGAAAATATAATCAAGGGAATCAATTTCTGAGGCTTGAGAGCGCGTGAGGGCGCATGCAGCGACAGAATAAATGGCCAATAAAGAGGAAATATACTTAAGATAAGGATGCATTGAAGGGGGTTGTTGGTATGTTTCCAAAATGAAGGCTGGGCGCCACAGAGACTGCTGCCTTGTTGTTTTCATTCCTTTTTACCAATCATTGTTTGAATTATAGCAAATTAAATCGTAATTTGAAGATTTTTCCAATTTTAAATATTATAATAACATTAAAAATAGTAACAGACATAAATTTTGCTTTTGAATTATGATTTTATTAGCGTCGTAATGACACAGTGTAATACAAGTTTTATTTTTTATATTTGTTATTTTATGTGTTATTTTTAAATATTTGCATTTAGATTCTTTGTTAGTAAACTAACAAAAATATATTGGGAGGGTATCTGAAATCCTGTAAGTTTATAAAACTGCATGTTGTTTTTTGCTCAAGGTACTTTAAACCACATTCGTCATTACTGTTCAAGATTACGAGCAATAAAATGGATAAAGTTTACCTTTTTAGTTTCAATATAAAACTGGATTTTATTTATTACCCGTGCCAGGAATTTATTTGATAACGCTGTTTATACTAAAGCATGAGTAAATTATAAATATCAGCTACCGTCTGATCATAATGATGAAAATATTACGTTTAATTTTCTACATATAATACATTAGTAAAATAGTAAAACAGGAACCTATTGTAACTTTTAGCTCTGTACGAATAAAAATACATTCTCCAAAATGGGAGGAAGCCGTCCATGAGTGTTGACAACAAATAACCAATTTTACTAATACTAAAGCTCTGTGTCTTTCTTGTTGTTTGTTTTCGACACATAAATGAATGTCTTAATATTTGATTACTGCACCTATAAGGAGAGAGCTTTCTGATAAATACTTACTTCCAATTTAGATTTAGTGCAGTTTTTCTCACCTGTCACAACCGCGATAGAGATTATATATTGTAAATATTAAACCTATAACTATTATAGGTTCATTTTTTAAATTTTCTTTAGGAAAATAAATATACTTAAATTATTGCAGTATAAATACACTTTTTGACGTCTTCAGCAAAGTAATTTGATACATTAAACCACATATTATAGTGGTGGCTTCAAGGAATACATTTATAACTTGCTTAAACAGTATATTTTCATGAAATTTCCGGTTTTGTTGAGTTTGAATTTTTAAATAGCTTATAATATTCATGCAGGCAAATGTGGAGGGATATGGTTGGTGAGGCTAAAAATCACTTGGGAGTTTTGTGGCCACGCCGGGAGTAAGTAAGATTAAGTTATAATATTCATAGGATATGTTAATAACATTAATGTTTAGAGCAGCATCCCTGTTGGACTAGGTACACGATTATTTCTTTTAGACAATCCTTGTTAGTTTAACAATATAAAACAAACTCAAGAATATCCTAAGAGATTCAAATCCCATCATCCTAAATGCGTTGTAGTGACTCCGCTGTTATATTAGCGATGAAACAAACCATCAATATTGAAATTCACAAAATGCATTGCATTTTTGCTTACTCTCCTCGAGGTAAAAATTAATATTACAAAATCATGTTACTTTATTTGCGTAGTTAATTAGGAAAGTGTGAATTATTTTTAAGAAATACAACACATAAGGTGGTTTCATCGCTAATCATATTTAAATATTAAATAATTTTAAATTTCAGTTTGCTCTTAGTCGTAAAGCTATTGCAACATTCTTCCCAGGGGAATTATGCAAATGTCCGGTCTTACTCAGTGGAGAAGGGGGTGGTTCTTGACAAAAGCCGTGGTGGCATAGGATAACCTAATAGTGTACTTCTTTGTCTTCTTTAAGTTTGCTCGGTGAGGTACGGGGCGCCACCTTGTTGTAGGTCAGCAGATAAGGCAGGGCTCCAACAAGGAACAGGACTCCTGCTCCAAAAGAAAATACCAACCAGGCTCCCTACTACCACACTCTAAATCTATTGGGTAAACCAGGCCTTTGGATTGAAATGGTAAACCTGCTATAATATTCTAACTGTATTGATTGAGCAAGATATAACTACTAATATTTATGTTACTCAATCTAGTTACTAGGACTGAACAAAAGAGACGAAATGTCAACTTCAAGCTTTTAAACATATTATTTAATGTACAGAAAATTTTATGAAATTACCAAGAGTAATCACCTTTTACAGTAAGTAAATCGCTTGGACAGAAAATAATTACATATAAATATTAAAAATCGAAAGAGTTACAGGTCACTCGAGTACGTTCAGATAGCTTAATCAAATTTATTTTATGCTACGGACCGCTCCAATTATTGTTCCAAATAAATCCAATAAGAAAGCAAACAAATTCAATTTCACCAATATACACAAATACCTACATCTACATATACAATTAAATACAAAACTACTAATATTGAGATGCGAGTGTACATATGTACAATGTACAGTCTGAAGGACCAGTTGTCTCCATCCGCAGTAGCAAGGTTGCTGGGCCTCACTGAAAATCAGTCCGCGCGTTCAGGTTTCACTAGTCCGTGAGAGCACAATCAAATAATCCAAAATTGTACTCACCAGCTGGGAGTCACAACACACATATGCATATGTCCAGTCCAGACCGGGACGAAGGATAGTCGTGGCGCGGCACGACGCGAGCGGATCCGCGGCGCGGTAGCGGTAGGTGTAGGGCGGCACGGCTCCAGTACGTGGTCACGTGGTCACGTTGGCGTGGCAGTGCAGGCTGAAGTACCCACTAGCGGCTCGTCAATAAGTCCACAAGGCTCCGTGAGCAGTCCAGGTGGGGTTCAAGAAAAGTCCAAAAAGCCCTTGGCCTATTTATGAGTCGGCTCCCAAAAATCCAGCGAAGCTGAAGGGCTTCCAGGCACACAGCGGCGACGAAATCCAGTGAGTCACAAGCAGCTCCGTAACTGATAACTCCCATCAGCTGTTCGTTATCAGTGCACATGCCACAGCATGCAGTTCGATGGGTGAGGTGAACAGTTCTCCGGAGTTCAAAGGTTTCAACAATTGACTACTCTTATCATGCAGGAAAGGCAACCGTGACGTATGGGCATTGGTATATTTGGTACAATGTCGGCGCGCTTCGACCTTGATAATCTTAAACTTTATAATGTAGAGTGATCAGTTCTACATTACCGATACCATAGCTCACCATAAAATTGCACACGTCACAAACACCCCCCTGCCTGTAGAAAATTTCTCAAATTTTCATCACTGGATGAACTTTTTGAAGTCAGCCACATGCCAGTTCCCAATACGTTTGCCTTTCATATCAGCCAGGGTGTATACTAAAGGAGAAACTTCTTCAGTCACAACAAAGGGTCCCACATATTTAGGCGCTAGCTTCGCTGAGAAATACTTAGATGAGTCCGACTGTGGGTAGTTCCTCTTCAGGACAACATCACCTACTCGGTAGTGCATTGGTCTTCTGCGAAGATTGTAGCGACGAGCACTCTGTCCATGGGCATCATTCAGCCTATCAGCAACCTCTTGATAGATGTTCTTCAGCTCTTTTAGCTTGTCACCATATTGCGTTGAATCTTCTGGAGAAGGTACCACCGAGCCATCCTCAAGAACCTCAAATCCTGCACCAGCAGTGGCAAGTTCTCGCCCGAAGTTCAGGAACGCTGGCGAATACTGCGTAGTCTCATGGTAAGCTGTCCTAAGTGCGAAGCCAATCTTATTTATGTACTTGTCCCACTCTCTATGGTTGTCTTTCACGTATGCCCTCAACATTGTCACAATGTCTCGATTTACCCTCTCCGCCGGATTGGCTTGGGGATGACGACTGGCATTTAGAAGAATCTTGATGTTATACTGTCTTGCAAGATTAGTCATCGGCCCTCCAATAAATTCAGATCCGTTGTCGCATATAATGTAGGCTGGCACACCATACACCATAAATATGTCATCCTCTAAGTGTTCGGAGACTAACTTTGCTGTAGCAGCTCGCAAGGGACGCAGAACGGAATACTTAGTGAATGTATCGGTGATGACTAACAAATACTTAAATCCCTTCATGGACCGAGGCAAGGGTCCTATTAAGTCCGCAGCAACCATTTGCCAAGGAGCGTTCACGCCACGTCGGGTTCCCATCACGCCAGCAGGAAGTTGTTGGTCATACTTAACACGCTGACAGACATCACATCTAGAAACGTATGTAGCCACATCCTTACGCATCTTAGGCCAGTAATATCGGTGCTGCATGCGTTTGTAGGTTTTCAGGACCCCTTGGTGACCGGCGGTTGGTTCATCGTGGCACTCTGCCAGAGTTTGAGGACGAAGATCTTTCGGAATGACCAGTCTCCAGGTATCATCTTGTAGCGAAGGATCCAATGTAGCTACACTCTTCCAAAGCTTTCCATCTTCAATTCGCCACTGGCTGTACTGTTCTGGATTGGCTAACACTTTTTGAAGCATGGTGGTGTACCAACGATCCTTAAGTTCCGAGGGAAACTGGATAGCATCACACTGCATAGTCTCTTCAGTGGGGAGTTCAGGTGGAGTAGTCCTAGATAAAAGATCTGGCACTACGTTGTCCTGGCCCTTCCTGTGGACTAAGCGGAAGTCGTAAGGTTGAAGCCTGAGAGCCCAACGTGCCAGCCGTCCAGTAGGATCCTTCAGATTGTTTAGCCAGAGAAGGCTGTAGTGGTCAGTGACCACTGTGAATCTAGTACCTTCCACGTACGGCCTAAACTTCTCGACAGCCCAGATCACTGCCAGACACTCCCTCTCTGTGGCTGAATAGTTTTGTTCTTGGCGGGTCAAGGTACGGCTAGCGTAGGCCACGACTCCTTCACCTTGTTCGTACTCCTGGCTAAGTACTGCACCTATCCCAACACCAGAGGCATCACAGGAAATCGTGAAGGACTTAGCAAAATCGGGACAAGACAATATAGGGGCTGTTATCAGGCAGGACTTTATGTCATGGAATGCCTTTTCTGCTTCTTCGGTCCATTCAAACTTGGTACTCCTCCTAAGAAGTGACGTTAATGGATGCATTCGAGGAGCGAAATTTGGTATAAAACGGCGATACCAAGACGCCATGCCCGTGAATTGTCTCACTTCCTTTTGATTCCGTGGGATGGGAATGTCCACAATCGCGTTGATCTTATCGGAGTCAACACGTAGTCCATCACCGCTGACGAGGTAGCCCAAGTATTTGAGTTCTTTTCGGCAGAACATACATTTCTCCCGATTGAGAGTGAGTTTGGCTGCTCGAATCCTCTTGAATATATCCGCCAATATCTTAAGATGTGCCTCAAAAGTAGACGTAACTACTACAATGTCGTCTAGGTAGACAAAGACATTTGGCTCGAGGTCTGGTCCCAAGACGGTGTCCACAAAGCGTTGCCAAGTTGCGGGAGCTCCACACAGTCCAAACGGCATCGTCACAAACTGATAGAGGCCACGACCCGGGATCGCAAAAGCCGTCTTCTCCTTGCTAGCTTCTTCCAGCTCTATCTGCCAATATGCGCTCTTAATGTCGAGGCTTGATAAGAATCTAGCATCCCTGAGTCGGTCCAGAATTGTAGTTACTTGTGGCAAAGGATAAGCATCCTTTCTGCTCACGGCGTTGACTGCTCTAAAATCTACCACGAATCTCTTGCTACCGTCAGGCTTGTCCAACAGCATTATTGGCGATGACCAAGCGCTTTGAGAAGGTTCGACAACCCCTAGCTGTAACATTCGGTCTAGCTCCTCATTTATGAGTTTTTGGCGGGCTGGGGATACATTATAATAACGTTGTTTAATGGGTGTTGCGTCTCCAGTGTCTATGACGTGCTTGACACGATCAGTCCTTCCCAGGGTTAATGGTTCACCCTTAAAGTGCTCTTCTAGGAGATCTTGAAGTCTTCCTCGTTCTTCCGGGGTCAAGTTGTCTTCAGATGTAATCCCTTCAATTGCGCTACACAGGAACGGTGACTTTCTTGGAGCAAAATCCCATCTTCGATTACGCATATCGGCTACTATGTGCATGCGTTCCCAAAAGTCGATCCCTAATATCAAAGACTGCTGCAATGATGGAACAACACAAACACTTAGGTCCTCGGTTCTACCCTTTAGAGAGATGGGCAAATCCACAAATCCCTTTACTTCGTGTCGGTTAGAGTCAGCAGTCTCCACAAAACGTCCAGAAGCAGTCTTAAGGCGAATAGGGAACTGTTCCAAAATCCACAACCCTTTTTCTCCTAGAAAGGTTTGAGAGGCACCGGAGTCTAGGAGCGCTGTAATTTCTCGACCAAATACCCTAACTTTTAAATATGGTCTAGGATCTGACTGAAAGGTATGCAAAATATAGTTGACGGTGGGGGAAATCTCGCTGTCTTGGGAGGCAGGCATACCTACTGAGTTCCTGACTCCCATCCCTGCCCGTTTTTTGGAGTACAGTTAGGGCAATCTCGTTTCAAAACATTGTCCTTGCCGCATCCAAAGCAGAACTTCTTCTTAGTCTTGCGACAGAATCGGAAACGATGACCCTTCTCTCCACAGTTCCAACAAGATAAATCTCTGCGATCTGGTTGTGAAGATGCCTTGATGTTAGCTACTCGGCCTTGGGTCAATCCTCTGCGACGACTTGGATCTTGATAGGCGAGGTCCGGTTCAAGCGCTGCCTCATTTCGTTGAGATCTGATTCTAGTCATGCTAAGCCGACCAGCTTCAGCCCGACGTCCCATGGATCGAAGTTGATCTAAAGTTTGGATGCTAAATAGAGCCAGTCTGTCTTGTAACTGTGGATGGAGGTTGTGGTAGATCTGGGCCAGTCGAGTACTCTCAGGAACGGTAACAGCAAGTCTACCGTACAGGCCTTCCATAGCCGCGATGTAGAGATCCAAGGGCTCGTTGTCTCCTTGTGCTCTATTAAATATCTCCTGGTGAAGTCGTAGATCGTAGTCAGCAGGTTGGAAGACGTCACGCAGTTCCTTCGTTAGTTGATGCCATGACTGGACCCTGTTAGCAGCTGCACGATACCAGACAAGCGCGGGACCAGCAAAGAGGTCGACAGCTGACTCATAAAGTTCTTGGTGAGTTACTCCTCGAGCACGACGCAACTCCTCGACCCTTTCCAAAAAGGCTGCGATGCTAGCACCAGAGTTGTCAAATTTCAGGCCCCATTTATAGACCGGTACATATCTTGGGCGTGAGCCTTCTCTCTTGTCTTCTAAATATCGCAGATCGTCTTGCAGTGGGCAGTCTTGAACAACTCTTCTTATCGGAGAATGAATTTCCTGCTTCTTCAGGTCTTCTTGAAGCCTCCATTCTTCCTTCCTCCACCTATCCTCTTGATGTTGTCTCTCTTCTTGTAGTCTTCTTTCTTCTTGATTCCACTTCTCCTCCTGTTTTCTTCGTTCCTCTTGAAGCTTCTTCTCTTCTTGGCGAATCCAGTCCTCTTGCTTTCTTCTCCCCTCTTGTAGCTGCATCTCTTCTTGACGTTGCCTTTCTTCTCTAAGTCTTCTCTCCTCTTCATGGGTTCTTTCCTTTTCATGTGAAAAGATTGTGCCAGGCAGTTCCAGAGATTTCATAGAGGCAAAGGGAGGATCCGTCTTCTTATCTGACTCTGGCTGGGTTTGTGGATTGACAGCCGATAAAGTCTTGTCATCAGGAGAATCCATCTTAGCAGTAGCCTTAGGATCCTTGAAGGAGTCCAACAATTCCTTGCATTTACCAACTAAGCTATCCTTGGCCTGCTCAAGATCATCATCTGCAGTCGCACCTACTGGGATCCTATCAGCTCGGAGGTATAAGTGCCATAGGCGTGCAACAATACGATGATACTCATTATCGTTGTAATTACCCTCATAGTCACTCACAAATGCTGATAAATCCTGGTACTTTACCTCACACTCCTCTAGCTCCGTATCTGTATCCAAAGAATTAACTACAGCATCATCGATTGACGTATTTGAAGCTAAACTCTGAGAAAGTCGTTTTCTCAAATCTCCAGCCGTACCTTCAGTGGGAAGATTCCTAACCTTCAGCTCGTAGATAACTTCTGTTTTACGCAGGTGGTATGCACTCATATTTAAGAAAGATACCAAATTCAAAAGTGGGACAGAAATACTCATAAGTATCCCAACTCCAATATGTATAAACACTATTAAAAGGCAAAATATTAACACTGAGCGTATAAACACTTAAAAATCCAGAAATAGTACGCTCACTAAATGTTTCACAACGACAATAACCGATAAAGATGATATGTCCTCCAAACAAAATTTAACAATTACTAAAACACTGTCTTCAAGGCAAATGTCAGAATTATCCCTTATCTGACAAAGAGAAAGGCAGTTTTTTTTTTATATTTATTTATTTTTTTGCTATTTAGTTTTAGTACTTTTGTTCGTTAAAAAAAATCGGCATAAGCAAATGTTTTTTTTTTTGTCAATATATTTTTTCCAAGCAACACTAAAAAGAACCGATAATATAAGCAGCAACAGTTCAAGTTCACAGACAAATTAAATATTTACAAAACACAACTCTGAAAGACAAACACAAAAATTTACAATTGCAACTTCATATTACTCCAAATAATCGGGGCCCCACGTTGGCAGTGCCATTTTGCAACATTCTTCCCAGGGGAATTATGCAAATGTCCGGTCTTACTCAGTGGAGAAGGGGGTGGTTCTTGACAAAAGCCGTGGTGGCATAGGATAACCTAATAGTGTACTTCTTTGTCTTCTTTAAGTTTGCTCGGTGAGGTACGGGGCGCCACCTTGTTGTAGGTCAGCAGATAAGGCAGGGCTCCAACAAGGAACAGGACTCCTGCTCCAAAAGAAAATACCAACCAGGCTCCCTACTACCACACTCTAAATCTATTGGGTAAACCAGGCCTTTGGATTGAAATGGTAAACCTGCTATAATATTCTAACTGTATTGATTGAGCAAGATATAACTACTAATATTTATGTTACTCAATCTAGTTACTAGGACTGAACAAAAGAGACGAAATGTCAACTTCAAGCTTTTAAACATATTATTTAATGTACAGAAAATTTTATGAAATTACCAAGAGTAATCACCTTTTACAGTAAGTAAATCGCTTGGACAGAAAATAATTACATATAAATATTAAAAATCGAAAGAGTTACAGGTCACTCGAGTACGTTCAGATAGCTTAATCAAATTTATTTTATGCTACGGACCGCTCCAATTATTGTTCCAAATAAATCCAATAAGAAAGCAAACAAATTCAATTTCACCAATATACACAAATACCTACATCTACATATACAATTAAATACAAAACTACTAATATTGAGATGCGAGTGTACATATGTACAATGTACAGTCTGAAGGACCAGTTGTCTCCATCCGCAGTAGCAAGGTTGCTGGGCCTCACTGAAAATCAGTCCGCGCGTTCAGGTTTCACTAGTCCGTGAGAGCACAATCAAATAATCCAAAATTGTACTCACCAGCTGGGAGTCACAACACACATATGCATATGTCCAGTCCAGACCGGGACGAAGGATAGTCGTGGCGCGGCACGACGCGAGCGGATCCGCGGCGCGGTAGCGGTAGGTGTAGGGCGGCACGGCTCCAGTACGTGGTCACGTGGTCACGTTGGCGTGGCAGTGCAGGCTGAAGTACCCACTAGCGGCTCGTCAATAAGTCCACAAGGCTCCGTGAGCAGTCCAGGTGGGGTTCAAGAAAAGTCCAAAAAGCCCTTGGCCTATTTATGAGTCGGCTCCCAAAAATCCAGCGAAGCTGAAGGGCTTCCAGGCACACAGCGGCGACGAAATCCAGTGAGTCACAAGCAGCTCCGTAACTGATAACTCCCATCAGCTGTTCGTTATCAGTGCACATGCCACAGCATGCAGTTCGATGGGTGAGGTGAACAGTTCTCCGGAGTTCAAAGGTTTCAACAATTGACTACTCTTATCATGCAGGAAAGGCAACCGTGACGTATGGGCATTGGTATATTTGGTACAATGTCGGCGCGCTTCGACCTTGATAATCTTAAACTTTATAATGTAGAGTGATCAGTTCTACATTACCGATACCATAGCTCACCATAAAATTGCACACGTCACACTATATACCGTTTTAGTTAATGGTTTTAAAAGTAACATTTACCTGATAAATTCTTATTTCGAAGGCAAAATTATATTTATACGCAGATTAATTTTATATATATATATATATATATATATATATATATATATATATATATATTATAAACTATATAAAGCGTCAAGATATTTGTGTGGTGACACATAAAGAGCTACAACAGTACCCCCCCCCCACCATAACTCCTAACCGTCCAAACAACTTGCAGTTCTTGAAACCAGGTTCTGGCCACAAAGCAAGTGTTAATGGACTGGTGAGAGGAGAGCGGTATTTTACTCTCACCACCTGTGTCCTATATTACATTACGTCTTGGCCAGCGTTATTAAAGTAATTAAATTAATTAATGTTTTACATCGTTCAAAACATGTTTTTAATTTAGTGATAAGTTGAAGTTAACGACGTTATTATTATTATTGACTTTTTGTAAATGTTATATTATAAACTTAGTTGTATGGAAAACGAATTAGTAATTGAACCGATTAAGAACACGTTTTGTTATAAGTATATTTACCAAATTAAAACCCTGCATTTTATAACTGTTTTAAAACTGAGGTTTATCCCTAACAGTAGACTTTACTATAGTATATTATAGTTTATGGCAAAACTCAGCCTTGTTTTATTTGGAATAATTGTTCAATCCTGCTATGAGAAAGGAAATTAATACCTGATAAATAACAATTCGCGTCTAAATAATCAATTATGTTATATTATTGAGATTAACTGCTTGGATTTGAACGAGGCCTAACTCCATATTTAAACTTAATTTATAGAAACCATCCGAGGAAAATCAATTCACACTATATTTAATCACGCGACTGAGAAAATATAGGTGCTTAAATTTGTTTACAACCCATCCAACATGATTCTAATTTGACGAGAACTAGCAAACAAAAATTAAACTGCGGCCTTGATTAAATGTATATGTACTTTTGAATATTGTTATGAAAACATTAATTACTGAAAATAATTGAACGCTAGATTTTGATAATTTATATTACTTATTTGATTCAAATTATGTTTAGATTTTCGTTTTAAAAAAGAAACTACGTTATTGATTTTCTTCCAAAATATTTTTTTAAATGAACTTATATTGAAAAGTTATTATATGTACAGTTATGGTCTCTTAAATTAAAAATATAATATTTTGTATCTCACAACGACCATATATTCGATATAGCCTTTATGTACTCTGGATGTCAGACCCAATTCTGAGTTGACTTACTTAATGAGCTCCAGCCTACGACGACGGTAATGAGCAAACTGATAGTGTTTAATTTTCTAGCAATAAAATGTGTATAAGCCGTAATTATACTTCTGTACACCGTATTAATTAATATTTATATTTCACTCCATACGATTTAACCTCACTACCGAAAAACTCGGATGGAGTAACATTTACCTGATAAATTCTTATTTCGAAGGCAAAATTATATTTATACGCAGATTAATTTATATATATATATATATATATATATATATATATATATATATATATATATATTATAAACTATATAAAGCGTCAAGATATTTGTGTGGTGACACATAAAGAGCTACAACAGTACCCCCCCCCCACCATAACTCCTAACCGTCCAAACAACTTGCAGTTCTTGAAACCAGGTTCTGGCCACAAAGCAAGTGTTAATGGACTGGTGAGAGGAGAGCGGTATTTTACTCTCACCACCTGTGTCCTATATTACATTACGTCTTGGCCAGCGTTATTAAAGTAATTAAATTAATTAATGTTTTACATCGTTCAAAACATGTTTTTAATTTAGTGATAAGTTGAAGTTAACGACGTTATTATTATTATTGACTTTTTGTAAATGTTATATTATAAACTTAGTTGTATGGAAAACGAATTAGTAATTGAACCGATTAAGAACACGTTTTGTTATAAGTATATTTACCAAATTAAAACCCTGCATTTTATAACTGTTTTAAAACTGAGGTTTATCCCTAACAGTAGACTTTACTATAGTATATTATAGTTTATGGCAAAACTCAGCCTTGTTTTATTTGGAATAATTGTTCAATCCTGCTATGAGAAAGGAAATTAATACCTGATAAATAACAATTCGCGTCTAAATAATCAATTATGTTATATTATTGAGATTAACTGCTTGGATTTGAACGAGGCCTAACTCCATATTTAAACTTAATTTATAGAAACCATCCGAGGAAAATCAATTCACACTATATTTAATCACGCGACTGAGAAAATATAGGTGCTTAAATTTGTTTACAACCCATCCAACATGATTCTAATTTGACGAGAACTAGCAAACAAAAATTAAACTGCGGCCTTGATTAAATGTATATGTACTTTTGAATATTGTTATGAAAACATTAATTACTGAAAATAATTGAACGCTAGATTTTGATAATTTATATTACTTATTTGATTCAAATTATGTTTAGATTTTCGTTTTAAAAAAGAAACTACGTTATTGATTTTCTTCCAAAATATTTTTTTAAATGAACTTATATTGAAAAGTTATTATATGTACAGTTATGGTCTCTTAAATTAAAAATATAATATTTTGTATCTCACAACGACCATATATTCGATATAGCCTTTATGTACTCTGGATGTCAGACCCAATTCTGAGTTGACTTACTTAATGAGCTCCAGCCTACGACGACGGTAATGAGCAAACTGATAGTGTTTAATTTTCTAGCAATAAAATGTGTATAAGCCGTAATTATACTTCTGTACACCGTATTAATTAATATTTATATTTCACTCCATACGATTTAACCTCACTACCGAAAAACTCGGATGGATAAATTTACTTCGTACACATATAACGTCACAAATTTTAAAACTCGAGTTGTTTATACAATGCATTTATATGGTATAGTTCATTACTAACAACCTCGTGTATTATGTGTGTCAAAAACAACAACTATTACCAAAATTATCTTTTATAGATGTTGTCATGAATGCTCCCACGTCAAAATGTAGTGCACGCAGGCCCAAACGGTTTTATTATTTTTATTTAGTGTATCCAGTTTTTCCAAAACTCGTATGATTGTTGTAGGTAAATGACCTATTACCTGAGGAAATACGAGAAATAAAGACCTGTTATTATTACTGCGTATCAGTTTAGTTTATTCTTTGAATACACATAAATATTTCCAAAAGAGTTTAATGGGAAATTATTTAAATGTTGGAAACATCATATCGATGCAAATATCATGCAGATATAAAATGCTCGCACTTTACAGAGGTTAACGTGTAGCTTTACTCCCCTCGGGACGTTGTCTGCAAACCCATCAAAACCCTTTTAAAAGTATCGATTGAATCCAGCCATAATGACTCACGTTCCGGTCTCCTCACGTCGGGCGATTTAGGAATGTTTTATGTTGTGTTATATAAGCTGCTTAATATTACGGTAGTCCAGAGTGCACGCCGATTCAGATCCAGGTTTTCGACGCCAGGAATGACACTTGTATTTTAACAGACGTGACCGCCGGAAGCCGAACCCGCGCGCAGGTACCTGCTTACCAGAATGAATTCTTCATTGTGGTTTCAGATTCCGTTTCAGATAGTGCTCGTACGGCTCTGCTATAACTGGCTACAACACCATGAATATGCAATAAATATATATGATGTTTTATAAGTGGGGCCTGTACATATACAACGTCTAAGCTACGTTGTATTTTATTGCAATTTTACAGCTTTTCTATGAGTAATTTCTTGTGTACGACTAAATTACTTACGTACCGTCAGTCAGTTAAAATTTAAGAAAACACGTTTAGAACATGTTTCGATGCAACTGCATCACCATCAGCTAGTGTAAAATTAAGTTGATTGACCTGATGGTTACTGGTGGACAGACAGGGGGGGCAGTCTGTCCTCTGTGATCATGTCCGTGTCAACAGTCCTGTCTAGTATTATTGTTCGTTTTATGTGTCGTGTCCGTTCGTTCGTGTCGTCGTTTACGTATAAATGTACTGTATTGTGTTTTTAATTCATTTTGACGAAACCATCAGGTCAATCAACTTCGTTTTACACTAGCTGATGATGTTGCAGTTGCATCGAAACATGTTCTAAATATGTTTTCTTCAATTTGAGCTGACTGACGGTACGTAAGTAATTTAGGCTTACATAATATTTACAGCTCAGGGGCTAAAAGATAAGCAATGGATAAGCAACCTCTTTTTCAAAATATAGTTACCGTAGGAAACTGTTCACCACCGCCGGGTTCCATTCTATAATATTCAAAGAATCGTACTCTATAATTTCTTAGTTAAGGGAAAAGAGTATGGTATTTACCAAATTCACCCCGACTCTTATTAATATCATGAACACCTTTTTTCTCTGGCTGTAACTTCACAACACTTTTCTGCCTCTATCTCTGCTTCCCTAGTCGGCGACGTATTTCATGCCTCCACTGTGGCCACTACCAAGATGTCTGACTCAGATGAAACACGCGCCGGGAAACTGAAACTGAATCAGAATCTGAATCGGCGTGCACTCTGGACTACCGTTAGGCGTCGGGTCGTCGACGCTTCGGTTGAACTCTGAACTAAAATACCGTCAATTTTGTGGCATTATGAGTTATTTGAGTTTACTCCCCTGGCAACGTGCTTTCTATTCACTACAACACAAAACTCGATTGTGTGATCCATTTTAGTATGTTATGTAAACACACTTTATTAGAAATACTGTTGTTTAAGCATTAAACTCATTTATAGGCTCAAATGCTTAGGTAAAACTTCAGCAAACAGATAACATGTAAAATATGAAACATAAAAAACTCAAAGGGAGTTTTTAAAGTTGTATTTACAATACAGGTTTCGTTTCGCACGCACCGATGTGCGTGAGACCAAAGCTGTGGTTGGTTCAGTTTGTCAGACTTATTGGATTTTACACTAACAATAGCCTCGGGATCACAAAAATCAAATATACTCCTGTTAAAAGTAATATAGGGCCGACGGATATTTTTAATTTTTAAAGCAGGTAAAGGATAGATGCAATTCAATGTTATTATTTTTCACGAAATCACCATAAATATATACTGCTTTTTTTAAATGACATTTTCCTACAACCGTTAAAAATATAAATCTAAATTGTACATGATAACAGAACATACCAAGTTTAGCATGTTTTAGCGAATTTCCTCTTTAGGGAAGAACCTATTACCGTAGGTGGTTGGTATGGTAAGACATCACCGTGGCATGGTAAGAGTTAAGCCCGAGACCATGTTAACTTTTTATTTTGAGGTCCCCAGATGTCAAAAAACAATATTAGTTCAAATTTATACATATTTACAATTTGTATATATATATATGTGTGTGTGTGTGTGTGTGTGTGTGTGTGTGTGTGTGTGTGTGTGTGTGTGTGTGTTTGTGTGTGTGTGTGTGTCCGTTAACACGACAACTTGAGTAAAAAACGTCTGATTTTGATGAAATTTTGCTCAAATGTCTAAAGTAACATTCATGACGTTAAGTTAAAAAACCAGAAAAATCGGACCATGGGAAGAGGGGTTTATGGGGGTTTTAAATTTTCCAAAAAACAGTTTTTTTTTTATTTTTCACCCTAAAATAAAAAAAACACCCAATTTTGGTTTGAACCATTTTATAGAGCTTAAAAAAACAAATAATATAGTATTTTGGATTATTAACCTAGGTTAAGTGGTAGCGGAGAAAATCCAAAAAACCTGCTCATAAAATATCCCATGTTAATCTTATGGGAAAAAGGTTTTTTTGCTTTTCTTCAGTTAATTTTAATATAAACCTCACATTTGCTATTACCAATCGGTTTAGCTCTACAAAACAATAATTTTGGTGTTTAAATTGTGATTCTACGTCCAACCGTTACAGAGTTATTCAAAGTGCTAAACACAGTACGTTGTCCAATGTTATCCTTATGGAGAATAATGAAAATGTGATAACTCAATTATTTATGAATGTATATGTTGATGAAACTTGGTACGTGCTTCATCTAGCACTGTTATGTTGATATTTGCAGAAAAAAATAATTTGACTTGCCGATTTTCTCCGCAGCAGCGAACCTGCATACTTAGCTCCCATGTTATTCTTTAGGAGAGTAATTAAAATGACATAAAAAGTCTCCCTTAATTATGAACATAAATTAACAAATTTGGTATGCATCTTCGACTTCTTAAGTTATATTGATAATTGCATAAAAACACGTTTTGTGTTTCTTGTTGCAGCAAACCTGCGTACTCTATGTTATTCTCATGGAGAATGAATAAAATGCTATATATCACTTATTTATTCGTGTACTTTTATGAAACTTGGTGAGTGGCTTTTGTGGTAGTGAGGAACATATACATGCATTGGAAATTCTCTAAGTACGCAGGTTCGCTGCTACGGGGGTATTTATTATTTATGGTTTAGCATTTTACTGTGCCTTTAAATAATGTGTTTGACTAATATTATTTATGAAAAGTAGTACACAATGTTGTTAATTGGGTTAATAAGAAAGTACGTTTAGTATATAAAAGTATGAAGGAATTGAATATTTATGCACCATGTATTTTTGTCCTAAAACAAAATTTACGTTCAGTTCAATCGATACCTTGGTTTATATATTGACTCGACGGATTTTACACAGCCGTGATAGCAAAAGAACTGCTGCCGCGGTTCTGCTAGCCTTACTTCGCTCTGTAATGGTTTCACTTTATCAATATTTATAAAAATTTAATAATACTTATTACCGATCAAATGTTAACGAAATAAATATTAACACATTACATTAAAAAAGAAAACGTTATGACACCAATTTCCGTATTTGTAAATGTTTAAGGCGTAACGTCATGTGATTGGTTGCAGAAGAAAAATCAAGAATAAATTACTTCTAAAATGTAAGCTGATAAAACACTATACATAAATTGTTAAACTCGTATACAATGTGTAATATAATTTTGTTAGGAACGTAATTATATGTTTTATGGTGTTTACACAAATGACGCTGGACTCAAAGCGACATTAATGAACGCAAGAGTGGGAGTTTGCCCTTCAAACGCAGCTGTTGGTCTTTGTGCTTCACGTATGAGGCACTGCTGCCGGAGTTTAGTGAGAATGATACTATAATATCACATTCGAAAAAACTACAGCCTGATATGTATAGACGGTCTAAACTATTGATATTAAATACAATACAATTTGGAACAATGTAACTAGTATTGTATGGTATACAATACCAATACAATCCAAACAATACTGCACTATAATACAAAGAATTCAAATGAAAGGTAAGTTTGCTAGAAATAATCGCTGAAACGCTACGACCTATTTTTTTAGTCTTAGTATTACAAAAATTGTTTAATATTTTATAATCGCCATTAAAATATATAATTCACTGTATAATTGCATTAGTTAAAATTAGTGTTTCATATAATATATTTAACTGTTTATATTTCTACAACTTAGTTTAGCTATAAAACGTCAACTTGTGTAAATCTTTGGTGAAACGTTTAGTAAATCCTTATTTATACACACATCACTTAAATACTGCGTTGCGGTATCTATTTTTAAGAAAATAAAGAATTTCTTAAATGTTCTTTTACCATTGCTAGAAACACCTTTAAGATAGAAGTCAATAAATAATGTATATTACGAATGTTCTAAATATTTATATAATTTGTGTTTTCAACGCATTAACAGTATAATTCTGTAATTTCGCGAATAATTTGTGGATAAACGTTAATATTTTGTAACATAATTATAAAAATTGTTTTAAACTAAATAAAAGGTAACAGCTTGGTTTCCATCCCTCTAGAGTGCTAACAACGTCCTGTGCCACAGGATTGGTGACGAGGCGCTAGGTACAAGGTGCGAGATGTGACGCAAGACTATCAGTTTGCTCATTATCGGCGCCTCGTTAGGTGAGTCAACTGAGACTTGGCTGTGACAACCGGGAACTGCCAGCGTCAGAGCTTATAAACACAACGGGTGAGACGTATTTAATTAAATAATCAAATAATTATCAAACAGACTTCATTTTTAAGGACAAGAGCAAAGGAACCACTGAACCGGTTATTTTGGGTGTAAAAAAATAGGCCAAGGTGGAATTAACAAATAGTAGTAATAATTATATTATTTTCTCAATACAGAATTATACAGGAACATATTTTTACAATACAAAGTAACCTTCAACTCCAGGCTGTACTTCCTTCTATCAAAAACATTTGTGTTTGGTTTACACAATTTATATTGTTTTTGTCGACTTTTACATTGAGAAAACTACTTCCAAAGCATTGCCTGAGTGTAGTATCTTATCACTAGCTATATTTTCGTCACTAGCTATATGATTCTTTTCGTTAAGACATAAACACATTTTCCTGTTTTCGTTAAGACATAAACATAAAGACATTTTTCTTTACTTTTAAATGGATCTTAATCAATTCGACCGTTTGTCCTATGATTGATATCTCCTCCTCAGGCTTTATGCACTTCACTCTAAACATGTTTAATAATAAAAACTAATTAAATTGATTATTTAGCAGCTTTAGATACTAAAAAAACTACATTACAACGTAAATAAAGTTGTTCCATTAATTTTATAAATAAAAATACCTATGGAACAACAACAAATAATGCGCACTGCGTAGCAAGATTAAATCAGCCAACAGACCAACCACATATAACAACCATGAAGAAAAAACTGGGCGCACACCGGGAGTATGTTTTGTCTGTATGTTGTTTTTGGTAACTTTGTACGTATGTTTTATCGATTGCTTAGTTTCTATAATTATGCCTATAGTTGCTCGTTGTTTTTTCCTTTTTTTGGAGGGGGGAGGGGGTTTGGTTTTGTAACTAGTGAGTGTGGTTTGAGGCTTGTTGCAAATTCAGAAGCAAAAGAAGAACATTTACTTGAGCGGGCAGTAGGTTCTACTGTTATTTTTCATTCGATGCTATTTTCTTTCGCGAAACTGTGGAAAATCCCTAGTGAACTGGTAAAATTTCTCACGAGTGTAAAAGAGAGGGTCAGATGTTGTCGATGGGGAAATTCCCACTCGCAAAGTTCATTAATATTCTCTTTGTGTCCAGCGTTATAATACAAACCCTAATCAATTATTTATGTAATGGGGCAATATGGAAATGTTTTAGGTATTATTTTTACCTTACCGTAATTTTAAAATTGCAATATAGAATGAAGATGTTCTGTGAGAATTTTATTTAGAAGAAAAACAATATAATAATTTGGTATTTATTTCAAATAGGTAAGTACAGCATTCAAATAAAAACTAGCAACATTTCTCCGGCAAACTACTCCAATTAACATCTTTAAAAACATTAAGTTAAAACTAAATACCTTTTAAGCAATTACTCCAAAACTCTATTACAAGTGCATATAAATAAAGAAAATAGGGGATTTTTAAAATTATAATTTACATTCCGTTATTTCAACCTTATTTCACAATGCAACTAGAGGTCATGGAAGCAACTTTTTTAAACTATTGAATGTTTAGTGGGCAGTTTTATCATAGCCACAAAACTACCTTGTATAAAACCTGTAGACAGTCTACGACCTAAATCAATTAAATTCCTCTTTCCAACGCCAAAACCATTATTATTTTCATTCACTCCTTTATTCACTACGAAAGTAATAAATCGATGGTCTTTAAACTTCCCCTTCCTTGGAGTCATAAGTAGGTAAGAAAGAAGCAGATAACTACCCGCTTTGAAAGCCGTGGATGGTAATAAAATAAAATAATAATCTGGGATATAAAAGGCCGATTATTATACATGCCTTCAATTAACACTACGATGTATTAGATTGTTATTTTTTCTCAGATTACTACTGTTGACGGTTTTCTGATTAATGATGTTACTTTAATCTTACAACACATCGTTTATAAAAACTTATACACCGAGCAACATATGGAAAGGTGGATATGACCGGAAGCAAAGTAAATCTTCTTTCTTACAACCAATTTTCTTAGGCGTTAATTAGCCAATATATTCAAGATTGTAATAGATGTTTTTCAGTAAATAACAACTATTAAACCTATTTGTACGATGGAGAAAAATTGATTGACAGCGTTCGTCCCCTTCGGCTGTTGCCTGCAAACCCATCAAATACCGTTTAAAATATCGATGAAACGCTACAGTAATGACGCTTGACGAGGGAAAGCCATGTAACACTGCCGTATCACACTTCAACAGGGAACACGACTGTAGCAAAACAATAAAAAATATGTTATATATGCTATACACGTGTAATATAATAATAACTGTACATCCGGAATAGATATTAGAGGCCAAAAATGTACAAATTAAAGCATATATTTTTGTTTTTAGGCTTCTTCTGAATTTTTTTACTAAAAAAATTACAAACATAAAAATATATAAAATTCTAAATTCATAATGAAGTGTTGTGTTCACTTTTTAAAGTATTTACTTAATATTTTAAGTGCAAATTTCAAGCATTATGTTAAATCGAATTATGTCGAATATAGGTTACTTCTGTTTAAATGTTAATACATTTAGATGGTTTTTAAGCTAGCTCGAAATATGATGGGGTAAATCTATTAGTAAATCCCACGCAATATTTGTATAATCCTTTTGTTTAACCTACAGTGATAACCCGCATGGCTGCGATTATGATCAAATTTTGATTACAGTTATAGATTTTTTTAAACTAAAATGATAGGAAATAATTTATTGGAAATATTTGTTAGCAAAATGTATACGTTTAGAACATAAAATCAGCGAAAGCATTATATATGTCAATAATATTATAAAATTTCTTCAAATACTCAATGTTATTTTAAAAAAGGGTTAAATTTTATGACTTTTTTCTCAAATATTTTAATTGTAATTTTTTATTAATTTAAAGTACATAGTTTCTATACATATTTAGGGGTCCAAAACCGCTAAGCTTATAATTATTCATTAAAACAATTTTAGCATAAGACAAACATTTGTTATGAATTTCTTATTTGTTTATTAGAATGATACGTGTTGTTACAAACTAACAGGATAGATTAAATACGTCTTACTCCACTATAAAGTATATTTACACTTATACTGTACTTACATACAAGACGGTAAAATATGCACAAAAGATAGTACAAGACAATCGATTTCAACCAGTTACACCGGTCATCATCAGGCCCAATCAGAGAATGATTGTGTGTATATTTTACCGTCTTGTATGTAAGTACAGTATAAGTGTAAATATCCTTTATAGTGTTGTAAGACTATTTTATTCATCCTGTTATGAATTTCTCCCGTATTTAATATAAACAAACAATTAAAAACGATATTACAAACAATTACTTTACATAACATAAATTAGCTGTTATTTAAAGTCTTCAAATAATATGTGTGTTCACAAAGAGAAATACACGTTAAAGTATAAAATGCTTTTACAATTGTATTCGATAATGTTCTACCAAAGTAACATGTAGCCTACTTTGAAGTCTTGTGATTTCTGTGGCAGCTTCAACTAATCAAAATCAACTTCAAAAGGTTTTCCGAGTGCGTATGAGTTTTATGGTTAAAATGCGGAAATTTTATTTTGTTTGAAAATTATTCTAAATGTGATAAATTTCACTTCATATAGTCGGTATAAAATCCTAACGTACATTTTAACGAATGTAATTAGATAATAAACTATTGATGAGTTACTCAACTGTTTGACTGAGCAGAATTTAAAATAAAACATAGTTTTATTCACTTCAATAAATATTATAATATAATATCTTATGTTAAAATTGATGGATTTTTTAAATTGAGAGGTAATAGTTATGAACAACACCTATACAGCAATTTTTATAAACTGTTATAATTCTTACCAATGAAGAGTTGAATTTACTTTGACTGTCAAGTACTCTTAAAACGTACCTGAAACAAAACAAAATGTATTAGTAGATATTTTTCAATATCCGGTAATATTTTCATTAACAATAAAGATTGATTCACGAAATTATAAATTTCATATAACCCACAATCGTTTTGATTTCAACCATATTATCATTACATGAATTATATATGTACTTGTACACTATTAAACATTCTATTTTAATAGCTTACTCAGAATATAAATCTAATTTAACTTTGATTGAGTACCATTAACACAATAGCCCTGATATATTCAATCTCCGTTAGAAGAAGGACTGCTAGTATAATACAGAAGCAATATCAATCAGCTATCGGATGTTGCTGAACTCTTTACGATTCACAGGTGATTGCTTGGTGATTGAAAACTCAACTCTTGAATAACCAACCAATCGAGATCACCTTTAACCGATGTCAATAATAGCAGTAAAACAATAACTATTTAGTTAAAACGATACATTCGGAAAAATGTACAGCCTAAGTTACACATTTTAAACAATTTAGCCCTTTTGTTGTTGTAACACATTACCAAAACCACCCAGGAACTGGTGGGTTAGACGGCAGGAGCCAAACACCTCAGGGCGTTTATCACAAGATAACATGATTTATTTTCAGTCCAGGTATGTAATATATTACTCTATATTGGCTTCTGAATTTATCTCCCACGTAATATTTTTCGATACGTGTTTATCGTTAAAATTTATTATTATTCTGATAACACATATTCAGTCAATTTCATATCCAAGTAAAATTTGTATATACAATCGTAATGTTCTTAAAAGTTAAACAAATCTTCGAAATGCTTTTAAATCACATTCGCCATAGTATTTTTAATCCATATTTAGATTAGAAGAGTATTATTAAATTGTTATGACAGGATTGTATAATGTTTGGTCTCACTAAACTGGTTGTATTTAAATGTTCCTCTGAACAAAGACTTAAAGTTTGAACATGAATTAAACATGATTAATAGCATTTAACTTTCAGAAAACTGTATGGTTATCAAAATAAATGACAGACCTGATATGATGGAGTAGCTCTCTCTAAAATGAGATAGTGTAGTGGCACTTGAACTGCGCCATGAACGGATAGTGTGTTTTTGCTACGTTACAAGGACGTAGAGCTAGGGTGTATGAATATTGCACAATATGACAAAAGCTTTTGAAAACATTGTGATCTCCGAATAATCTAGGAGTGCATTTTTCTAATTTAATACTCTATGATTCGTTTATAAGTTTCTAGTCATTCTTTAATTAAACACACGTTCAGTTTTCGGTTGAGGTTAATTTTAACGTGGGCTTAAATTTAATCAAGTTAATTTTCCCCTAAGGTTTTTTTTTAACATTTCCATTAATATGATAGTAACAGTAATGCATATAATTCAAGAGCTTCAAGAATGCTTAGACATGTTTCTCTTGTGTATATTATTGATGGTACAAAATTGTGTTTTGCTTACCAGGTAAATTGTATCTGTAGTTGAATAGATATTCCTAATAGTTTTACAATAACATTCAGATAATAAGCTTTTAGCATGCTTAGAAATTGTTTTCTCGTGGACATTATAGATGGTTCAAAATTGTAAATTGCTAACGTGGTTATTGTATCTGTGGCTTGATATTCCTAATAGTTTTACAATAACATTCAGATAATAAGCTTTTAGTATACTTAGAAATTGTTTTCTCGTGGACATTATAGATGGTTCAAAATTGTAAATTGCTAACGAGGTTATTGTATCTGTGGTTTGATATTCCTAATAGTTTTACAATAACATTCAGATAATAAGCTTTTGGTATGCTTAGAAATTGTATTCTCGTGAACATTATAGATGGTTCAAAATTGTAAATTGCTAACGTGGTTATTGTATCTGTGGCTTGATATTCCTAATAGTTTTACAATAACATTCAAATAATAAGCTTTTAGTATGCTTAGAAATTGTTTTGTCGTGGACATCATAGATGGTTCAAAATTGTAAATTGCTAACGTGGTTATTGTATCTGTGGCTTGATATTCCTAATAGTTTTACAATAACATTCAGATAATAAGCTTTTCGTATGCTTAGAAATTGTTTTCTCTTGGACATTATAGATGGTTCAAAATTGTAAATTGCTAACATGGTTATTGTATCTGTGGCTTGATTTTCCTAATAGTTTTCAGTAAAATTAAGATAACATTCCGTATATCCTTTTTAATCTTATGCTTGTAAAAAAAAAAAACACTGTCCAAGCTTGATTTTTCGCAATTAGTTAAATTGTACTGTTATAAACTATATGGTTATTCAATCATTCTTAAAGTCCTCCAGCAGGTGTTTTAAGTATATCAATTTAAAATGTATTTGTTTGTTCTTATTTAAAGTTTTATAAATGCAAAACATTTTCCGACGTAGAGTTTAAGTTACAAACAGTTTTTTTTTCTGGTACAGGAAGTACAATCATTCTGTAACAAGGGTAGATGGGCTTCAATCAATGTATTTAAAAGCATTTCCATGTGCTCGGGAGCTGTCCCACTGGGGAAAATATTTCGTGCGATAAAAGCTCTCTGGAGCGCAAGGGACGGTTGCGCTGCACATAGTTTTTTGAGGCTTTGGTCCTATAATATCTATTTAAATTAATTTCGGTAACGATTAGCTTTAAGTGTTTCTGGGTTAGCAAGATATGTTTTTATTTTAAGTTAAAATATAAGGTATACGGACAAATACATATGGAAATACTTTACATTATCCGAAACAATGTAAATTTAATAATGTACTGATGTTATATCTGCTCCATACAAGCAGTTATTAATCGTAAATAACACCAATTACTAAATCAAAGTTTATTTATTTATAATATAAATTAAAATAACTAGTGAATAATTTTTTTAACTACTTTTAGCTTAGCATATTCTATGCGGTAAGACGTAAAACTGCTTGTAAGGATATTTTTGGCTTTCAATCATTAGAATAATTGAATATTTATTTGAATATTCTCTATGATGTAAATATTTCAACAACGGTTCGAAATTCCAGAGGTTAAGGAGATATTTCTTTCTCTTTAAAAATACTTTTATATAAAGGGTAAATAGATCTTCAGATTTGTAGTTGGGCTATGAATATTCTTAAAGGCGGTTGTCACGAGGACAAAACGTAACAGGCGTATTGGTTTATGTAAATTTCGTAGAATCCCCAATTAGCATTTGCAAAGTTGACTTAGTGCGTTCTGTCAAGGCGTTGATTCAAAACCGCGTGTTGTAATGCCGCTCTTCCAATATATACTCTCGTTCTAACATCTCTGCCTAAAATAAATTCTTCTACGATATCTAAATGCGTTTAATAATATAAATGATTTATTTTGTATTTGTTGAAATATATTGTTGCAAATATAAATGTTTTTAAGTTAATTCATTTTGTTTCAGACCGTTAAAAATAATATTCGGAGAAAAATACCATGTAGCAAGTAAAATTATAAGTATTCGTTATGTTTTGAATTTTACAGAAATAACCCCATAGTAATTTAAAGCATCCACAAATTAAAGGGATTGATCTTATATGAGTGACAATAGAAACTTGCACTGGCAGGAACGAACATCAATTAAATCATTTTTTTACATCTTTACAATTGTTTTAAGTTTTTCTTTCAGTCTTTTTTTGTTTTTGTCTGTTTCAAAATACAAAGAGGCCAAGCCTTGCTCATAAACGTCACATATTAACAATTTACCACATTAATACCTATCGCGTTAGTTACTTTAGCAGTTCAATGATTGTTTTAGAACAGGTCTTATGGTTGTTTGATTTGATTAGAAACTCCATAATCCAAATTTTAAATCTTTAAATGGCTTTGGTAATGCTGCCGAGGACTTTGAAGATTGGTTTTCTAAGGTCCAAATTGTTAAAGCTTGAACAAATATTTCAGCGGTATTCCGAGATTAAATTTGCACGCGGAAATCACTCATATTAAAATATGGATAATCAAAATACACACTGATCTTATGAACTAATGTGGTCAGTTAGTAAAGGATAAGAGTTCCACCTACAGTATAAGTCTTTGATTATAACCAACCACTCCATAATCGGCCAAAAAATTCACTTTTACTTAATATGGAAAGAAATATTGGAATTAGAATGGCGCTATGCAATTAATGTTTTTCTATATTAAAGTGATGTTGCAAGATCATTTTTGTTTATTAACTATTAACAACATTTCAAAATCCCCAAGACAATCCATCAAACTGTAAATAAAAGACAAAATATTACGAAGTACGCATCGATCAACCAGTGGCTGGATAGCCTGCAGACATCTGTTAACAACAAAAGTTTAACTGTTGGCCAAGTCAAATTGTCAGACAGAGAACTTATCTCTGTTATCTTCCTTTGTTATACCTCATCAAAACTCATAATGTACTCCGCATTTAGTTCTAATGACAAATTGGAAAACTTTAGACGGAGTGGAAAGTCTTTAGAAGAAGGAGAAAGTAGTTATAAGAACTTTACCATCTTTGTATCTTGGATGTAATTATTTGAACCATGCTTACACGCATATATTTATACAAACGTATTCAAATATAATTATGGATATTTGTAATATATTTAAAGCCAAAAAAGTTTAATACATCCCATATGTTTTATTTAAGTTTCATAACATAACGTACGACTTAACATAAAGTAATACGAATTCATTTAAATAAGAAAATTGCTCAATATCTTCCGAAGGCGATAGATTTACAATAGTAAATTAATAAATAGAAGGCGTTTATGTGGTGGTGTTTTTAAAGGAATGTGCGCCACCCCCGGTGGGGACATCATTATCCCTTCAATGGAGAATGCGAACATGGACAAAGACCCTTAGTTCCTTATATTGCAGCTCAGACCTTCCTGTATTTGATATCTTTTATCACCAGACGCACACCTATATACTCGCAAATAAATGATGTGGAGACCCTTCAAGTTCCTGTAATTAATATAATAATCAGAATTGGAAAATGTTAGCTAATAAAAGTATTTTGTTAATGTTAATTCAAGAAATAAAAGTACAAGACCCATAGGTCATAGGTATATCCCGTCTGTAAGTAATTGACTATATTATGACTCACTAAAAAAGCGAAATTTAGACAGTGTGTATAATGTTTTACGAAATTAGGACGAGTGTAATTCAGAAAAAGCTAACTGCGTTACGTGAGGGTTACTGCACACTGACGCACCAACAATGCGGGGATCTAATATTTGTGTTTAGTAACAACCTATAGCCACCTTAGTACTGCTATGTAAGTAATTATTGTATCAATAGGAATCGGATACAAAAATTTAGCAAAACTCTTTAACTTATCTCTGCATAACTAACAGGTGAAAAAGCAAAATGTTGTATATCTATTTTGTAACTCTCCTAAAATCTGAACTAATAAAATCAAATGCAATTGAAAATATTGTATTGTGGTGTTTTTAAACCTTATTTTATTACATTTACATGAATACTACTAAAATAAATTGTTTACTTGTAGTTAAATTGGCACCTTGGAATCGGTATTTTTAATACATTATGTTTTCTAACGTTGGAATGACTTTGTAACGCATTTATATACACAAATCTCATATTACTTCATATTTCATAAATTATATATTATTGTATGGTTATTTTACAGCATATTGATGTTTTAATAGCAACAAAACAAAAAAGATTTATTATAATGTTTAGAATTTAAACAATTATAATATTATGTAAAGCACTCTGTTATCAGTGACGTTTTCTTCTTCTTGCTGTTTATTATGGGTTGTTCTATCACCATTTCAACAATAGTCATTAGACTTTTAAAGGAAGGTTAAGTAAGAAATTTTCTCTTTATTTAGTAATTTTTATTGTATTTTCTAGTTAAAGTATGTGTAATCATAATGTTACAAAAATTAACCAATTTATTATATACAGATTATCATGCATGCCAATATGTTATACAATAGTTCTCAATCTGATTACTCTCCTACACAGGTTATTGTCAGCGCAAGAAGCCTACATTAGGATCAGATATTTTCCCACCTCAGTGGTAAATTAATTATTATTCCATCACAGAATATTCCTTGTAAACTGTAAAATACAATACTTGAACCGTATATAATGATATTTTAGCTATACAATGTGTTGCTTTAAAATACCCCCGTCGCAGAAAACCTGCGTACTCAGCGAATTTCCAATGCATATATATGTGTATCACTACTACATAGAGCCACTTACCAAGTTTCACAAAAATAAATTCATAAATAAGTGATACGTAGCATTTTATTTATTCTCCTTAAGAATAACATTAAAGGCTGAGTTCGCAGGTTTGCTGCAAAAAGGAACAATAAATATACGTTTTTATGGAATTATCAATATAACTCAACCAGGTGAAGCTAATACGAAGTTTTATTAATTTAGGTTGATAACTAAGGAAGATATAAAACTTTACTTATTCTCCATATGAATAACATGGGGGTCGAGTATGCAGGTTTGCTGCCACGAGGAAAATCAACAACAAACTTGTTTTGGTACAATAATCAATATACAACAACTAGTTGAAGCCACATACCAAGTTTCATCAATATACATTCATAAACAATCAATATTTTAAATTGTATTTGTCCTCCATAAGGATAACATTGGACAACGGACTGTGATTAGCCCTTTAAATATCTCTGCAACGGTTGGACGTAGAACAACAATTAAAAACCAAAATTGTTGTTTTTTAAGGCTAAAATTATTGGTAAAAGAAATGTGAAGTTTTCAGTAAAATTATCTGAGGAAAATCTAATAACAGTTTTCCCATAAGATTAACGTAGAACATTTTATGGACGCGTTTTTTTTTACTTTTCTCCACAACTACTTAACTTAGGTTAATGATTACAGATACCAAATTATTTGTTTTTTTAAGCTCTATAAAATAGTTATAACCAAAATTGAGTGTTTTTAAAATTTTAGGGTAAAGATTTCAAAACACTGATTTTTGGAAAATTGAAAAGCCCAATAAAACCCCCTTCCCATAGTCCGATCAATCTGTTTTCGAACTTAGTCATAAATGCTACTCTCCACATTTGTGCAAAATTTCATCAACATCAGGTGTTTCTTTCAAAACTTATCGAGGCAACAGACACACACACACACACACACACACACACACACACACACACACACAGTTTGAACGAATAGTGTTTTTGGTATCTGGAGACCTCAAAACGAAAAGTTATCATGATCTCGGGCTTCTTCCCTATAGGGGAAATTCGCTAAAATGACGAGTATAATATTTCTGATAGTAATTTTAATCTTAGGTGTTATTTCTTGTGCAAGTAACTGAGTTGGTTGCATCATAAATATAAAGTGTTTACAGTACTGAAAATCTATACAGTATATTCCCTGCAAAATAATATGGCTATGACTTACAATGCTGCATAGAAATTTTATTAATGTTTTATTCTTTAATTTAAAAAATTACACTCTTTGAAAAAAATATATTGTAGGGAAGTAACATAACCAAATAGTAGAAACAATTTTATAATATTGATATACAGGGTGACTTACGGGAACCGGACGTTTTTAAATGAGGAGTACAAAGTTATTTTTCGAAAAATAATTACTTTATTGCTATCCAAAATAAGATAATAACATACCATTTGATAAAAAATATTCATAATGTTGTAAGTTGTTGTTGGTGACGTGTTGTTGCAGTTTTCACGTTTTGAAGATTATGTCATGCATATGCTGGCCGTTCACTTGAATACAGGTGTCTAGTCTGTTCTAGAATTCATTTGAAACTCTTGTTAGCAGATCTTGCTCGATTGCGTGCACCTCATCAGTGATTGCAAGTTTTACGTCAACTAACGTAAGGGGTTTGCAAGCGTAAACACGTTCCTTCAAAAATCCCCATAGGAAGAAGTCACAGCTGGACAAATCCGGTGACCTTGCTGGCCACGGTATGTCACCAAAGTGCGAAATTACCTTCCTTCGAAACATGTTTCTTAAAGTTTCCATCGAAGGGTCGGCTGTATGGGCTGTTGCGCCATCTTGTTGAAAATAAACCCGTCTTTTATTTATTCGTCGTCTCTGAAGTTCTGGTTGGATAAATGTATTCAACATGTGAACATAACGTTGTGAATTAATGTCACCGTAACACCGTTTTCCTCGAAAAAGTAAGGTCCAATTATCTCAAAACGATAAACCGCACATCAAACGGTCACCTTAGGAGAGTGGAGAGGTTTTTCATGCACGTTACGCGGATTTTCACTCGCCCAGTAACGGAAGTTTTGCTTATTTACTGAGCCGTTGAGGTACCCTTTTTCTGTAATCCGTCACTTTCAGTTCTTGGACAACCTGCATTTTACATGGATGAAACTGGAGATCTTTCTTCAAAATCCTCCTCACAGAATCCCGACTTATGTTAATTGGGCGTGTCTTCGTGCAGATCTGCGTGGACTCCTGTTTACTGCCACTCTCACTCTCTCGATGTTTTCGGGCATCCTCGCAGTTCTAGCAGGGCCTGGGGGCTTCTTTTTGGTTATTTTTCCAGTTGTTCTAAGCTCTTCAACCCACCTTAATAACGTATTTCGGCTTGGAACTGAATCATGTCTATCGATATTGAAGTGACGACGAAAAATCCGCTGTGTTGAAATGACAGACTGATTTTTTTGTAATAAAAGTGTCGTACGCAAAAATACGGTGATTAATTGTCCATTAATCCATTGTAACTCAAATGGTAGGCTACACTGAACAAGTAAACCTAACCTCAATCTCCCTAGCACGTATAGCAAAAATGTAACAGCAGTTGCAAATTCGTCCGGTTCCCGTAAGTCACCCTGTACTAGTATTTTAACCGATAATTAAAGTACCTGTTAGCATGACTTTAACACATACAACTATTAATAAATACGTTATTATAAGAATATTAGTATGAAAACATATAAATCTGTCCGAATAAAGTCAAAGCCTACTTTAAGTGGAAGCTTAAAATAGGTTGTTTATGCAATTATGATTGTCAAATACAAATCCTAAAATGGTTTCCTGATAAAACCCCTGATGTAAACTGTATACACATTAAGTGCATGTTTCATATTAGATCGTCTCCTTCTTAAGAGGCAAGATTTAAATTATCATTCAGGTTCAATGGTTTGAAATAGAATATATTTGATTTTGCATACAAATGTCCAGCTTGTGACACAGACCAAGGTTAAGATGTTGATGAAGCCTAGTAAGAACAATTGCTTACAAACAAACAAACAAAATTCAATAGTTAAGCTTAACTGAAAGAGAAATAACTTTCTAGGGAATAAAGTTCAAAAAAGGAACTTGATAATAAAGGGGAATAAATAGGGAAAGGTAAAAAGTAAATAGCAAGGGGGGTAATAGGTAGGTAGGTAATAGGTAAGGGGGGTAAATAGGGAATTATTGGATTAGTAATAACTAGAAAAAGTGTGTTTAGAATTATAAAAGTGTCAAAGTTAACTAAAACGTTGAAATAGTTTTTTTAATGTCACCGACGTTCTTTTAAATGCTTTCCATTGCCCTACCATAGACAACCCAAAGCCATGCGCAGCGCATGGTTTCTTGGTTTACCATTTCTTATGCTAGGGACTGTAAAATATATATATTGTAAACATGAAGTATGCAACTACGATTGTAATTCAATAATGGCACACACATATCCTTAGAACATACTATAATGGGTACGGACCTTTGTTCCAACAGTACCGGTACTTCGTAGCCAATTAATCAATTCAAAATTCCTGACAAAGCAAACGATAAAATGCCGCGGGGCCCGCTTTGTTTGAGGAGGTGGAGAGCAGCCCAGTATCAGCTTATGTAAATGTTTATAATCTGTTATTTGCATCCCAAAAGCCGGCTCTGTAAGTTAAATTGTCGTGGAGCTTCCACTGAAATTGTAAAGTTGTCGCTTATAAAACTTGTACAAAGTAATAGATTTGACAATGTGTTGATTATACAAAAAAGTAAATTAAAATTATGATTCACTCAGTTCTTAGAAAATACATTACTATACTTTATAAACATGTTTTTCTGAATGGTCTTTAAAATTCTTACTTATATAATTAAATACTTTTAGACCTAGAAAATTAAATGTCTTGCCTGTTGAAATTATAAATGGGATTATCTGAAGGACATATATTATAAACGAATAGACTGCCATCGCGGGGTATAAAACTCTTGATGCTAGTGTTGGCGTGTGAATTATTCAACACGTTCAATGTGGCATTGGCGCGGCGTAAAACAGACGCTCACATCTTTCAATTTGCTTATGAAAGGCGAGGCTGCTGCAACGAATTTGGAGGGAACTTAAACTACATGATAAATAAACGTCAATTCTGAAAAGTTTAACTCGAGGCTACAATACATTTTAAAATTTATTGAGATATTAGGTACTATTATTTAAACTTCTAAGATAACCTCGACAGATGTCAACAAATCTGCATTTTAATGAAAAGGTTCAACCATTCTTTAGTATATACAATACAAGCACTGTTATAGTAATATATCATTCACATCCTGTAACAACTGATTCATATTTAAACTAATTATACTTCCAATAACTTATTTTGACTGGGATTATTCATATTGGCTCGAACAAAACATATAATTACATACTTTTAAACCTGGAAAATCAAATGTCTTGCCTGTTGAAATTATAAATGGGATTATCTGAAGGACATATATTTTGTTATGGCTCTAGAATCTCGAGTACACAGTTTTTAAATGCATTGGTGTTTTAGTTTGTAGATTAAATTTAATATATTCCTTGGTGATTTTCGCTATTTTAGATAGTTTACTTCGTTGGTATGCTAACCGTATAGAAGGTCTCCGAGGCACAGGCACATCCCTATTGCAAACTGCATTGCTGTTCGATCTATCCTTTTTGACACTCGCCGTACTCTCTCAATATCCCCTTAAAGATGTATATTATTAAGTAAAGTTTTATAATGAAGATAATATACATTTTAAAAATCTCAGTGGTTTAATATATTGACATTATTATTGTAAGCTAAAATAAAAAAAAATATTATTTAGTATGTGAAGGTTTTTTTTTAAATTGTAGTTATTTTGAGCCATTATAAATATTCAATTATATTTGCTTGGATTCCCTTTTATAGTATTTTTATTATAATACGTTTTTCATTGGTATAGCCTGATAGTCATTTCAAGTTGTTAGCTGTTTCTTACACACCATGGGAGATGTTTCTTACTCCTTGACAGCATGAGATGTACAGCATGTTTCTTACTCCTTGGGAGATGTACCTAGCGTCCCCTATACAGTAGCTCAGTCTTTCAGTCCGTGGAAAAGTCGTTCTTTTTATGAAAATCTTATACTGGCTCTCGAATTTGTCTTAGCCAGTTTGGAGTTCGACATTTGACACCACAAAATTATGATGTTTAGACAAAAAAAAACAGTGTACAAACAACAAATACAGTGTGTAGACAAATATCTACCCAAGACTACTAGCTTCCCTGTTCACCCTGATTCCTTCATTAGTGACGGGGTGGTCCCTGGACATAGCTGAGTATAATGAACTGGCCAGTTTGCCTAAACTGGAGGGAAAAACAACCAGTCCTTTTGTTGGTGACCATCTAAAGATATCAAACGTGGAAGATTTGTTTAGAAGACCTGCTAAGGTCTAATAAATAATATGTAACAGCTAAAACCTATCACAGATTTATTAGGTCGCATCTTGTCATCGGGATTAATTAATTGTTTATTAACATAACAATTTTACAGAATAATACAAGTTTGTATACTTAAAATGTAGTGGCCATAGAAAATAATGCAAGATTTTATGAACAAAGAAGAAGTCAGAAGACGTACTGGTTTATTCATAAAACAATTTAGGTGCTACTAAATCTATTCCACTTACGGTGCATTTTGCCTGGGGTTCCTAAAATGCCACGTGGTCGGGTGGGTTCTAAAAATATCCTACTAGTCTATATGTTTTTCCATCTAAAGGCAGATTGAATAATTGGTATTACATGTATAACTAGGTGTACGCTCATTCCTCGCGTATAAGGATAATTGAAACACATGATCAAATTTAAATCGAGTTTCATAATAAATTCAATATCTGATTTGAGTAACATCATCAGAATACATTCCGTTATCATTTAACTGCCACCAGAATCCGGGTTTTATGTCTATATAGCTATAGATTTAGTCACTTCTCCCCTAAGATCCACTTATCGCGGTGCATGTATAATAATACAGCCTAATAATTATACTATAAGTAGGTATAAGCATAGTCATTGAACATAGTACTTAAGGTTTGAAACATTAAACTAAAATCACATGTGTTTAACCTCATCATTATATAAGACTAAGTCAAGTCAAGTTATACATCATATAATTATACGACAAAATCACAGCACAATGATAACAGTTGTAAGCAATTAAAATTATTTTAACTTACATTATAAATTAACTGATACATGGGTGTGTGTAACAATAACAAATATTTCTTAAGAGAAGCTGACGTTACCCTATAATGGATTAGTTATAATAATTATTTTTACATCTGGTGCATCAATACTATTTCTGTAACTGTATTTATCAACTAACTGTGTGTTATTTTTAAGATTAAACAAGTTGATAAAGTTGTATAATATTTAAATATGGAAAGGCTATGAAGATCTAGATTTCGAAGAAAAATATATATTAAAATTGTATTGTTCCTGTAAACCTACATTTTATATAAGTTAAAAATGTAATAGTTATCATTGTTTTTTTTAAAATCACATTAGCTTAGTTGCTAGAAAAACAAATAGTACAGTCAAACTACACAAAAAAGTCAACCTCAAACAAATTGCTTCAGAAGCGTTTTGATGAAATTTATATACAAAATTGTGTATTTTAACATATCCAAAATTCGACATAATCCAACCATGGGAAACCCGCTAAATCTACGATTGAAAATGGCGGCGCTTTCCTATACATTATGTATAAAAAGCCGATAAATAAGTCGCTCCGAAGTTGTATACATATCACTGACAGACACTAAAAACTTGGTAGACCTTAATCCAATTTGAATAACTATATTTTACTACAGGTTTTAGCCATTTTATTATTTTCTAGGGACGTCCCCAATAGGAAGTCATAAACGTTTTAGTGTAAGCATGGGCCAACATATAGCTCATTTTAAGCGTCTTGGTTAGGTGAGCTCATTGCCACAAACCCGACCTTAAACGGACAATCGAACCAAAAATTGCAACCCGTCAAAGTTGTAACTAAACTGTCTTAAGAGAATCTATCTATATAAGTAAAATTAGAGTTTTGCTTGTAGACTGCTTGGAATTATGAAGTTATTTAATATTTTCACGTTTTATACCATAGGGTAGCCAAAACAAATATTATCTCAATTTCTGTCTGTCTATCTGTTGTCTGTCTGTTTGTCAGTCTGTCGGTAACGCTCAAGGGCGGGTTTTTGTTCTATTTTCACGGGAAAACGTTTGTACTGACTTTTATGAAACTTTGTTTCCTTGTTTCACACATGCGTGAGAAGGTTTTAGGCTATTTAAATTGTATACAACTATTTTTTTAAGATTTGCGGCCGCTCAAAAACGTGATTTCGTGTAATTTTGGTTGTATTTTGTTCGCTTTTCACAGGGAAACGGGTGCTCTGATTTCGATGAAACTTATTTTATATGTTCTATATGTGCATTAGAATGTTTAAGGCTAATTGGATTTTTTTTAAATCACCTTCGGACTCTGCCCCACGGGGTTTTAAAGATTCTTTTTTATTCTTATGGACAAACATTTATTTATATTGAACCAGATGATGACTTAGAAATATTTATTCTATAAAAAGATGTCGTAGTTCTCATTTAAAACGTTAAGTGAAGATTAGCAATAAACAACATAAGTATACAGAGTGGATAAATGATCTAAATCTATTACTTGTCAGGCTCATGCACTCACTGATGTAGTGATCACTTTATATAAAAACAACAATGTCCATGAAGATGAAATTTTGCATAGTTGTTCCGCTTATGCTTCAGATATACAATAAGAATAGGTTTAAAAACATCCTATGGCTCTGCCCTAGTTTGATTGTATGGAAATCTTATGTGTATTAGTATTTACTGGACCTTGTAAGTTGAAATTCGGTAGGAACATAACTAATACATTAGAACAAAACACAAGAGCCTATTCCCGTTCCAAACTTGTTTAAGGGCAACAACAACAACTACTCAACCAATAGAGCTGACATTTTGTACCTTAAAGGACATAAGAAACAATATTATTAATATTAAACCCCATAAAATAAACCCCACGAATATACAGAATTAACATGATTTTATTTCATTTAATAAACAAGGTACTACATTGATTGAATGTCAACAAAAAATATAATCAGGTGATGCATAGAAGTAGAGAAACATTATCATTATCCTCCAACACCACCCCTTAATGTTTGTACACTTTATTCAATCCAATTAAATTCACCAACTCTTGATGCCGTGGATAAGAAACACCTTTATTAAAAATATTTGCTGGCATTTCTGCTGTTCTTATGTATTTGAGAATTATGTTCCCATTTTCCACAGCCTCTCTTATAAAATGATTTTTAAAGTCAATATTTTTTGTTCTGCAGTTCAACATATGATTTACTTTTGAGCAGATTGACTATCATTGTTAATCATAACCGCATCCATCTTCCCTAAAGGTTCCATAAAAACACTTCGCAGAAACGTAGCTTCTTTTGGTCCATCACTTAGTGCCATGTACTCAGCTTCTGTACTTGAAAATGCCACCGTGCTTTGTTTCCTGCTTTCCCAGCTTATGGGTCCATTGATAGCTTGAAAATATATCCCGTAAAAGAACGTCTATCTTCTTTGTCATTAGCCCAGTCAGCAACAAAATATGCTTTAACTTCAAGACTTTCTGATTTTCTGTACACAGTACCCATATCAATGGTTCCTATCAGATATCTCAAAATACGTTTTGCTACCTTTCAGTGCACATTTCCGTAACAGTTATTAAACTGGCAAAGATAACTAACCGCATGAACGATATCTGGTCTGCAGTTAATGGCTTAATACATCAAGCTTCCTATAAGTGCTTGGTAAGGATATGATTCTTCACATTTCTCCTTTTCGAGTGATAGTCCATCCTTTATTGTTGTATTCACAGGTTTGCTGTCAGTCATTTTGAATTTTTCAAAAACATTTTGGATATGGACTGATTGATTTAGACTCAAAGAGTCATTTCCTCTCTTCATCCTCATTCCAAGGATATGTTGAGCTGGTCCCAGGTATTTAATTTTAAAAGTACTCATTAGTTTTTCAATCACTTGAAGTTTTTCTTCTTTGTTATTGTAAAATCAATACAAATCATAAACGTATAATGCAGTGATACAGATGTTACTTCCGTATTTCCTATGATATACACAAGGTTCTGAGTTAAGCCTCTTGAAATTCAAAGATGTTAGTGCCTGATTGATTTTCTCGTTCCACATCGTCGATGACTGTTTGGGACCATAAATAGACCGTTTTAATAAACAAACTTTATCTTCTTTCCCTGGTACAACAAAAATGGGTTTCAGGTTGCTGCATATATACTGTCTCTTTTAGTCCTCCGTTCAAGGAAGCAGTTGAAAAATCCAAATGATGAATGCCAAGATTCATTTCTGTGGCAATAGCCATTAACAGCCTGAGAGTCGAGTTCCTAACAACAGAGAAAAGGTTTCTGTGTAGTCAACACCATACTTCCGTGTAAAGCCTTTCGCTACCAGTCGAGCCTTGTACTTTGTTATATTTCCATTGCTGTCTCTTTTTATCTTGAACACCCATTTACGCTTGATAGGTTTTGCCCCTTTGTATAAGTCAACTAATGTCCAAGCGTCATTTTCTTTGAACGAGAGATACTCTTCTTTCATTGTTTGTTCCCAAATTTCTTTTTCTTTTCCATTCAGTGTTTCGAAAACACTTGTTGGTGTGTAATCATGATCTTGAACCACGTTGTAAACATGATATGGTCCCATATCCCCTTTGGTTTTCTTTCCCTTTCAGGATACCATCTCGGCACTGGTTTTGTTTCATTATCCGATTCGATGTTGACAAGATCCATTACTGAAGTCGTACCAGTATCGTCTGTAGTACTTGGTTCATCTTCAAAATTAGAGTTTTTTTTGGATGTTGTAAGGTCTGATGACATTAGTATCTGAGTTCATCGCAGCTTTAGTTGTTTGTTCTGGTTCATCATTTGTAAGTTCAATACACTTATACGACTTGTTTCCTTCAGTTACATCCCCCCCTTCAACGGGGTTTGCCTCAATGAAAACAACATCCCTAGATATGCTTATCTTAGAAGGATATCTAGGATTAACCAGTCTGTAGGCTTTCGAGCTATCGGAGTATCCGACAAAAATTAGCTCTCAACTTTTGGGATCAAGTTTTTTCCGCAGTGCACTTGGAACATTAGCGAAAGCTCTGCAACCGAAATCTCGCAGGTGACTGAGGTCGACCTTCATGTTGGTCCACACCTCTTCTGGTGTTTTTTCAAAAACAGCTTTTGTAGGGGACCGATTCTTCAAATAAACAACCGTGTTAGCTGCTTCAGCCCAATACCTCTTGCTCCATCCCAAATAATTTAATATAGCACGAGTTTTATCAAAAATCATACGATTCGCCCTCTCAGCAATACTATTTTGGGATGGTGAATATGGAGCACTTGTCTGATGCTGTTCACCAAAAGATCTGAGAAAATCTTCGAAATCCTTATCCACGCTTTGATTTTCGAGGCAATTTCATATTTTTGTTTTAAAAATGAACCAAAGGTTTCCCTCTAAAAATCATCAGTTAAAGTTAGTTACTCAGTTTCAACCGGTTCAGTGGAACTCCGTATATCCTTATGCATAAGGGCCATTTTCATTGCAAACTTCCAGTTGTTGTATTTGGAAACTCCTTCAAGTAGTTCAATACCAATTTTCATTTCTCTTTCCCCCATTTTGCTGAATGTATATTTTTGCTTCAATAACATAACAACAAATGTGAGAAAAATACGTTATAATGAAAACTTCTCTACTTTCAGGTTTTGGAATAATTCACGGGGTAAGGCCCATAACCTAATATTAAACCCCATAAAATGAACCCCATGAACATCCAGAACTAACCTGATTCTATTCCATTTAATAAACAAGGTACTACATTGAATTCTTACAAAAAGTAAACAACAACTGAATGTCAACAAAAAGATATAATCAGGTGATGCATAGAAGTAAAGTAGAGAAATATTATCACTATTCTCCAACAATAAACCAGCTATAAACGGTGTTTTTCTCTGGAGATTTCACACAGACAATTTGTCGTGCGTGGGACATGGGAGGACGAGATCTACGCCTCTCTAAAAAATCTTTTACTGAGCGTCTGAAGTTAACAGTGAACATGAACATGAATTTTGGAGAAGATTAAGGGGTTGAGGAGTTTTCTCATGCCCTTTTAAAATTGAGATCGGAACATTGAAAACAAATGTGGTCCCATAAACATTTCTCCTTCCCTCGAAATCTGATTGTGCCATCCTGCAATCCTCACATCCACCAATGAACAAGCAATGGAGATCAGCACAAAGGTACACAAAGCGAGGATCGAACATATACATTTTTAACACCGTTATTTTAACCAAAACTATGCGGTTCACTACCCGACGGAGTTTCTCGACTTAGAACCAGTACCCAAACTATCTGCCAGTATATTTCATTAACTTTGGTTTAATGTACATTAAATATGTGAACACTAACTTCAATATTGTAAAATTTCATGTGTTATTCCTTTCTTGAACTAATCTATTATTTATACATAAAAACCTGACGAAGGCCAGCTAGTTTGAAAAAATTGAATTGTAACATTTTTGAAATTAATTAAATTTAAACCTTACCAACAATTAGGTAACTGTTTAGAGGTCGAACAAATCTATATGCTACAGAAAGGCATTGGTTCATTCACGATACTATTACCCCAGAATATATGATATGACACTAGCGCCAAAATGGCTGTAGAAAATGATTCATTGTTACTGTAAGTCAAAATGAACAACAAAGTGGTGCGGATGTAAAATAAACGGTATCAGGAAACTGACACATACTTTCTCCCTTTTAGCCAAATTTAATGACAAAAATATTTGTTATTTTCTAAATATAGAATATGAAGTATAGATAAATGTACAGAAAATTGTCTAAAATAGTTGTTTTCAGAAATATCCACCCAAATTGCTTTTTTGGAGGCACTATAGAGTCCGTTGCTACACACAGTAGTTTTGAAAGGGGAAATGCCCCCTTGCCCCCCCCCCAGGGTTAAATAGCAACACATTTCGAACATCATCTGTTGGTCAATGCTAACTTGACCTGCATATAAAATTTTAATGAAATTGATCAGTAAATAAGAGAGAAATAGTTATTTTTGTATTCCCCATAAGAATAACATTGGACAACGTACTGCGTTTACCGCTAAATGAAAATTTCAATTTTCTCCGCAACTAGCAATCGTAGAATAGTAATTTAAAATATTAATTTATTTAGTTTTTTGAACTCTTTTTAATGGTGAATAGTAATCTTTTTTAAAATTTATGATTTTTTATGAAAAATCAAAAAAAAACTGAATTTTTGATGTTTTAAGTCCTGTAATTTCTGAACCCGAATTTTTCAGGAAATGCGGGTGGTGTCATTTTGTTGAAAACCTAAAGTTCTACAAACCACGAAAGTTTCATCAAAATCGTTAGAGCCGTTTTTAAGAAATTTGGATTTTTCATGTTTTTTGGCGGTTTTTAGGGGATAATTACCCTTAAAAATCAAAAACTTAAAAAATGAAAAAAATGCCTGGAGATATCGTGGATTAGTACCTACATACCAAATTTCATAAAAATCGGCCCATAGGTTAAGGCTCTAGCTCTGTAAACATCCACACAGACACACACACACACACACACACACACACACACACACACACACACACACACACACACACACACACACACACACACACACACACACACACACATACACACACACACACACACACGGACACACACACACACACACATACACATACACACACAGACAGACATCACGTAAAAAACACTTTTTTGGGTTCAGGGAGCACCAAAACGAATATTTCCACTAACAACTCAAATTCGAAAATTTTTACGAAAACAATACTTTCTCCATATACTAAGTATAGGGTGAGAAAGTAAAAAATGGCTGGTCGTTTGCAGCATATTTTCGGGGAGTGTTAGATCAGTGGGTGTGTGTGACAACGTCTCAGCTATTTAAGACATTTACTGTGATTCAAATGAGTATCTTTATAATTAGGTCCTTGTAAAAACCTTTCAAACCTTTACATTAAGCAAGTAAATAAATAATAAAAACTCACTATTTAAATACAACCTAGCAATTATTTGTATGAAGACGGTTTTAATAACAATAGCCACTATAGTTAAATTAATTTCCATTATGTGTAATTTAATGTATCATTATTATATGGCTGTTGGCCAACGTTTTTAGAACATTACATTTGTATTTCTTAATACAAAATCTAAACAAATCTCGTCATCCTTTTGCAGAAGTCCAATTTCTGTCTGGTTTTTGCAGCAGGGTGGTGTGACTGTAAACCTTGCTTAGGAAATACGATTATAATATGGTTAAAAACGTTAGAAAATAACCAGGTAATAATGACAAACAAAATATATAAAATATTTTTGTTGGTAGTAGCTATTATAACGCCGATGAAGCATATAGTTTACAATCAATACTAACTGTATAATCAAAAACGAGTCAAAGGTTTTGATATACACAAATAAAATTCCACTTACACAATAAAAAAATTAGAAAAGTATAATTTTAAGTGTTTAAATCTGATTTATAAAAAATCTCTTAATGTATTTAACTTAAAACTTTTACGGGCTGTCATTTTTTGCTCGATTGTTCGTTTAAGGTCGGGTTTGAGGCAGTGAGTTCATCTAACCAAGAAATTTAAAATGAGCTATATTTTGACCTAAGCTTACATTAAAACTTTCACGACTTCCAATGGGGGACTTCCCTTTAAAATAATAAAATGGCTAAAACCTGTAGTGAATATAGTTATTCAAATTGTATGAAGGTTTACCAAGTTTGTAGTGTCTTGTCAGTGATGTATATAAAACTAGGGAGTTACTCATTTATTGACTTCTTATACATAATGTATAGGAAAGAGCCGCCATTTTAAATCCAAGATTTAGAGGTTTTCCCATGGTCGGATTTTGTCGGATTTTTGATATGTTAAAATACACAATTTTTTATATAAATTCCATCAAAAACGCTTCTGAAGCAATCTGGCTGAGGTCATCATGAGGACATGAGGTCTCATGTCATATTATTAGACCATTTCAGAAGTTATAAAGCCAATGATCAATCTTTTCACTATTTTCGATTAATTACATTTTGAAAACAACTTATATTAAAAGCAACAAGCCACACTCCGTTCGAAAATATACTTTATTATACTCTCCAACGTATAAAGTAAACTCCATCAAACCTTTTCATGCGTTCATAAAACTTGGTACTGTGTATTCGCACTTTTATTCATCCTATAAAAAGTTCATTTAGCTTCTCTTATCTAATAAAACACTTTTTGGTTTATATTTAAAGGATTGTTTGCAACCGTTTTACTAAAAACATTAATAAAATGTAAGTGTTATTAAGTGATATTAGTTATTATACTAGTTGTATATTTTGAACACATCAAACAACCATTATATCCTCCGCATTTGGAGAATGTGGTGGGGGATCAACCATTGTTTTTGGTATTTAGCATCTTAGTATAAAGATATTTTAAACGTGAATGTACTTAAAATATCATAATTAATAACTTCATAAACTTTACAAGTATACTGAAAATATTAACTAGAAAACCAAGCCATTAATTCTTTAAAAATAGACTATATTAAAATTTTTGCTCTAAATACAAATTAAGTTTTATTTTCTTCAATCCCCACTTATCTTAACCTATGTTCTGTTTCTTATATTTAAGATTTTGTATTTTAATTGCATAAATAGCTTTTCTTTGCATAATAGTCGTTGTAAAAACTACATTCGTTCTGCTACTTAATTCAAATTTCATAAATTTTCTACTACTTTATATACATTTTAATTATATAACTTTTTACTTACAAGATATGCAATTTTGGGATTAAACTGTTGCACAATATCTGTCTGCAACTTTTATCAACTAGTACTGCATGTTTTTAATTTGTTAACCACTGTGTCCTGTAATAAGTATAGTCAGTTACAATTATTTATGAGGAAATAAATTTTTTCTAAGGATAGAATCCAAGCTCGATGACAACACTCATTGAAAAATATTTTAATGCGAAATATTATACTTTATGCTAATCAGTAGGCGTATTTGTAACTTAAGATACTTTACAACAGAAGAATTTAAATGTTACTAATACACTATTGTTACCGGTAATTTGAAAAAGTAACTCTTAAATGTGTAATGAAAACATAAACAAATATCTACAGGCTCATCAACTTTGTTTATAACAGAACTATTTCTTACTAACCGTCAAGACTTAAAAATTGTTGACACCCCAAAAGCCTTACCAAGTAATGCTTCGAATATTTTATAAAGTTGTATAAAATGAAATCATATTTTGAAAACTATCCTTGTTTAATTCTTTGAATAAATCTAAATTGCACCTATGATATTTTAATAATCAATACAAATTTAATTTACGATTTTAGTAACTTAGTCCTTAAATTTAGTACCTATTTAAATACATTAAATAAATACAATAAACTAGTTTCGTCTTCTGTCTTTTGCATTGAGGAAATAAAGGAAATATACACATTTGGTCTCTTCTTATCACGAACCAGCGATCCCCATTTAGTCGAATCCCCAATTCTAACTTTCCCAAAAGTACCATTACCGTAATCCTTAGCGAAGTGTCGTCCTTTCTCTCTCCATCGTCAGTATGCAAGTAAAATTACAAATAATTTGGGCGAAGAACGTTTTCATTAAGGAAATGTAATTGGTTAGTACATATTGACAAGTGTAATGAATAACGTCAACAGCATTTAGCTTCTATAAGTGTTGAAATAACTGAAAAATTAACTTCGAAACTGTGCAACTGGGATTAACATTTTTGATAAACCATACATCAAACTAGCTATCAATTTTAACATTGGAAGATAGATAACGTGATAACCATTAATATTTAATTACCGTGATTCTATTTTTTCTGCTGAGTTATTTACTGTTATGGGTAACAAGCATTCAGGTTTTAAACTATTCAATTTATTTGCATTAAACTAGCTTTTAGCCACTATTATTTTATAACCGTGATTCTAGAGTTTTCTACTGAGTTATTTATTGTTGTAGGTAACAAACATTATGGTTTTAAACTATTAAATTTATTCGCATTAAACTATTTTAAACTACTCCTGTGGTTATTATTAAGGGAGTTTTAGGTATGTCTATATAAGCTAGGACAATATTTGTGGTACCGATTTCTCGGATATGCGGCATCGTAGGATTATGAATCTTGACACAACTATATAGTAATATTAGGAGATGTATCGAATTTAAATAATTTTGTGTTTAGGAGTGACTTTTTGGCTTTCAAAGTTTACGTGTTAGCCTTATGGGAACATGCGTTCTGCTTTTCATCATGATTTTCATTTAATAATCAGCAGCGTTATTCAAATAAATAGGTAGCACAACCGCAAGAACAGATAAATCATAAATACAGAATATTACTGACTACTGGAATGGTAACACCCTTCTCTTATCCGTTTTAACTCCACATTTAAAAAATAAACCTGTTTGTGAGGAGGAGAGGATGAGGGACGGGGAGATGAGCCTATCACTAGATATTAAACTTCTTTTTAAATATTTGACGACTATTTATTCAAATATTATTTGGTCGAATTTCAAACATTGGGTGGTCTCTATTATATTATTAATACACTCTGAACCAATACCTAAACCATCAAAAGTTTCACATTTTCATCAACTTTTGAGCATTATCTAGTGTTTACAATCTTGGTGAACCACGAAACCCTAAAATCCCAAATATTTTCTATCGTAGACTTAAGTACCGTATAGAAAGTTATTGTATTTTAAACCCAATAACGCTCATTATCTATTCAACTAAGTAACCCATTGAATATTTCAAAATAGCTCTGACTGAGGTGGTGAGAAATACCCTAATATCACCTTATGTAAATGTTGTATAATCGGTTGTTTGCATATCCAAAGCCAGCTCACTAAGACAAATTAACATGAGGCCGTGCTTTCTGTATTTTTGTTAAATTCCCTGTAAATAAAAGAATTTTAAATAAAGTTTGTAAAACAAACGAAAATAAGTAACGTTAAAACAATGACACATCATTTCTACTTCGTAACTCGTATTAGTCAATAAATCAACTTTTAAATATATATAAAATAAACCGGACAACTGTTTGTATAAATCATGTTCTAGTATTTATTTACTTTCAGAAATGTTGACCATAATCGTAGTATTGGAGGAATTACAGAGTCATTTGCTACATACAGTGATAAGAGTCTCCCCTCATCCCCCAACATTAGTTGAAACCATATTTCAAAAAGCAAATACTGAAAATCTTAGCGTTATCCATTTCCTAAGTTTTAACACAATTTATTCGAATCAAAATAGAAATGACTATTTTTAATTCTACAAAATAATTATATTGGACAATCTATTGCATTAATGTTCTCTAAGAAAAAAATAGATTACTTTTTATTACCAAAGTGTAAATTTTTTAGGTATAAATTTTTTTAAAGTTATTGGTTTCGGGCCATATAACAAAACGTAAAAGTTGAAAACTATTAATCCCTATAATTTTTGGCTCCAAATTTTTCCAAAAATTCAGGTCGTGTCTTTTAACATAAATCACCAAGTACTCTTAAACTGTGTGTAAAGTGGTTTCAACAGAATTTCAGTTTTTCACACTTTAAACTACACATCACAAATATAATATTTACAAACATCCAGACAAAAACACGGACAGATATAATCCACTCAACACTGCTAATTTTGAGGTTCATAAACTGAAAAAAATATATTTAGTCTAATAACATACATAAATATTGACAAGAAATTCACTACCCCCTACTACCTGTAGAGGAAGGAAGGAACTACAAGTGTGGCATTGTGTTGCCATACCCTTTCCCCAAAAATTTTAGTTTACATTGGGGTACATACCTTAAAAACTAAATATAAACGTTCATAGTTGTTTTATTAGCTTAGTAATAATCCGAAGTATAAAGTCTATAGAGTCATCGTAAACACTAAAGAGAACCACCAAGTGGACAATTAGCTTCGGTCATTTGATTTTGTTGCAAAAATGTGTAATATTTAATTTTGATTTCCCCGGTCGAATTTCCAAATTGATAAATGATATGACCAAATTAAATAACTCGGTTTTTGAGCTTTACATTATTATTTATTTCCATGCAATGCGTAATTATTCTACAGGTATTAGCACAGCAGTACCAACAATCTCTTTTGCTGATATTAACGATTCTTTTTCATTTTGTTGCGGGAATATTCCAGTTTTCATTGGCGAAAATTCCCTACCATACCGCGAATCTATCCATACCGCTCAAAATACCGGAGTAGGCCTACAAAATTTGACCGGTATGGATCAATTGTCTGTGCGTGTCGCAATTAGTGTTGTAAATAAATGTGACTTAATGCAACAATGTACTTTGTCGCGCGCGCGCGTGTGTGTGTCTGTGTGTGTGCGCGCGCGCGCGCGGGTGTGTGTGTGTGTGTGTGTGTGTGTGTGTGTGTGTGTGTGTGTGTGTGTGTGTGTGTGTGTGTGTGTGAATCTACAACCATGGAAAAATGGGCTTTTTTAAGTTCTTCTACCGCTGCTGAAGATGGACGGTAATTCGTCCGACACATGTTCAGCGTGAAAGAAAAAGCTACATTTGGCATCTAAAGGCGGTTTACGTAAGTAAATATTTTGAGAAATATTAGAAAATTCCCTGTAATATAACACTAATTCAAACTGTTTCCCTGACTTCCAACTTTCCATTCATCCATAAACCTATTAAGATTAAGTTACTATTTGTTTACAATAATCCAAGGATGTTGGCCTAACCTAACTCTTTACTTTAACTCTTAACTCTTTAACTAACTCTTACCTAAACACTAAAAATGTATTTAAGTTTTTCTTTTATATTAGAACCCTCCTATTTAATATTAACACCTTTAAAACTCATCATTACGTAGTAATGAGATCGGCTTTTCGAATTGTAATCAAATCGTCTTTTCCATTTGGAAAACAAATCTGTATTTTCACCATTCCGCTGTTATACGTGCAGACAATGAATATTCCTTCTTTTTGGTCTGGCTTATGAATTGCCCTAACGTAAATTATTGGTGAGCACAATTTAAAATATAAAATATATATTTGTTTATGAATTTTGCAACCCACGTTAGTCGGCCAATCATGTTTGGAACAATGTAAAGAGTGTCAAAATATATTACGTGGCGGAAGCTTATTTCTTTGAACCAAAACTTTGAGTACTTTTTGCCACTGAGTAATATATTAGGACGGTTTCATAAAACACTTTTTGGTACATTTAGATTACTTTTAGGTAATCAATTTTATAATATTTTAATTGTACAGACATATTCTAATCAGTTAATTTTTTGTTCAAGCTGTTTTTACCGTGAATTATTTATTAAATTACTGACAATAACACTATCTACATTTAAAACAGAGATTCTTGGCCTGACAATGGCTGTTTAAAAATATGAAAGACTGACTGTTTTCTTAACTATGAATTCGAACCTATAAACATGAAATTAGAGAGCATACACACTTTAGTGAATGTATTATTGATATGTCAAGACTCTATATTAAAAATACCCAAGCACCGAAATTATACCTTCAAGATTTTATTTTATTGGAACATCAGATACCCAAAAACTCTGGTAAAAATCTGTAAAATATGCATTGTTACCAATTTATGTTTATAAGTCTTCTATTATTTCAAGTTTATAAAATACCGTTTGACAAAAATCAAATGTTTTAATTTTTACCATTGGTCGAACCTAAACCCCCAAATGTTATGGACGCCTTTGTAATTAGACATTTTTATTAATTCATATAGGATATTTCAAGATTAAGAACTTTAGTACAGTGATTGGTAATTATGTAGACACTTGTATTTTTTCTGTCTCTTTCTTTAGGTTCATTTCGTCTGCGCAGCTTGCATACATCAATATTTGTAAAATTATTTGTACATAATACAATGATTTAAAATATGGTTTGTATTGTTCCATTACTACATAAAAAATATGATAAAGAATGTGTAAAGAAAAAGATAAACCAACTAAGTAGTGAGTTTTATTTACTTAATATGTATTATTTATTATACTGAATCTATATATCCAATAACATTGCAACTGTTACATCGAAAAAGTGAGAACTCGTTTGAGAAGCTATGCAAGTAAGAAACCTGACAGTAAAGCTTAATAAAGTTACATTCTTTACTCAATCCCGCAACGTACATTAATCTCGAAGTTAAAAAACTTGGTATATATTTGATTCGCAGATTTGTATTTTTAGATTCTAATGTGACTTATTTTTAGCCTCAAAGCGTACTTCAAACAAAAGTTACTGTTAACATTATATAGTTTGTACATTTGCGTTGGATCTCAGTTAAAAAAATATGAATGAAGAGTTTGTGGCGTAAGGAAAAAGGATGGCAGTGATTGTAAGACAAACTGAATAATTCATAAAACAATCTGAGGGCTGCTAAATATGTACCGCTTACGCAGCATATTGTCTGAGATTCACGAAATACCGCTGTGGGAACGGACGGCCTCACATTTTTTATCCACCCTACATTCTTCGTGCATAAAGTACTATTTTGTGACGAAATGTGTATGACGAAATTAAATGTAGTCACTAACTCTAGTCGTGTAATCTCGCTTCGAGGCTAATTCTAATGATATTACAAATGTATTAATAAATAAATTGGTAACTTCATTGCTTGTACGAGCTTCGACCATCTAGTAAACTACTTCCGTTATAATTAGCTTTATTTTATTTGCCGCTACATCTAAATGTGTAATAGCTAATGACTTTTCCTGACAGATCCTAAATTATGTTACTTGTATACCTATCTTATCTGTTTTAACACAATTGAAAAAGTGAATTTCAAAAGAACCTTTTAAACACTATAAGATCCTGTCTACATTTATTCGATAGGACCTTTTTCTTCTTAATTTATTTTTGGTATGTGATGTGCACACTTACCCCCCACTGACTAAACATACATTAAATAGGCTTAGATACACCTTGTGGAGAGAAGATTGATTGATTGGGATCAGAAGTTATAATAGGACTCGAGAGAGTATCGAGCCTTATAAATAAGAGTATGAAGTCTGACAGTAACTTTTAAAACTTAACATATGCATACATACATTTATACATGTACTAATTTTTAAACGTATTTAGTCTGTATCGTTAGGCGTAGTTTTATAGTTTGACGTCCATTCAAGTATGGAAAACGTTTCAATCAATGTAAATTTTATTTATTTTTGTTGACTTTGCTTTCATTAAATTCCACCCCAATTATTATTCTATTGTTTGAGTAAGGATGTGAGCAATTTTAAAAACAATGAATTTGTATAATATATTCACATTTTAAACGTTTCACCTCTACAACATGACTCTTCTTTAACTAATATTCCTTGTTTCTTATACATATTATTGACGGATGTAAAGGATAAATTTATAGATGTAATTGTTGCTGAAAAAACTATTAATTAGATTAGATTAGTTAAAGAAATATAAAGTGGTTGACTATGAATATTTCACAACATAAAACAAACATGAGAATCGTAATAGTCATTATCAATAGCATTTTCGTGATAACCAAATGGTTATTAACAATTTGTCTTTGTCTTAAAGATCCCTTACAGGAAAGTACACCAGGACGCCTTATAAAGAGTGCCATGTGGGATGGCTAGATGTAAGTGCCATCCATTATTTTTAAAATTGCCAACATCCTTACTCAAACAATTAAATGAAAATTGGAGTGTAATTTAATGAAAGTAAAGTCAAGACATATAAATCAAATTTAGATTTATTAAAACCTTTTCCATACTTGAATGGACGCCAAACTGTACAACAACGCCTAACGATACAGACTAAAGCTGTTTAAAAAATATTTATATATATACATATATGTATGTATTCATATGATAAGTGTTAAAATTGAATGTCAGTTTTCACACTCTATTTATAAGTCTCGATTGTTTTGGATGAGTTTTGGATTCTGCTATCCTGGAGTGCCTGTGGGTGAGCTGCAATTGACTTTGGACTAGAGAGTTTCGTTTAACGTAAAAAAACATATAACCAACGGTTTTCCCAGGATATTGTACATGTGCTATAATATTTTTAATAGATTATTGCCTCAATCGTCGTTAAAAATCAAAGAGGAACCCGCTCCTGGGTTATCTTTCAAGGGTTAATTAGTTTGAAAATGTTCAGATTACCTTCTATATTTATACACCATTAGTAACAAATGATATGTAACTAAAGTAACAATATAATCAACAATAAAACCATACAGTATCATATAAAATAAAGATCATTAATAAAACGACTCGGTTATTTGTAAATAAATAACAGTTTTATCTTTACATCCTTTCTATTCATACTTATAATAGTAATACGTGTATGCAATACAAGTTTTATAAAGCATTCCTTGGAAGTAGTGAAAATAAAATATATCACATTTATTAGATATTAAATAACCTAAACGAAACACCATATAGACAGCTTACTGATTTTGGAAAACAATGCAATATTAAACTGAGAAATATTTGTTAAACTAATTTTGTTGGGATTGTCAGGAGGGATTTACACTGGCAATTTCATTCAAGTATAATGCATAAATATATTCGATATCATAGCAACTTCTTCGATTTATCATAATATACCGGGATTTAATGACAAATGCTACGACTGCCTGTCAAATTTAAATACAATAGATAGCTTGAATCGCACCAGAGTCCCATTATAAGTTACTTGCGCTCAGTCAATCAAACACTTGCCCAATGTGTTTCACTGTCTGAATGTTGGTTTAGTTACTGGTATTGCACATCAAATGGTTATAGTAATAAGTAGTTTTATTGATGAGAACATGTATTTTGCTCACTGATTCAAATGGTATTCATCATACTTAAATTATCTGGGAGTAATTTGGTAACGGTCATAGTGAAAATTACTACTTTTACGTTGGATAAATCAAAATAAATCTAGTTGGGTATAGATAACTTTCAAAATTTGTGCAACTTTTAATATGGGTTAAATAAAACTATATTTTTCAAACTGCAAACAAGTAGGCAATTAGCATTTTCAAGCATTACAATTGTATTAAGGGTTTTACCGTATTCATTTTTCAAAGGCAAACGTATATATATATATATATTATTTATCTCAGGAAATAATATATTAAGGCAAAGAGTAATCAGAGACCAAAACTGATACAAATAAATTTAACGTATAAGTCTCTACAAGCAAAAATATCGAAGTCGTTGTAACTTATGATAGTACTAGACTGGACAATAAGTTAAAATTGTATATCGGACCATTTCGATACCAAGTGTATCGATTTAACTCGCATTAAAATTTACTTTACAGGGTACTTCATAGGTAGTTTACTAAAAATGTTGCCTTGGCTTATAAAAATGAATCTTTTTATGAGTGACCCCAAAAATGGAGTTTTTGGAACATCTAAAGGTTTGTGTATATAAAATCTCTTTAAGCGTCATAACAAATATTTCAATTACTTCAAAAGGTATTTCGCATGAAACTAAATACCCATATCCAAAATATATTTGTTTAATTTGACATTGTGATATATAAGAGAGTCCATACTATTTTACTACCGGTATATGCAACAAAGCAACAACCGGGAATTGTTAATATATTAGGGGAAGGTGGATGTTAACTTTCTGTGATTACGTCTACGTTCACTTTCATGGATTTGTTGTACAAGTATGTTATGTTCAATAATTTCATTTATTGGAACTCTATATTCGTCTAACTAAAACCTACATATAATATTTGTTAATGAAGATATAATTACCAAATTTCACACTTAGCAAATCTACTAGTTAAAGTGTTAAGTTCTTTTGGTTTAAAAAACCACGCATTCTTTTGTTGTAAATCCCTTCTAATATTGTTTAAAGTACAATCTTGTATTAATCTATAATCGTCACTCTTACTAAAATGTCCGGGCTTTAAAAGAAACATTACCAAGTGATTATGAAAGTTTCGCGTGGTGAGCCTCACGCATCATATTAGAAGCACTTTCGTGGGGTCCAAAGTTTATAATTAGATTCGCATAACGAGCGTAGCAGCGACATTTCAATGTGCAAGGGAAACTCTTGAAGAGACATTTCCTCTTTTCTTTACTTAAACTTTCAGAAACATGGGGCAGGAAATGGTTTTGAATATTTTGAAACTCCATGAGCAAAATTGTGTTTGTAATTTTCCAGTGGGCAAGAAATAGTATAAAATACATTATAGTATGTGTAATGTGACACATAAATAATATCGCGAAAACAGATTTTTGCATGGCGTATTTGTTCGTCAATAATTTTTATTCATTGCAAATTGTAATTTTACCTTATAGCTGCGTCACGGGAAGAAACCTATCTTTGGTCAAAATAATACGCAGAAAGTTATAAAACAAGGCATAAAAACATTATGAGGATATATGAGGGGATGGCCGCTTATAAATGTTTTTACGCTGCCATAAACCGGACTATTTCCACGTGCGACTCGCTCCCTTCGTGACAATTCATTTACATCATTTCTTCACCCTTTACACAAATCACAAGAGGAAACGTAAACTTGTTTAGATCCTCTAGCTAATAATCTCATAGATAAATAGAATTTTAAAAATCTATTTATTAATATCCTTTGGAATATTCATAGATTTATTTTTAAACGCAGCCGTTAGTTGGTTCGGGATGGTTATAAAAACCTATACTACCTTTGGCATAACTTTACTGCACATTTTCAAAAGCACATAAAATATTCCTATGTTTACTTACTAGTCTGCAACAGAACTCAATAAATGCATTATAAATTTTATATATATATATATATATATAAAGAATAAAGAAAATATATATATATATAAAGAACTTTATGATATGCCGTAAACCTCACATTACTTTTCTTTTTTACACACACTATTTTAAATAATATTGTTTAAAAATATTAAACAAATAAATAATTGATAATATTTATTTTAATTATAATTAATTATTATTAATTTATTTTATTATTTATTAATTAATTAATAATATTTTTTAAAATATTATTGGTTAAAAATATTGTTTATTGTATATTAAATAATCGATGGAATTTTTACTTTATTTGCTGAAATATAGCATTATGGTTGAAATTATATCATAAAATTATAAAGTCTCTAGGAGGATTCGTAAATTGGAGGTTAAACATATTACGGACAACAGTCCCTTTTAATTTCTTGTTGTTTGATAAGCCTCCCTAAGGGTCCATACCTAGACGCAATATTTTGTTATTAACTGAAAAGGTATCTCAAAATATTTACAACAAAAAATTCAAAAACATTATAAATTGAATTATGAGCTATATCAATTTACCCCATTGTGCTTAACATATTTGTCTTTTAGTAAAAAAACTATTTCAAGTAGTATAGTTGAGTCAAAATATTTAGTGAGCATTTATCACAGATGTTCCGTAGCGATAGTGCCAAATCAATTACAATATTAGGATTTCACAATATAACTAAGAAAACACTCAAGATCCTTTACAAATTAATTCAAATATCACACTTATATGTTTTTAAAGTTTGTATTGTAGTATTTGTAACCTTTTGCTATTCTGATATATAATAAATCAAAAGGTTTTTTTTTAGAATGCTGACATCAAAAGCATTTGCTGATTCGACTTCAATGCTTGTGAACAAATTTAATGGGTGTAGAATACTTTTGTTCCAAACTTCTTAACAGAGAGAGACCTTCTATATACTACAGCGTGAATATTGTGGAAGAATATAACTACATTTATTTGTATATTTAACAGTTGTTTAATATGAGTTATATTTAATTTAGTTATTTGGATGATCTTATTCAAGCTGGAAGTACATGCTTTAAACCCCATAAACTCTTCTTAAAATTGAGCTACAGAATTTATTTATTTATAAAATAATTGTTACGGAAAATCTTTAAGTTAGATAAAAATACCTATTACTTTTTCTAATCACTACATACAATTTTATAACTATAATATGTCACATGTTTTTACCGATAGGTATTCTTTTAACTACGTAAAGTTGTCTTAATCGAAGGAAACAGACAAAGAAGGTTAAAGGGGTTTCTGCAAGTGGTGCTGCCCCGCACCGTTAAATCCGCCCCACAAAAACTGCTGGACTTGAGATATTGAGATAAGCTGTTCCGGCAAAACATGACAAATCTTTTTGCATGTCTCGCCCAACCTTATCAGATTTTTCAATTGCTTATTTGCAATGTAAATATTTAAAGAGCATTTTGAGTCAAATTTTAACGGACGGAGACGAATTACTTAGATGCTTTCATATAATAGTTTTGTGCAAATAACTTATTAATATTACCAATTTAATAATTGGTTGGAACTTTTTTAAAGGCTTAGAACTAACCACTAGCATAACAAAGACGCTTAGGTAATTTTAATTACGTAAAATCCTCGTTCAAAAAGTTAAACTATTTTCATAACCAGATGTTAAAGTCAAATAAAAATCGTACTATGTAAGTTAGTAGGATATATCAAATGAATTGTGAATATTTTGTTTCAACACCGAGCGATGTTTTGCAGAGCTGAGAAAGTATGCTAATATGATGCGTAAGCAGAACCATCATATTTAGGAGGCTTCAGATTGTTCTATGAATTATTCAGGGTCCCACAACCACTGACGTCTTCTAACCGTATGCTACAAACCAAACCTTTCTGTAATATTTCGTGAAAGATGCTGTCATGAAAGGTTGAATCTCATCCCTTTTCGTTACAGAATTGCAATGTTTATGATTTTATTTGCGAATACAGGCAGCATTCATACTTTAACTGTTTAGCTTGTAGTATGTAAATCACGTAATAGTCCAAAGTTATTGGCATCAAATTATGCTTGGTAAGTCAAATGAGAACTTTTAGAGGTGGCAAATGTATAGGTTTAGTTTAATGTATAAAAATACATGAGAATTATAATTTTTATAAATATCCGAATGGTCCCAGGACTACCTTAAGACTGGTCTATACCAGTTTTGAGGCTGACATTGGGTACAGCAAATGAAGTTGTCATTACATATGGTAAGTCTTTTGGCTGTCCATTATGACTAACTTCCCTTTCACCTTTGGTCCCTCCAATTGCAGCGGCTAGGGACAGAGTATCCGGGTTTGGTCCCTCCTGCCAACCTGAGAATGAATGGTCCCTGGCTGTTGTACATGGATACCCTGTCAGTTGAGTTGACCTGTTGGAGGGCAAAATGAGGGGGTCCCCTGTTGAGAGCCTCATCCCAGCTGTCACAGGGGCACGGGAATTGGCCCTCTGAGGGGTCGATTTGGCTGCCGTCCCTTCCCACCCTTTCCTTTCCTGCTATATCCTATATTTCCGGTAACCTTCGCAATATTCCCGCTTGTGTAAGAGGTGACTAGCAGCAAAGCTGGGGTTTCCTAATCCGCCAATAACAACAACAACAACAACAAATTCCGAATGAAGGATGAAATGGATTGCATTGGTTTTACGGGTTAAATGATAAAGCACAGTATTAACGAAACAAAATATTTCAACAGAAAAATTATAGAGATTTACAAGACTAAATAAGTAAAAAGGTCTGTCACTTAAGCAAACGAAAATATGTAAATTTATTGCGACATCTTTTGACATAAACACATTAATCACACTCTTATTTACTGTTGTATTAAATTGTACTAAGTTTAGGATAATTCCCGTTGTCAAACAATATACGGATTACCCAGACGAAATAATAAAATGTGTTCTTCTAATTTTGAATTTCACACAATTTTAGTCTAAACAAAAAACAACTTAATAAAATAACCTTTAAAACCCTATTACCTATAACCTCTGGCTTAACCTATAACCTGTAGCCTATAGGTTAACCTTCAACCTAAATCCTTTGAAAATGTAATAAATGCTATAATTTGTCAATGATCAACCAAAGAATGAGTGAGGTTATTTTGTTGTAACCTTACTTCCGCTGTGCTAGTCATACTACTTCAAACGCTTTTACAGAAATTTCAATAAGTTTTGGATTTTACCATATGTTACGCAGCAATTTGGAAACCTTAATTTTTTATAACATTCTGTTTCGCCTTAATAGTGGTATAAAAATACTTTGACACGATAAAATTAAATAAACGGTTGAAAATAGAAGCATAAGCTGCAGACAGAGGTGGAAATAAAAACAGTCAGTAATTAAAAAATGTTCACTACACATGAAAACAATTGTGACATACATTTAAATTTCCCTCATATTTGCATTCGGTTGTCAACAAAATATTTTGGGAGATATTTCAAACTGTTGTAGATCAGTTAACGAGTTTTAAATATGTTTCACCTGGCTTCGAAGGTGGCATTAAGGAGGAGGGAGGAATTCCTCCCTTAAAACCACTCTATATAGCATATAGGATAACGGTAAGACTTTGTATATAGGCTTCTTGCAAAGTAAGTTACACAGTCTCAACATGGTTTTCCTTTTAATTGCTAATTATACATGATGTTGTTATGAAGGCGTTCGATACCGTAGATCTCGCTTATACTACAGGAGGCTGGTGTTTGTGGAAAGCTGCTTTGGTGGTTCTCCTCTTACCATAGTAATGTGGGGTAGGATGGAAGGAGTAACAAGTGATCAAGGGTGAGTAGAAAATGGAATCCCTTAAGTTCATTCAGTTCTCTCAAGACAGTTAAATTTGTACAGCTATAACAAGTTTATGTAATGGAAGTTTGCTCATTCGTTGAATTTGGGTAATTGATTCTCTTTACCGATAATACGAAATTATTTTATAGAGCTTAGTCAATTTACGCAATAAAAATAAATGTGCAATATAACATTAATGCTCTCAGATAACTGTTTATGAAGGACTTTGTGATCATGAACCCAGAACCAAATAATTATAACCTATTTAATTTTAAAATAATATTCCAAACTCATAGTCCGCTAAAATACTTTTAAAAAAGTCGGGTTTTAAATAATTGCTTAAACAACGCTCAGATATGTATAATATGAAAGAAATAGAAAATTTTAGACAAGATTCAATGAAAAAATAAACTATCCTTAAACTACTCCTTATAAAATAAATCATCCTTTTAAGTTTTGCGCTACGTCTCAGAATTTTGTATTATGTATTAACTAACTAAACATTGGAAATAATGTTTGACCGCATGAGGAGGTTCCTACGCTACTACTGCAAAACTTCTAGTAAACATTCAAACTTTATTTGGGTAATCATGCACATGAAAAGTTAAAAATTTTAAATATGTTTTGCCACTGAAAACTGTTTAGGCACATTGTGTCATGTATATTATTATATAAATGTGGATGTGGAAATGTGCTAAAAATCTTTAATTCAGGATAATTAAAAAACGATTCAATAATAATCATCCCTGTGCTTAGCTTAACGCACTTATTATAAACCTTGATCTATTGTTCTGCCAAAATTTAAATTTTCTACCTTTAAACATAAATAAATGTTGCAATTTATTCGGCTTACTTTATTGGTATTTACTAGAGTGGGAAAAATTCAGCCACTTCTTTTACTGTTAACCTGAAATAGTTTAATATTTGTATTAAACTGCAATATACAAGTATTGAAATTGTTTTACACTAGGGATACTGATAAGATTCAGTGCATTTTACGAGTTTATGCTTCTTTTTCATGACTGGTTTGCTGATCTAAAATATTGTTAGATCCTTAATAAAATGGTAGATAATACTACAGGTAAGAATCTACATGACCTATAGTTTCATTTAGTGTACTTATTAAGGTTATTTTATATGTGTGTGAATGAATTAAGAACAAAATAAGAGGTTAGTTAGAACAATTTTTTAGTTATTAACTGGTAAATAAATGTTTATTTTCGCTTCTACGTTATAAAAGTTAGTTGTTAGTACAGCTAGATATTGTACAGGATCAAGATATTTCAAAAGCTTGTGTCATCTTATATGTTATCCACTCTAGCAGAATGTCCTCGTAACGTGGAAATGGTGAAAACACATCTTCCTTATGACACTATTTAGGTTTAGAATAATATGAAACATACTCAATAATAAATGCACAAAAAAGTACCGTATTTGATATGTAGTATAACGAATTTAATGAGTTTGTATAACATCAGCTGAATAATGCAAAGCAATGGGTTCCTCACCCACAACCTTAACTCACGGGCTTTTGGCCTTATTACTATATATTTTCTAAAATAACATTACAATAGCAAAATGAGCCAAAGGTAAAATAGAAAAGCTCAATCCTCCACCCTACTGATCAACAAAATCCAAAATGCCTGGATCAATTTGATGACCATTTGATGAAGCAAAGAAGATTGTAAGTTAAGGAATTGATGACATTGATGCTAATGTTCACCACCTTTTAAAAATATTGCATTCAAATCAGCAGTGCAACGACTTGAACGTGTACATAAAAAAAAATATACAATAGTAAACGACACTGTTTTAGCGAATTTCCCCTATAGGGAAGAAGCTATTACCGTAGGTAAGACCTAGGCCCGGGACCATGATAACATTTCGATTTAAGGCCCCAAATGCCAAAAAATACCATTCGTTCAAATTAATATATATATATTAAGATATATATATATATATATATATATATGCCCGTAGACACGATAATGTTAGTAAAAATGGTCCGATCTTAAAAAAATTTGGTATAAATGTGTAAGGCAGCATCTATTTTCCTGAGATCGCGAACCAGACAGGTCGCTCTACTCTAAGGGGGGTTTTGGGGTCGTTTTGTACCCCAAAAATGGGTTTTGAACTTTTTACATATAATTCTTTTTAAACCCAAATTTTGGTTTACACCATTAAATTCAGCTTAAAAAACAAACAATTTGGTATTTTGATCATCACTATACGTTAATTGTTTACCGAGATATTGAGAGTACTAAACACAGTACGTTGTCCAATGTTAATCTTATGGAGAACAAGTAAAATTGTATATCTCGCTTATTAATGAACATATATTAATGAAACTTGGTATGTGGCTTTATATGGTTGGTTTTTAATGTTATTTGCATACAAAACTAATTTTTTGTGGTCCTCATGGCAGCAAACCTGCGTACTCAGCAGCTATAATGTTATTCTTATGGAGAATAATAAACATGTGATATCTTGCTTGTTTAAGAACATACATTGATAAAACTTGGTATGTTGCTTCATCTGGAAGGGATCCATTGGCATTTGCATAAAAACCAGAATTTTTGGTCCTTGATGCAGCAAACCTGCATACTCAGTCCTAATGTTTTTCTTATGGGGAATAAATCAAATGTCATATCTCACATATTTATTAATATGCTTGAATTCAAGTTGGTAAGTGGCTTCATGACTTAGTGAAGTGTCATTTAAGATTTGCTGAGTATGCAGCTTTGCTGCAATGGGGTATTTAAGAATAGATTGAAATACTAGATGGATATTATCTGAAAAAAAGAGAACGTAAGTTATGCCAATTTATTGCCATAACAAGTCATCCTAATAACCTGATATACGAACGAGTGTACCAAATACGTTCCAACGATAGTTGGTGATACGTTTATCGTTTCACCAAATACTAAATACCCCCGTCGCAGCAAACCTGCGTACTCAGCGAATTTCCAATGAATATATATGTTTCTCACTACCACATAAAGGCACTTACCAAGTTTTATAAAAATAAATTAATAACTAAATGATCTATAGCATTTTATTTATTCTCCATAAGAATAACATAGGACTGAGTATGCAGGTTTGCTGCAACAAGGAGCACAAAATATGTGTTTTTATGCAATTATCAATTTAACTCAACCAGGTGAAGCTACATACTAAGTTTTATTAATTTATGTTAATAATTAAGGGAGATATAAAACTTTACTTATTCTCCATAAGAATAACATTAGGGCTGAGTATGCAGGTTAGCTGCTACGGGGACAACCAACAAAATATTTGTTTTTTGTTAAAATATCAATATACCAGTACAACATGAAGCCACATACCAAGTTTCATCAATATACATTCATAAATAATCGAGATATCAAATTTTATTTATTCTCCATAAGGATAACATTGGACAACGTACTGTGTTTAGTACTTTGAATATCTCTGCAACGGTTGGACGTAGAATCACAATTTAAACACCAAAATGATTGTTTTGTGGAGCTGAAGTGATTGGTAAAAGCAAATGTGAAGTTTAAAGTAAAACTAACTGAGGAAAAGCCAAAAACCTTTTTCCCATAAGATTAACATGGGAGATTTTATGAGCATGTTTTTTTTGATTTTTTCCGCAACCACTTAACCTAGGTTAATAATTCAAAATACCATATTATTTGTTTTTTTAAGCTCTATAACATGGTCAAAACCAAAATTAACTGTTTCAAAAATTTTAGGGTGAAAAAAGCAAAAAACTGATTTTTGGAAAATTTAAAACCCCCATAAACCCCCCTTCCCATAGTCCGATTTTTCTGGTTTTCGAACTTAAAGTCATAAATGTCACTTTACACATTTGAGCCAAATTTCATCAAAATCGGACGTTTTTTACTCAAGTTATCGCATTCACGGACACATATATAGATATATATATATATATATATATATATATATATATACATATATATAAATTTGAACAAATAGTGTTTTAGTCATCTTGGGACCTTAAAAAAAAAATTTGTCATGGTCTCGGGCTTAAGTCTTACCATGAGACCTACGGTAATAGCTTCTTCCCTATAGGGGAAATTCGCTAAAAGCCTTTGACATAGAACTATGTAGAGGGAGCAAGCGGCATTAGGTCTAGTTGGTCACTTGATAAACTTTCCCGACTAAATACTCCCAAAATACCTATTGAGAACAACGATTACACGACAATCTATGATTGCATGTTGGAATGTCCACAAAGTTATAATAGTTATATGTTCTTGTTCACATTGAAAATCTAGTGTTTTATAAGTTATACAAATGTATATAATTCAAATCAATAATTATTATTGTTCAATAATCATTTAATTTGTTTCATTAGTCAATATTTATATGTTTACAAGCAGTAGTTTTATACAATTTGGACCACATTCTAAAACCACTGCTAGTTATCATTCAATGACATATAATTCCCACATTTTATTACTAGCTAAATAATGTTATGTTCCGTTGTATAATACACTCGAGGAAATGTCACAGCTTAGTTACATTTGCAAAACTATTTATATAAACAAACAAACTTAATATTATCCGCCTAATAATATGAAATTTGGTATTTAAATCAATCAGTGAAGACACCTGTAGGTATCTCATTCTTCTGAATTTTTGTTGGGTTCTGTATTTATTAACACAGGGTATTAGGGGAATTAATGTGCAGGGATAGTAACGTCTTTTACCAGTGCGTAATGGTGTAAGGGTTTGAAATTTCATCAATAACTAAAAACCGTTTCTTTTTTAACTAAGAATGCTGATGTAGCAGATTTAGAAATACAATAATATGAAAAACTCTTTATATACGTTTAACTAAGCAAATTTATACAGCTTTTAACCTACTAGAAGGTATTTGCAGTGTTATGCTGGAAACTGGGGATTTCTCTGATCATTTTAAAATTGCTTAGATAGTACGAACTAAATATTATTTCAGTTTAATTAATGCAATAGGAGTTTTATCTCGTTATAAATATCATAGTAACATGGTTTATAGTAGGTAAAAACACGTAGTGGTAATAATGACATTTGCAATATTTTAACTTCTCATTACAGAATTACACATCGATATTCAAACCAATTTTGAGTGCAGGTTGAATAAAATATGGTAGGTAATAGGTATAGTCACGTAGTGTAAATTTAAAATTTGTGCATTTACTATTTCAAATGTTTACATTTCATTGACAGATTAACAAATCATAATTTTAAAATTTTCCCTTTACAAATTGGATATTAAACTATTTTATTTTTAAAGGAAAAAATAAATAAAAACTGTGTGTATTATCGTAGAGTAAAACCACAACAAATACTACAGGGTCTACGCAGGTAAATCAGATCTAAGGGCGAGTATTTGCCTACGACCACTTTGTATGTTAAGAAATAAAGGATGGCACTATACCCGACAACTGGCATCCTTCAATGAATCTTTTGTTTTGCATCGTTGAAACAGTTTGGATCCAGCCGAAAATAAAACCATTACAATATCATATGCTGTCTATTATTAGACATCGTAGATAAATCAGCGATACATCTCCCGTCAACCTATTTACCGCGTAAGTTACATTATCAGTTTAAAGTGGAATGATTCATTAAAAGTATTTGTTTGAAGTGGTGGAGTAGTTATAATGAAAACTGGGTACAACTCATATTACGGATATTACTGATCGTTACTATAATATATACCCTGTATATCATCGGTTACTGATATATTACCCTAAGTTATAAAAAAAATCACTACGACAACTAATATACAAGTAAAATGTTTTTTTTGTATGGTTAGATTAATTTTATTATTTTTAAAAACCTACCCTATAATAAATACAACCATACACATAATATCCTTCTAAAATCGGACATAAATTAAGAATTTACCGTACATTTTGGTTTGGTCTAATTTATTTTACGCTAATATAATTCAATACAAAACATAACTGTATTCCTGCCGTACCGGGGACTCCGAGGGGATGGAAAGTGGTTTTGATTGATCGAGCGCGAGGAACTTATAATGGGACTAGAGAGCGCTGGAAGCCATTTACGTAGATTTGAAACATGTAAATTAGTATATTCCTTGCATCTGAAAATAAATTAAATGTTATAGCCTGTAAGCACAACTATGGATAGTTAGCTAGTAGTATTTTTATAGTTAAATATCAAATATTGAATAGTTATGTAATAGTTTTAAAACAGTTGTTGTTATAGTTAAAACGATCATTCAAGTTGAAATTGTAATAACAATTTTTATTTGTTTTCTTTTATTTGAAAAATACACTGGGTTATAAACTATTTGTGTAACTTTGCACTTTAGTTTTAACTGTTGAACGAATTAGAATATTTTGAGTTATGTTCAATATTGAAAATGTGATATTAATTACAATATGAAATTTCAGTATGAATTCGTGTTTATTACCTACTAGATGTTACCCGCAGGCTTCGCCTCGCGAATGATTTATAAAAACTGTGCCTATTGTGTGTGCTTCTTTCAGTGGTTAGCCCGTGGAACTACTACGAATCAAGATCAGAAGTTTGTATTTTCATCAGCTCAAACAAAAAATAATGTCCATAAGAATATATGGGAACTATGAAACCCCGTGGGGCAAAGTCCTATAGGAGTTCGCAACTTTAATATGCCTATATGTTACTCAGGACTATCAAGTACCTCTCTGGAAAATGTTTGCTCGATCAGTCCAGTGGTTAGAGCGTGATTGAGCCACAAATATCTAAACAAACAAGCGTACACACTTTCACATTTATAATATTAGTAGGATAAGTTGTGTCGGCACTCGTCGCACAGCCAAGGCAGTCTATATAATGTTTCATTCCAATAAGACTAGCTATTTAATAGAGAAGTTAAAATCTCGTTCTGAGGTGCGATCCCAAGGTACGAGACAAAATGCTGTGCTGGTTCATCTATATTTTTAATACGCTAGGCATATTTTTGTCATAATTGTTTTGGAGCGGTAGTGCTACCGATCACCATGTCCAAGGTGTCGTTAGAAAGGTCTTAGCATGTAGTTTTGCTATCAATTAAAAAAATTTATAAAAGTCACCGTGGACATGGGAAAATATGGGGTCAAAGTCGCGATTTTCCCCATAGACATAATATGCAGTTACAAACCAACGATCGAGAAGTCAGCTGTTTATTTAAGGAAGTGGTTAAACGAATAAAATCTGACCCTGAAAAATGGTTATTGAACGTACAGCTGGCAACAAAACACCAGTTTTTATTTGCACAAAATCAAAACATAACCAAAAAAACGTTCGACATAATGGAGACTATAAGACGTCGACCAGGACGGCGAAGAGGAGGAGGCCGACGAACTTTAACTGGTAGACGCGAACGAAATACAAATAATACTATTGTCGTTGATAGCCGAATACAGCAAGCACCCTTCCAAGTTGGGTTTAAGTGTGCTCTCCAACAGCCGCCTGAAGATTTCACATTCAATTTAGGACCCCATATTCCCCCGCTATGGACCCCCGCTATTTAGGACCCCCGCTATGGTTTTTTTTCTTCACAGTCATAACTCGATAACGGCTGGACGGATTTTAACGTTTGAGGTGTCAAATTAAATGTATTTTTACGTAGATTTGCCAATACGTCTCAGGATTTAAAGAAAGGGCATCATCCAGTGATGGGCTGAATTTTTGGAACAGTGGCGCTATCCGTCGGCGGAAGTCTAAACTATGTGTTGATTGAAAGTACGTTGTTATCATCCATTTTAATATCAGATGTTCAGTAATTTTTGTTTACAGCTGAAGTAACCTTTCGTTGGGTACAAACTTGCTCGAATTCGAGCAACAGGACAACTAGTTAGTATTAATTAGTACAAATGCCTTGAGAACATATACATACTTGTTAGGAATTGTCGAGGTAACATCAACACTATTTTTGTACTTATAGTTAGATTAGTAATAAATGTGTTAGAATTATCAATTGTTAATGACAAATGACATTGTCAATAAACGTTCTCAATAATGTATTATTTACTGTTTCATGATAATCACTGGACAATTTTTGGCATAAGTAAATTATTATATTTTCGGCATACAAACATTAAAAACATTCGCCATTTCACTCAAGGTATAAAAATAAAAAAACTAAAGGAAAAACTAATTAATAACATACAAAACGAATGGAAATAGATTTAAAGTATTATATTATCCAATGGTGTTAGAACCCCCATCGAAAAGACTTTTATATGCATTTACGAAAAGTTAATATAACCTTGCGGTCCATTCTTGCAGGACACTGTGACCGTGCGGCATTTCGTGAATCTCATACACTATGCTCCGTAAGCGGTGCATTTTAAGCAGCCCTCAGATTGTTTGATGAATTATTAAATTTTCCTCACAATGTCAGTTTGTACAATTATACTATCATGGCTTGAAATAAAAAGTTAACATTGATTTTCTCGTAAACCGAAAACATTTTTAGGTTATACAACCCAAAGATGCGAATCGTTTGATTTCTAATAATAGTTTTCTGCCTGTGTAATGCACATTTTTTGTTGGTTGCAATCAAAATAGAAGTAAAAATTTCAAGGGCAAAAATTACAATTTGGCACTTCGCAAAGCATCCGGGCAATTACGTACCTAACGCGCCAGGGAACATGGTGTGATCCTGTGCAAGCGATTAAAATTACAGGTTGTTCCCAAAAACTGGGAAGTTCATGGATTTCCCAAGCCGCGATGGGCATTTTCTTTAACAGAATCATTCGTCTGAATATTACATACAATATTTTTTTACAAATTACGTATCTTAAAAAAAATCCAAAGTTCATTTTATTGAACATTGTCTAATGGTGTAAAAGTTTTTTATTTGGAAAAAGTAACATTTTTTGCTTTACTGCAGCATGTCAAGGAAATAAAAGTAGTTTAACAATCTTAATGCTTAGTGCTTAGTTAATATATAGTGTATTTGTTATTTACTTATTATTAATATTTTTATCCAAAATCATTATTGGGTATTTATGAAATACATGTGAATGGCAACATAGGGACCATTTCATACATACATTTTCAACATTTAATATAATGTACATGCCATGTATTGTAGGATTTGTATGATTGTATTTTTTCTATAGTATAAATAAAAAGTATATTGCTCCTCAATATGTCCAAATAAAAATATATTTCCCCACAATTCATGAAGAATTTGTTACGAATAAAATATAAAACATTCGAATTTAAGCAAATTACAAATTTTAGATTAAAAAATGTGCAATTAAATCTTAAAAAAAGGCCCAGGCACTTTAGATTATATATATGAAATGAAACTACCAGTCAAACAACACAACTCAGATAATAAAAACTATCTAGCAAAAAACCATAGTATACAATAATTTTAAGCAACCATGAGTTAATTGTTCCGTATATTTTATTTTAATTTGTAAACTGAAATATTACTTATAGAAAATTACACATATGACAGGCTAAAAAAATACATTACATGTATCTACAACTATGGTTGGAAACAAACAATGGTTTTACCATACTTTTGGTTTCACCTTTTTCTGTGTTAAGGCATGAAGACCTTCTGCAGCAAGCGTCTATCACGGCAGGTCTATTTGTAAGTGCCCAATTTTGTTGGGCACACACTCTAGTTTTAATTGTGAGCATCAGTTACACATATGCCCTAGTACGAAGGGATCTTCAGGAAATGCCTGGATACTTAATGAAGTGCTCAATTAGACTATTTTCCCACTACAGCAGTACTTTTCCGTTTTATACATTTACGTTTGAAATAAATAGGTTTATAACATCGATGTTTAGATTAGCTGTTAAATCTCATTGAGCGCTACATATAGGAAGTATGAGTTTACTTGAATTAAAATGTTTGGGTTTGCTTGAATGAAAATTATTTAATCCACATATAAAATAATACGAAAGTACAAACAACATTTAATTAATCTAAAAGGTTAAGAGGAAATTTAACATATGCTCTGTGGATTACGAGTTTAGCAATAGTAAAAATCTATTTCTAACATTTGGTAAGGAGTAAATGTATTTAATTACGAAATTAGCATTTTAGTTATTTTATCAACTTTACAGTTTAGTTACCTGTATATTTCAGGCTATATTATTCAATAGCCTCTTAACGGAAAATAATTATATAAACAGAAAATAATCACTTTTAATTTTAAATAACTTGTTTTACTAATCACAAAATATGCAATCCGTTGTAATGTTTGGATTTGATTGCTAAATGATAGGCTTTGACGCTGGTATGGTACTTGTTGGTGGAAATGCAAATTACATTTACTCAGTATCGGGGCACTTGTTTAATTAAAACTACAACAAAAAACACATTGTTAGTGTTTAATTAAAACACTAACACTTTTTTGTTGTTGTTTTAAATGCAAAACGTGTTTACTTCATCAGGCTATTCCAAATTCACCATTTTTTTAGTTTTAAACCCCAATGTCCACAGAGCAGCTGATGCTTTTAACCGTCTCGTGCGCTCAGGGGAACGTTTATCGCTTAAAACATCTCCCCTTCAGCAGGACAACTCCTGAACACATGGAAATGCTTTTAAATACATTGATAGCGCCTCATCACTCATGTTCTGAAACAATTGTAATTACTATTATGAGTTACCGTTTGCATTTTTAACGTCGATTGCATCTGTTTTACAACAGGAAAACATTAATTTAAATCAATTCCTAAAATAAAGAATACCCCCGTCCCAGAAAACCTGTGAACACAGCGAATTACCAATGCATATGTATATTTCCTTAATCCCGCATAAATATGCTTCCCAAGTTTCATAAAAATATATTTACAAATAAGCTTGAGCAATAATATACTGTATACAATTTGAATTATTCTCCTTAAGAATAATATTGGGATTCAATACGCAGGTTTGCTGGAACAAGGAACAAAAAATATGGATTTTAATGAAAAAATCAATATAACTCAACTATTTGAAGCCATATACCAAGTTTCCTCAATATACATTCATAAATAAGCGATTTATAAAATTTGTATTATTTTTTATAAAAATATCATGATGCCTATTTTAACTTGTTTATTTAATGACAAATAAACTTCTTGATTCTTGAATATAGAAGCTGAGAATGAAGGTTTGCTGCTACAGGAACAATCAGTAAAAAGTAGTTTTTGTGCAAATAAAAATATACACCAACCAGCTCATACATCATTTGTCATCACCATATGTTCATAAAAAATTAGATATGAATTTTTATTATTCTCCATAAGAATAGCTTCGGACAACGTACTGTGTTTGGCACTTTCAATATCTCTGTAACCAATTGACGTAGAGCAACAATAAAGATATCTAATTGTGAGTTTTTTTAAGCTAAATCCAAAAGTGAAAACTAAAATTTGACTTTTTAAAATATGATATGTAAAGAACAAAAAAAGGGTACGAAACCCCCTCAAATACCCCTTAGGATGGGAACATCTGTCTATTTCTTGAACTTAAAGTCATAAATTTTGCTACTTCATTTTATAATCCTTATTAAGGATTATCTTAGACAATTGTAAATGAATTTCTTAAATCAAGTTAAAATTTATTCTCCTTTGTACTCACAATCGGACCTTTCTTATGAAATCTATAAATATATATACAGTTTTTAACTAATAGTGTTTTTAGCATCTGGGGACATCAAAACGAAAAGATATCATGGTTCCGGACCTAGATATTAACACGCCAACTACGGTAATAGTTTCTTCCCTATAGGGGAAATTCTCTGAACAAATCAAAACATATTTCTCTCATAGAATTATTTTAACAAATTTATTGGTATATAAATTGCACTAACAATAGTTTTTGAATCACTTTATATGAACATGTTTACGTTTTATTATTGATAAATGTGCTACTTGCATTATGCCCTTAATATTGTCCTTAAAAATACGTTATTTCCATTCATTATGCTATTATTTTAATCCTAAACAGGTAAATTAGCTTTTCTAGTTAGTAAAATATCAAACTTTATATGGTTAAGCAGGGTTATATATAAAAACCCGTCAAGGACATAAATCATCTCGTTTAACTTGCGGAAGTTTGAGTTACTGTGGAATAATTTAAGATATAATGTTTAATTGGCATTCAATATATTCTTACACATAAAATAGTCTTAAAAAGGACCTAAATAACTGTAATTATTGTATACATGTAACAACAAAATAAAATCCATAAAGTTCCAATTTTAAATATTTACTCTCTAAGTGAACGTAAACAAACTACTGCAAATATTCCACGTTATACCTATTTTCAATTTTTATTTAAATTGTTTTATTCAGTTTACAATCGTGTATAACATGCTTAAAGAGCATTCATTGCATAATTGATCAGTAAAAAATTAATTATAAAGTGATAATCTCTGCTAATTAAAAAGTTGGCGTAAAACGTTTTGAAAATTAGTTTTAAACTTCTTTTATGTTTATAGCTCTATTTAAAAAATAAATCCAATTCATCACATAGTATAGGGGAAATAAAGTACTTGAAACTCTTGTTCAGGACGCATGCCCCATTGCTTGTGTAATTAAATCTGTACGTAGGACGGAGACCTTTTATTTGTACCAAGGCTGAGTTTCTACTGAAATTCTTAGACTAAAATTTACATTTTAACCGCCAACACTGTCTTATATACGCTGATTTATGAAATTACCCTAATTATAATCATATAGTATTAAGTTATATTAATAAATGTCTTCCCAAATCACATATTTTTTATGGGAGGAAGAAAAGAATTTTTGCACACAGGTTGCTAACCCGTAGTGTTAGGACTCCTATTAAAATATGTTTACCACCCAACAAACTCGCCCCCATCTTTTAGAACCCTAACCAGCATTTTTTTACAAAATATAATATTAAATTTTATGTTAAATTTAAAATTAAATTTTGTACTACTTTTTGTGAGTGGAGTTCTTCAATTAGGAGAAAGCTCTCTTCACCTGTAAGACCTGTCGATTTATCCTTTGGTTATTACGAAGCAAAAAGCCATTGGTGATTGGCGGGGATTGCATGGGACATTGCAGACCAAGGAACCGGTGTCTCCAACCATCGTCTCTACCATTGTGCCAGGTTGCTCCAATACAATATATTATAGCATTAAACTTACTTTAATAATAATTACCAGTAATCAATAAGTATTGAAAATAAAAAGTAATACAACTTTTTTATTATTTTAAAACTCAATGGAAATGGTAAAACACTATTATAGTTGTTTAAAAGCTTGAAGATTTCTGGTCATTGAAATTTTAATGAATCCAGTGATTTTCATGGCTTGACACTGATATATACCCATGAATTTGATTTAAATCGAGCTTTCGGGAATGCTAATCGCTTACTCCAGCGATGCGATCAACTATGAGGTATAACTATGGGGCTGACTGTCAGATTTCAAATCCATCTTGGAGCCCAGAGTGCTCTCGAGTCCCATTATAAGTTACTCGCGATCAATCAATCAAACCTACCCCATGGTGTCTTCGCGCTGCATGCATATTAGTTGGACTAACCTATTTATAACTAAAAAATAGTTTTATTTTCCCCCAAAAATCGTAAAACCGATGGTCAATTTATAGTAAAAGTTGCATTTCAATATTGTATAAAAAGTGTAAGGTTGTTCAAGTTATTAACACTTGTAATATGACTTATCTTATTGATGTTGTAAGTTATCCTACACTTATATTGCCACATGTTATATAAAAACAAATCAATTCTTGACTATTTCAGTTCACCTTTTGTTTGGTTAACGAAGTTTAGTACGAAAAGTTATCACGAAAAATGATCACTTTCCTTGATTAATAACCTCCGTTTTAGAATATCGTCGCATTTAGTATCACTCTAAACAACATTTACACATGGTGTATGGACATCGCAACATGCATGATAGTTGGTTTATGTTATAGAGTGATACGTATATGATCCAAAAAGATTAATAGTTAATTTAATAAAACTTAAGATGTATCAGATTCACAATGGTAGTTAAGAAGCTGCTCCAAGTGTGAAATCATATGTAATTTAGAGGTAACGCCCAGAGTGAGGTCTAACATGAAAACGTGCAATACGTAGTTCCCTAATAATATGCTTCATGATGTTTGCAAATAAGTTGAAAATAACCAAATTATATTTTTAATTGTTTTATATTGCCATCTAAAATACTCAATAGTGACACGCTATGATGTAGATGGCTTTATTGCATATGAATACGAGAACAAATACGTTTTTTTAGATCTTGTAACTAGTATATTGCTTTATTTCAGTTTCAATAGACTATAAGTATATCTTAAAATTAAAATAAAAGATGTTGGCAAGTTATAGTTATAATTTACGCATAGTTTCAAATTATATATACCTATTGTAAGAGGAACACGATTAAACCAAACAGTCAAGAAAACATCGACTATCGGCATCGATCAACCAGTGGTTTGATAGCCTGCAGACATCTGTTAACAACAAAAGTTAAACTGTTGGCCGAGGCAGATTGTCAAGTGGGGGTTTGAACACCATTATACTCTTTGTGATAATACCTTTTCAAAACTTAACAGTTTCGTAACAGACGAAATGTTATCGTTATGTTTAATATTGATACGATTTAAAACAAAATTGTTCGAACTGAAATTGATTGGTCAATTTGGGCATTATTTATAAAAATATAGCTCTATATACGTTTATCGTTACGTTATTTCATATCATTCCAAGAAATTATTAATAATAAAGCGGAAAACTTAGTTGAGTTGTATTATATATATATATTATAAAATAATAAGAGAACGTTTAAAAACGTATACAGACAAAAATAAACCTTGCAAAACATCTTTTCGTCATACTACGTGGGAACATATGACTTTCAATACTAAAATGCGGCTGGAAACTTGCTGTTTTCATTTAAAATAACATATGTTCCTTTGTTGTCTTTTTCGATCACTTCTTTTCCGAACACTAAAATACTCTACATGTTAATCTTATGGTGAAAGCCTATTTTTGCCGGACAGTTCTTTTCCGATCAGTTTTAGAAGTTACAAACGCGACGCAACAGCTGACTTTCATTGTTGTCAAATCATTGGCCACAGTTAACCTCTCATTGATGTTAAACGTGTGAAGCATATTATGGCATTTGTAATTATATGACTTTTTTGTAGTATGACGAAAAGTATCGTTCAATGCTCGTCCAAAAAGCTCTTCGACAGTGCTTGATCTAAATTCCGTGCTCGACTTCATCTCGCATGTAAACACGATCTCGTACTGGCAAAGAGCGCGTTTCTGGACTAGTAACGAAATATACTATTTCGTCATACTACGTGGGAACATATGACTTTCAATACTAAAATGCGGCTGGAAACTTGTTGTTTTCATTTAAAATAACATATGTTCCTTTGTTGTCTTTTCCGATCACTTCTTTTCCGATCACTAAAATTAGGTACATGTTAATCTTACGGTGAAATCGTATTTTTGCCGGAAAGTTCTTTTCCGATCAGTTTTAGAAGTCAAAAATGCGACGCAACAGCTGACTTTAATTGTTGTAAAATCATTGGCCACAGTTAACCTCTCATTGATGTACACGTGTGAAGGATATTATGTCATTGTGTTTTTGTAATTATATGACTTTTTTGTAGTATGACGAAAAGTATCGTTCAATACTCGTCCGAAAAGCTCTTTGCCAGTGCTTGATCTAAATTCCGTGCTCGACTTCGTCTCACTCGTAAACACGATCTCGCACTGGCAAATAGCGCTTTTCCGGACTAGTAACGAAATATACTACTCTGATATGATGTTTTTATTAAGCAAGTATCTTGGTGAATGAAAAGTGTATTTACATCTTGATCATGTAGTTAGGTTTGGGAAGTACTCCTGAACATTTACATCTCATGATGTTAGTTATTTTTGTTAAAATATAAGAGGGTTGTGCATGAATGTGTGTGTCGCATCGTGCGAGGTTGACATCATTACACCTTCAACAGGGAGTGCGGGAGTGGACAAAGGCAGGCTCTACCCACCTTTATTTGGCGTCCCAGGCACTGCGTTAGATTCAATCCCTTTAACCACCATATACGTGGGTGGCTAGGGGAAAGTTACAGTCATAACTGTCCATGACGCTAAATTTATTGTAATAGCTACACTATGAAGTGTTATACAAAAATATTTGACGCTTTTAGAAATCCTATTTTTTATGCATGTTATTATTTAAAAGCGACTTATAAAAAACAAATTGAAAACAAACTAATAGGTACAGTGCATATAGTTTATAGCTTTATAGTAAGAGAGTACAAGGAAGTTTACATACCATTTAACCATTTAAAGGATTTTGGAGTACTAGTACAGCTATAGTGAACAATACAAACAATTACCGAACGGTTCATTGTTTACAAGTATAATTAAATATAATCTAAATAAATATATTGTTGTTACTGATGAAAACATTTTAAATTTCGGATTTTGTTTGTTTTAGAATAATGTATATATGTGTATTTATTATTTAATACTGTTAGTTGTTTATTATATGTTACATCCTACATTTACGTTAAAATTATTTGTTTGTTTGTTAATACATGTTGTTAAAATCGTGTTGTTAAATTCTTCGTGTTTAGTTGTGTGCGATATTATGGTAAAACTTGTTTTGAAGAAATTAGGCATTTTTTATGTTTCATTTGCATCAAGAATTCCTCACGAATTTGTTTATCATATACTATGAGCTATATATTTTTATCACCCCCTTTGTTATTAACTATAATAACACAACATTTGCTTGGCAGCACGGTGTTGTGTACTATAATTTAGCACAGGGTTTCAATTTACAATGGCGTGTAAATAAATAAATAAAAACAACGCTTTGTTGTGTAAAATTATGTCCTTAACAACCAGAACATGTTTTACTATTTCTCTAAATTTCAGGAGTATAATATTTTTACAAATTCATGGAATGTTGAAATGAAATTCCTTTGGGTTTATAACTTCTTGTCAAATTTTAAAAGCAAGACAAATTATAAATTTTTATAAATTAAAAAATGTAAAAGATATGTTTGATATAACTTCAATTGAAAATATATATATTTACTAATACTTGAACAAAATTGATTTTGTTTGAATTGTGATGGCAATTTAACTTTGTTCACAAAGAAATTTGTTTGATGGTATAAATTATCATTTTATTTTATTTTTTCTACATATCCTATATATTTTTTGTGTTTACATAAAATGTAATTGTATTTAGTTCTTAATGTTCTAATAAAGAACAACATCACGTTTCAAGTTTAATATTGTTTCGAAACAGATCAACTGAACATTGCTGTTCTCCGAAGCTGTCTTAAGGACTTTGCTATAAACAACAACTGAATACAACTTATTTGATATCATCTACATTTACTAACTGTTTTTCAATAGCAGTCGATTACTCTTCATCCCATACAAGTTTTTCAAAGTAAGTAAACACACATTTTAGATATTAAAGAAGGCTACAGGCGATGTTTCACTTTCACAAATCCCCGAGGACTCTGCCCATTCCCTTGGCCACTGAAACTAATAACACAACTGTTGACACTCCCCATATTCTTTTCTCTCTCTGGGGAACCTTTCTGTCCCCCATTGTTTACTTGCGATATTACGAAGGCGTTTCTTGACCAAATATATGTCTAAACTGAAAATATTGTACGGGTTATTTCTTAAGTTCTTCGGAAATGGAAAATTTGCAATAAACCTTATAGTAACACATTCGTTAAAAAGTGAAACTATAAAACTAATAGCTATAAAATGTTATAAAAAACAAGTTACGACATCAAGGTATACTTTTTCTTAAATTGGTATCAGAATAATAAAATATATTTTCTTAGGTAAACCATAATCTATATTAGTACATGTACATAAATCTTGACTTAACTTTTTTTCTGGCTCAAATTTAGTCTAAAAAGGTTAACGTATTATAAAAGCAGCAGTTTTCGTGCGATGGATTTTAAGTCTACATATGGTTTTACTTTTAACTGCTATATGGTTCAACTGCTTTAAAAACCCCACAACCAACTTATTTACGATATACATCAGTGATCAAAGAGAAAACTTGAAAAATATAATATATTGTATTTTACCTATTTTGTCTATGAAAGATTAAGAATAATAACTAAATAATAATAAATAACCTGTTATCAAATAGTAAAATATTTAGTTACTTTTATACAGATAGACAATATGGACAGAAGTTTTTTTTTATATTATCTTCTCCTTTAGAAAATCATGCGTTTTATGCAAAAATATTTAGTATTAAAAAGGGAAGCCTATCTGAAAGAAAAGAGAGTCGAGCTTGAAAAGGATTATCATGAAGAAGTAAAACTTGAACTTCTGCTGCAACAGAAGGGATTAATCGAAAGGGTAAAAGAGGAAAAAACGTAACTAACAATAACATAGATATCAATAACATTAGTAACTTGCTTTTTGTACACGTGTGCATGTTAACACGCTAGAAGCTATAACTTTTGTTTTTAAATTCAAACTAATTATAACTACCAATTAAGTAGACACATACATTAAGATTGTATATAGTCTTTTCAAAATTTATTTTTCATTCCATATAGAAATAAAACATGATTTTAAGTAGATTGAATGCCTAGCCTTGTATTATCTGGATTAAAAGCTGCCATTGTTCAGCTAAATTGAAGGCTGAGTTCACATTGTAAATTTCATGTCTCGCTATGATAGAGGCAAAAGAAAATCTAATTACAATTCCCGCATCTTAAACTTTGATAAAACCCCTTATTGGAGGGTTGAAACCCTCTACCCTTCCCCTCCCAACCCCGACTAGCACGAGCTGGGGGAGGTTGTCAACGCCACGAACAAATTTAGAACTTATCCAAAGTTTCAATGAATACTAAATGCTCTCTACACAGTTTTTACTTGGTAATTGCAGCTTCTCGCTCCTCTTACGACTCGCTAAGGATTATTTAATGGTACAACTGTTGGACGAATATTTTTGGAACCAACTTTAACTCCGAAACACTTAGGCACAATACGAATATGAAAAGTAATTCCTAAAACATGTCCCTTTTATGGATGTAGAAATTATACTAAAATGGCTAAACAGTAATGATATGTTTTATGCCGAAGATGACAAACCTATAATATATAGGTGAAGGGAGCTTATTTTTCTATGCTTATACATATCATGTTTTTATGACGCCACATTTGGGTATATAAAGACACTTATATAGGTAGGGGCTTATATATCTATGTCAAAATCGGACACAGGGAAGCAATTTCATGGCTTACATATAAGGTTAACACATATTTAGTAGCCTTAATGCGACGCTGTTTTTTATTTTAAAAATACTTAAATAAATATTACTTGAATTATGACATTAAATACGTTATTTATGATTATGTCTTTAAAATAATACTGGTCTGTTTTATTTTTATACATTAATATTATTCATTATGTCGTTTGGTTCTCACAATAATTGGTTCTAAGAGTTATTACAATTTTTAAGGGTACCAAGCGCCTTAAACTTCACAGACATGTAAGTAAAAAAATCATATCCAAAATTTGTTGGTTTCTTAGAGCAGTTTTGAAGTTTTGAGGAAGAAAACCAATCACCTGGAGTCTCACCTTATTAGTATAGATATTTTATCCGATATAAAAACATGTAACGTTTTATACCAGTGCGTTGAAACCTGAAGATCAAGGTTATAGAATCAATAAAAATTTATTGTAATGAAGCAAACGGACATAAAAACAACACAGCAAATTGTCCAGAGGGTGAAGGCTTAAGGTTGGAGGGGAACGTATCTAACTTATGGGCATATTTTAAAAGATGCGGCTTTGTGGAACAAATCCAGAGCCTACTTTATTTAGTTAGACTCAGTAAAAAATGTTCAGCCGCCATATTGGATCCACCACAATGGATTCAAATAAATATTTTCAAATGCAAAAGTGGTGGTGTGACCCATAATTCCAAACAATTTTGTCATGCTGAACACAATGCCGCGATCTGTTTTAAAAACCATAATTCTTCCTCAAATATATTCGTACTTCTTCATAATTGATTTTAAAGTTAGTTTTAAATAGCAAATCATAACACATGCCCCTGTACGGCTATTCCAACAGAAAATGTCCATGAACCCCCCCGATCATTGTCAAATTGAATTTATTTATTTATTTCTCAAGAACAGCTCTAAGGATTTTGATTAAAATTTGTTTAACTTTAGGTTTACAACAAAATGACACCACCCGCATTTCTGTAAAAAGCCGGGTTCAGAAATTACAGGACTTAAAATTTCCAAAATTAGGTTTCATGGATTTTCATATAAATTTTAAGTGCTAAATAAAATTTACTTATCACCATTAAGGAAAGCTCAAAAAACAATCCAATTAATATTTTGAATTATTATCCTACGATTACTGGTTGAGGAGAAAATTGAAACTTTTAATTAGCGGTAAACAATGCAGGTTGTCTAATGTTATTCTTGAGGGGAATACAAACATTACAGTATCTCTCTTATTTAATGACAAATTTAATTGAAATATGATATGCAGGTCAAGTTAGCATTAACCAACAGAGAATATTAAAAATATGAATCCCCCAAACCCTGGGGGGGATAAGGGGGCGATTCCCCTCTTAAAACCGCCGTGTGTAGCAAGGATTTTGTAGTGACTCAATAAATGGGATTTAGATGAACACTTCTGAAAAAAGGTTTTTACAAGTCTTGTTGTGCATTATACCGTACTTTATATTCTATAGTTAGTATAAAAAAATAATTTAGTCATTTAAGTTGGGCTAAAAGGACGTATATTTATATTTCATGGTGGTGTTGTGACCAATCACCATAAACTGTCTTTTCACGCATAATACAGTGCTAAAATAAGTTGTTGACATATTATTTTACGTTCTCGAGATGTCGTCACTTTTTGTCATGTTTTACAAAAAGGTGTCGACATCATGAGTACGAAGGTTTTTTTGACGCTATATGTAATTATATTCAGCGTGCAAATGTAGTTACTATTAATGCGTCAAAACCTTTACATTTGAACAAAATTATTTGAATCTACTATGACGGATCCAAGATTGTAGCCACAATTGTTGAAGGATTCCAGGAGTTGATACTTTCAAAAGATTATAAAAATGAAGGGGGGACATTTAAAGTAAAATTTATAATATTTAAAAGTATATATATATATATATATATTTATATATATATATATATATATATATATAAAAGCTATAGTTTTAATTACTACAGCCATACTTCTATGTTGAATGGTTATTTTATGAAGATTTATATTGATCTCCATACAAGAAAATATTATATATTACATTTAAGTGTATTAAATTTAAACACTAAGAGGATAAAGAATTTATACTAAAACACATGTACAGTTATATCATAAAAGGTTTGAGTTAACTATAATCACTTCGTAAATATCGAAATTGGTTTAAAATAAGAATAATTTTTGCCACCAAAAAAAAAGGAAAACACTGTTCAGTGTTGTGGCTTCAGATACTATATTACATTTAACCGTAGCGGAATGGGTGAAGCATTTCTGTAGTGCTTCAATAATTAATGTTCTTGCAGAGACTTTTGGTTTTATCACAGTTTAACGATAGAAAGTTGTTTATGGAATATCCCTAGAAAACTCATCTAGTATTTTCCGTTAGAATTTTACCTGTTTAAGAATTCGTATGTAAAATTTGATTTATTGGTGTTTTGAACACAGCGATATATAATCCCTTAAATATAATAAGTGGCAAAATATCCATGTGAACATAATGTCAAGTTGATATAACTGTTTAGCATAATTTTATATGAGGAGTGAAAACGTTATCTTCTCAAAAACGACACCAAATAAACTAAATAAACGATCTACGTGAAAACAGCTTGCACGAACATATGTCTGTAAAAATAATAAGAACATTGTAACTCAGAAATCTCTGTCATTTCGTTTGACTGGCAGGCGTGGGGAACTTGTTCGTAGTCTTAAATTTATTCCTGAATTTTTAAAATACATTAACGCTTCAATTTTACAAATGCTGTAAATATTTGAAAATACGATAAAGAGAAAAATGAGAAATAAAAATCGTTCTTTGAAAACTTCAGCTGTTCACCTTCGTGAAGCTGTACAAGAGTGAATTTATAATAGTGAAACATAACCTTATATGTTATCCGAAATTCGGATTTGAGTATGCGTTTGTTGAGCTAAAAGGAATATAACTTTTAATACACAACATAAAACCCTAGCATATAAAAGACCTTGTCAGTACTCACGATTCTTTGAAAAGAGCTTATATATATATATATATATATACCTGATGATGGTATCTTTGATATCGAAAGACCTAGTCAGTTAAAATTTATTATTATTGGAATTTTGATGCTTTTATTTGACAGTTTTCAATTTAAAAAGAGCTTATATAAGTTGTACAAGCAGTAATTGGTTATACAATTCTATATTATATTACCGTTTTTTTAGTAAAATACCTGTGATATAACAAATAAAAATACAATTCCATCTTAGCCTCTGGATTGCTTAAATGTATATATTTTACTGTCTGACCTTAGCAATCCGTTTTTTTTTTTATTCTAAAATCGATTTCGGATCCGAAGATCCATCCTCATATATATATAGCAACACCAAAAACAAATGATATCCTCAATGAAAGAAAGAAATTTATTTGCAAACTAAATTGTTGACACTATATTAAAATTTAAAAAATCAATCCAAAACCTAATTTCATCAATCCAAAGTCCACAAGTAAATGAACCAACATTTTTTTCACAAAATTCAAAGGTCACATAACCTGAACCTGATGCTGTTATCATCCAGTTGTTGACAACGTGCACCGGTAAAAGTGAGGTTAACCCAAAGGCCTAAAATCTCAAACCATGGTTTATGTTTTAAATGTATATTTTTAAGTTTGTGTTAAGTGTTTTAAGTGTCATGTACACCAATTTTATGTATCTACATTATCGACGAAATCCCCTGGATGAATACTTCAGATAAACTTGGTCTCCTGGATTTCTAGCTCAGGATGGATCTTCGGATCCGAAATCGATTTTATAATAGAAAATAAAACGGATTGCTAAGGTAAGACAGTAAAATATATAAAAATACAAGATAAGAATAGGCTGTCTTTGGTTTATGATCGATACACAAATGAAATGCTGTGTAATGCAGATGAGACAGTACAATTTAACGTCTTAATACTACATAGTTATCTTAATTCAATAACAATTTTAATAGTTACATATTTGTACCATAAACCTATAAAGATATATTTAAAAAAGCTTTCTTAAATGTAATTTCTAAGGACACAATATTATATTCATTTTAGTTTTTCCCTCAACGCAGGTTGAAACTAATATCGTCAGAGTGATTAACTTTGATTAGTTCGAGCAATTTTAGTTTTAATTACATCGGTAAACACGAGCACATTTTATTATACATAACAAACAAATCATAAATAGTAATACTAGATTAACAACTACATTACTCTAGTTTCTGTTTGCACAACCATTACTGAGGATGTTACGCTCTTATGATGATCCTGTCACTTACTATCCAACCGTATCTCGCTTGATATAATACTTGGATACATATTTCATATGATTGAACGGAATCACTACCACACAGTATATAGCCATGATGATACTTATGCCTATCTCCTATTTTTAATAAAATCTTAATTAATTTGAAAACCGAAAAAAGAGAATCATCCATACTTTTATAAATGAATAAAGTGCCTGTTGTCATGTCTGATCCTATTTGACTCAAACATTCCAAGCCGATCCAGCTGAAATGTTGCATGAAAGTGGCTATAGGCCACTTATTGGCTTATTCCCGTTTCAAAAATCCCTCAGGGTTGCAATCCACTACTCATAAAAATGTTATTCTTACATATGTTTAGTTGTTAATTGCTTAACATAGTGACGTTACACAACATTTTTCTAAACAACTGAATTTATAGTAATCCGAAATCCCTCTGTGAAGGCCGTGACACCAGCTAGTATAACCATATTTTCAACTGTGAATATTGTGGGAGATAAATCTTGCATCTCCTGTATGTTTGCTTATATTGCAGTAATAAATTCGTTACGATGCCAATATTTAATCAAATTATTTCTTCCGCAACATTCAATGTTTAAAATTTTAACTCAGGCAAAAAATTTTATATTTTTCGCCTTAGTGTTTCAGTTATACTTAAAATAATAACTTAAAATATTCGAATGCCACCAAAAGTCAAGTCTATACTACAAGCCTGCTTAAAGCAAACCTAATTTTTTTAACCGGTGTAGCGTGTTCTAACTTAATGTTGTGCAGAGAGCTTGACACACAGTAACGGACTGGATGTTTGCGCGATGCAAAACTGATGACGTTATCGAGGTATCGCCGACATAATGTCAACGATAACTCTCCCCCTCCCCTGCTCCATAATGCCTCCCCCACCTGCTGACACCGCCAAACACCTATCAGGCCGCGGCAGGCGCCCGAAAAGCTACAAATCATAGGGACAAAGTCATTCCGGTTACCCGTCGTTTTAAACATTTAATTATTAATTCATTAATAAACGCATTATAAACAAGAATGAATTTTTATTTTCATTGTGAAAACTATAGGTTCCAAAAGCAAGTCTTGGACATTTTTCCTAATGGTTAAAAAATACATTACTTACTTACGATTCGAAACATGAGTAAACTGATAAAATATTATTTAGTGACAAAAAACACCACGATGAAGTTATTATTTTATAACTAGAATTGAAGTTGTTCTTTTATTTTATATTCTGCTATGACAATTTATCGGATGATATGAATCGTGTTGTTTAAGTTTCGGGACTAACCGAAATAAAATAATAAACCGTCTCTGTGTTAAATTTATTAGGATGGTTACATTTTACGTATCAACAATTAATTTTTCCTTTACCGTTAAATATGTTAAAATGTTTTATCATGGAACTAAATACAAGTCATAAATCATGTTATTTAAAAGAATATGTTCTATTTATTATCATTTTAAGGATATTTTGACCTGAATTATCCATTAATATTGTATCTATTTCTATTTTAATTCATACACCTTAACACAATAATAATTAGTGCAATAACAAGCACTTTGATCATGATCGGGGTATTTACATTTCCAATTTATCTTTGTAATCGGAAGCTTGATAACTAATAGAGTAAACTCATGACTTTCCTTTCATAGCTATATAATATGCATAGCATAATACAGATAAATGAAAATTTGTAAAGTATGCCAAATAGCGTAACACAGAAACTTCATCCTACTTACTAAGAAAGAAAAAAAACTCCTTGTAAAAATTCCGCTTGTGTCCCTTGAAAGAGATGAACATTATTTCACAGCACACAGCTAGGGATTGTTATTATTTATTATTAAAGCTAGAAAGCGAGCGTCCAAAAGACACGGTTTTACCAGACAAAGCAATATTGTGTCTGGAATCCCGGGTAACTCCTTATCCAACGTTACAATGGAACTAATAACAACTCAGATCGGAGACTCTATATTCTGATACTTCCCAAAAAACGCCAAGACTTTTTTTGCCAATCCTTACACTCCTGAGCTACAAAAATTCTACATGCATTTTACACATAGCCTTAAATGCGATGTGATAATTTTTCGAAAACATGTCTTGCAGATGTGAAAATAAAAGATGAAATAAAATTTGTTTAAACAATTTAGGACAAACCCGTTTTGCTAGATATTGCTCAAGCTTCTTTTAGTAATGAGGTTTATGAAAGTGCTTTAAAACTATATCAAATACGAAATTTTATGACTCCTACCGTGTAGATTGTAAGCTATCCATAGACAATGTTTGTTTAATAATTTACTTAAACAGAGTGTATAGTATGTATCTCATTTAATCTTTCAAGGTTTTAATAATTATTATTAAATATAGAAAAAGAATAGCTCGTACATCATTTTGGAAAATTTATAAACCTACAATTCGGAACCTTACAAATCTACTATGTCAATATTATTATCTTAAGAGCATAATAATAACCTTTAAATTCTTCCTTGAGATCCCGAGGTGTGTAGTTGTGTGCCCGCTATCTCGTACGAATGTGTGGGTTTTGTGTGTTGGTTTGGATTTTATTTTACTCTGTTTTTTTTTTGTTTGCTTTAATAATTCTCTGTGTTGTGTTGTGTTTTATTCCGGCCTTACCTATATTGTGCCACTGTTTTGTGTTATGTTCTAGGTATTTTCCCCACATGAAGACGGGATCAGATTCCAAATTCCGAATGGATCGTGAAACTTGTTTTTCTCAATCAGTAAAATTTAAAAAATAACATCTATGAAATATTTGCCACGATATTCATAATTAAATGACTAAATGCCATTAATATAGCAAACAAAATAATTTTTATTGACATTACCACTGTTAATTTTCTTCTCCTACACAAATCATACACAGAAAAACAATTGTTTTCGTAAAATTTTTTCAAATTTGGCAAGTGGTGGAAATATTCGTTTCGATGGGCCTTTAACCCAAAAAAAGGTTTTTGCAGAAATGGCTTCCTGTCTGTTTTAATATTTTCAGACCGTGGTCCAGAGCCAGTACCAATGTTTAAGTTGTTACTTGCGTTTTTTTAAAGGTTCAAGTTTCCAATTGATCCAGGGGACAAGGGAGGGAGGAATCACCCTCTTTAAAACCTTAAATGTAAAAAGAGATTATTCTTTAATTAAAAATAACACTTTCATCTAACAATGAAGAAATTTGAATACTTCTGAGTAATTAATCTACTTTATATTTAGACACCATAATACTAAAATCAATAAACCACGTAAAATAATGTTTGATATGCCTCTAAAACTAACAATATCAGCATATGAAAAACCCAAGTTAGACCTATCGCGACCTAACTTATATTTACATTGGTTAGTTCTCATTATACGAAAGTTATTTAGATTTTTAATCTAACATTAACGTGGTTAAAACCGCGTCAGATGCGAAAACCCTAGATTCATACACGATTATAAAAATTGAGAGAATCATAATTAAGCTAGAATTGCATTATCTCGTCTCGTCAGGGGCTGCCCGGTCACAATCATGGTGTGTAATTCCAACCCCCCGCCCCCTCTACCCCCGGCCAGCTCGCAATTTGGAAACAATTAACGCTCCAACACAAATTGCTCTTAAATCACACTTTCATTAGGCGACCATGGCAATGTTTTTACGGATATTTCACATTCCTGTCCTCTTGTCGAATGCTGCATAGCCGAGTGTGAGTTTGGGAAATATTGATTTATTTGTGACACTGAAAATAGAGAGTAAGTTCAAATAAGGGGACGATATGTTATAAATAGCTTAACACGTAAAAATTACTTATAATTAGAAGTATAAGTAAGTAACACGCACAAGTAACTACGTACGCACGTACGTATTTTTGCGTTTTACTAGGTCTATACGCGTATGCTTGATACATTTTTGTTTTATAGATAATGATTTTTAACATTTACCTGATTAAATAAACAAAATATAATGTTGTAATAGGTAGCAAACGCTTATAACCCTTGATATACAATAAAACAATAAATGACATGTGATAGTCAAAGCCTGTAGGATTCTGGTCCTCAAATACTCTTCTTAGTTTGATAATATCATTAATTTGATTGATGGATGTTAGCCTCCGAATTACTGTATAATACTTAAAATTGGTTTATATACCTGCATTTAAGCAATCCAAATTGTTGCTTCATGCAACCGGTTTCAACTCCGTGGAGTCATCATCCTTCAAATGAAGAGATTGTTTTAGCCTTGTACCAACGGCCTGATGATGACTCCTCGGAGTTGAAACCGGTTGCATGAAGCAACAAATTGGATTACTTAAATGCAGGTAAATAAACCACTTTTAAGGAATATTATTAAATCAATTTTTGTTGACATATTCCATCACTGGTTGGTAAAATAAATTTTCATAAAGTCTCGGGATTTGAAATCTAACTCCGTCTTTAGATGAGAAAAATACCTAAAACGTCTCAAAATTATACAAGTATTTTACATATGCCATCTTAAGAATAAAATTTCATGAAAAATAAGTTAAATAAAGTAATTTAAAATTGTATTCGTCTAAATCCTAGCTATTTAGAGAGACAAAGCCTTATGTTAATCGAATAATAATTTATCTATTTTTTTTAGTTTTGTTCACACATAAAACGAAAATCATGAGACATAACTCATCATATCAATATTTGTTTAAATCAAAACTGTAACGACGTTACATTTTAAATACACACATATTACCTCTTTAAAAATTATGACATAACAGTTAAATTTAAAAGAGTGTAAAGTATATCCATCCAGTAAAAAGGTAAAGCTTGAAAAAGCTGGAATTAATTAACTAATTAGTTAAAAGAAGTTATTAATTTAATAAAAACATCCACCTTAATCTACGATACGAGATTTGAAAGAGGAAAAATATTTCGACATGCATAGGCATCGACATGCATAAGGTTAACGAGCCAAGCTGGGCGGCTCAGTATATCGCCCCCGGCGCAGATCTACCAGTAACACTGTTACGCTTCATCTGGGCTGATGGAATGGGTAAACATGGTTTGAGGTCACCTTGCAACAGTAGCCCAGCACCCTCTAGACCTCATGTATTTATTCCGGGATAAGAAAATATCAAAACGCTTTGTAAAATCTTTAAAACTGTTAAGATAAAAAATATTGTTTTTATTCTCAATTATTATTAATTATCTTAAAAACTGCGCTGGATTTATGCCAATATCCTTAGTAGTTACTGTTGTATTCAGTATTGTCTTTATGTTTAATTCAATTTTTTATTTCAGTAGAAGAATATTTTTATCTTCTTTATAGGATTAAATTACGTACATAACTGTTTATTAATGTTTGGGTTTTATATATACATAAAAATATGGCACAGTTATGAATGTGCCGTCCTTGTTTTGGAATTAAATTTTTTTCAGTCCATTACTTAGGATATTAAGTAAATATTTTAGAATATATGCATGGAATAAAAGCTAAACGTGTTATTTTTAGTGGTAGGTAAAAAACTTCCTCAAAAACTCGTCGTTGAAATTATGTTTTTAGCAGCAAGTCCTGTGAAATATTTATTTTAGTAAACATATTGAATCCTTTCCTTGTTTTTGGCTAAAAGAAACAAACAAAAAACTGTTTGCTTGCTGACGAAGAATACGGACAGTGACAACAGACTATAGCTTTCCATCTGCAAGGAAACGCCACTGCAGGGAGTTACAATAAGAGTGATTTTAAGAGTTAAGACTGAAAGGTTCGCAACACGAGCTACGACAAACATAAGAATGCAAACTCATAATTTTTTCAAGGTATAAAATTAGTACGAAAAGTTTTCCTAAAGAAAGAGTACATTGGTCTATAAAAATAAAGGATACTCAAAGCGGTTGGTGAAACGGTTATCTTTTCAAATGACAACAAGAATCGTGCACTTAAAATACAACATTTTTTCAAAACATTCCCTTCGAAAAATCTATAGCTATTTTATTTTCTAGACGAAACTCTTCATTTTAGCTAGGGCTTTACTAGCCTAATATAACTAAATAGCTGGATAATTTATCTCCTGCCAGGTCAAATACTTCAAGTCTTGGGTATTGGGCATATCGATAGCCTAACGGTTAGCGTCTTGGACTTCGGTTCAAGGGGTCACTGGTTCAAATCCCGGGGTGCCCACAAATATTTGAGGGGTTTGGACAGCTTTCCCTAAAATCATTTGTGTACTCTATTAACAAAACTGTCGTTGGCATTGAAACACAAAAAAGTTTTAAAAGCTGATAGTATAGTCTTCAAGTCATAGATGTTTAAAGAATTTGCTGATTTTATGACACCTAGGAGGAAAGTAAGGACTATCAACATTTACCAAAATAGCTGTTTAAAAGTTCGGAAACTGTCCCGTAAAACTACAAAACAAGTGATATTCTATTGGCTGGAAATTTGGAGGACACTGTTGCTGTAGCCGTCAGGGACTCCAAGGGCTGACACAGCTTAACGGCCGAGGTCAGTGGTCAAAGATTCTGAGTCGAGATAAAAAGGGCTACATCTTGATGCACATTGACTCTAACTATCTTGTAATACCCAACCCATCAAAGTATAATTCATTTATCCTATATAAAAATAATCATTGACCTTAAAACTTTATCGTAGTCCTACTATTATTCTTAATGCATATGATTCACTTTAGGTGGGCATGTTGGCTTGTAAGGCCTAAGCTTAGATAAACTCTGCCTTAGAAGGTTAGAATATGCTAACTGAGTGGTAGATAGTTTTAATGTGATAACTGCAATATGTTCAACATTATGAACTCAATGTCGAATCCAAATTATTTAAATTTGGAAGAATATCCTTTGATATTAATTCAGTAATAAACAATTTCATATTTAACCAATTTAAAATTAAAAATGTTTCCCAATATTTTAAAGTTTTGAAATTTTAATTGAAGTTATTTAAAATTAATTAAAGCTGAAGTTTTAGCGAATTTCCCCTATAGGGAAGAAGCTATTACCGTAGTCGGCATGGTAAGACCTAGGCCCAGGACCATGATAACTTTTCGTTTTGAGGTCCCCAGACCCCAAAAACACCATTCGTTCGAAACTATATATAATATATATATATATGTACATGTGTCCGTGGGTGCAATGACCGTCGTAAAAAAGGTCCGATTTTGATGAAATTTGGTACAAACGTGTAAAGCAGCATTTATGACTTTAAGTTTGAAAACCAGACTGATCGACCTATCCGAAGGGGTATTTTGGGGGGTTATGTACCCCAAAAATTTGTTTTGGGTTTTTTACGTATAATTTTTGAAAAAAGTAAAATTTGATTTGTTTCATAAGAATCGACTTACAAAGACGCACAACTTGGTGTTTTAATCATTTCTCTACGTCGATTGGTTACTGAGATATTGAAAGTGCTAAACACAGTACGTTGTCCAATGTTATTCTTATAGAGGATAAGAAAAGTTGTATATCTCGCTCATTTATCAACTTATCCTGACGAAACTTGGTATATTGCTTCATTTAATTGTGGTATATTGATATTTGCACAAAAACCCATTTTTTGGCCGATAGTCCCCGTAGCAGCAAACCTGCATCTCAGCCCCATGTTATTCTTATGGAGAATAAGTAACGTGTTATCTCCTTTAATTATGAACATAAATTAATAGAACTTGGTATGTGGCTTTACCTAGTTGAGTTATATTGATATTTGTATAAAAACCCACTTTTAGTTTTCCTTATTTGAGCAAACCTGCATACTCAGCCGCCATGTTATTCTTATGGAGAATAATTAAAATGTTATAAATCGTTTATTTATGAATGTATATTGATGTAACTTGGTATGTGGCTTTATGCGGTATTAAGATAAATTTATATGCATTGGAAATTCGTAAGTATGCAGGTTTGCTGCTACGGGGGTATTTAATTTTAAATTATCTAAATATTAAATTGTTTATTACTGAATTAATAACAAAGTATATTCGTTCGGTTTTAAACAGTTGGATTACAAATTGAGTTCATAGTGCTATCGAACTTATCATATTAAAACTATCTGCCATTCTACAATATGATGATAATACAGTTCTAGTATATAGAACATTTTAAAATATTGATATTCTTTTTGTTTTAAATTAGTTATAAAACCAATATTAAGGTTCTTCACTGAAACATTTTCTTTTATTGTTTTGTTGTTTTTTTTTTTTCTTGGAAAAAACTGAGTAAGCTGAGAAGCAGGAAGCAGGTAGTATATTTGGACTCTGGTAAAATAGCGTTACCTTTAAAATCGTATATTTAGATACTGTTTGGAAACATGTAACATGGAATTTCTTTCTCGACTCACTATTTATTCGAAACGTGTTTGAATATTTATGTTCCAAATATAAAGTGACAACGCTCAGACATGCCTATCTCCCCTTCCACAAATGGATTCAGCTGTAATTACGGAAACCATTTCACACTCAGGGGCGGGAGTGGGAGTCCTTTAAGTGTAGGCGGGAAGGGGAATAAAAGCAGGAATGTTCCCAGAATATTTATGATACAGCCGGGCTGACTTATGAACAGGCTCGAAGCAACACCGGACTCATTTGCGAGCTTCTTGGCTCCGAGAGCTGAGCTGGCTCCTAGATTCATTAAAGAGTAGACAATGTTTTCAAAGAACGTTCTATGCGGTTTACCATGAATGTTATGGGGTTATCAGTGTAATAATAATTACGATAATGTTATAGGCAAATCATTTTGTAAGCTTCGATTACTAGCTTATACAATTAATAATTTCACTTAACTAATGTTTCGCCTTAAAAACACTCAAGGTAAAATAAAAATCCAAAATAAATTGGACGTTTTAGGAATACATTAATATTGTTATGAAATTATGTCCATTTACTCTATGTATGTATATATTAGGTATGTACACAGTGTATTATGTAACGACGAATACTAATTGGTTTTAAAAGAATAAACACATATAAGTAATAAACTGTTAAAATATTCCGGACAGACAAAAATAATAAATTTCAAGTTTTTAACGTTTAGACGGTTTAAAAAACTGGTATACGACAAGAGCGGTAAACGATTTAATTGTGCACCTTTAATTAAACTGTATGAAAAAGATACACAGGAAGTTGATTCATAAAAAAATACATTACTGTCGGTAAATGTTAAATGTGTTATGCTGTAAAAATATATTCCTTTTCATTGAATGTATTAAGGGTTTTAATACATTTTGATAACCGTTTCTTATTTAGTAATTTCAAATATGATTTCATTTCAGAACTATTTATAGTTTACATACAGTTATACACACCCAGCGTATTATTTCTGACAGCTAACAAATATTGCGGCATGCTTAGAAACCTACAGGAGTAACAAGTAAAATAAAAAACGATCTTGCTCGTTTTATTTTTACTATTTATTGGGCTCCTTAACTGGTTTATTCAGTTTCAGAAGAGGCGGCCGCAAGTTAAATTCAGTAACATACGTTAAACTCAATTTTCCAACTGCGGGAAACTTCAGAATCTAATTGCAGAATGTTACTTCGGTTACGAATTTTACGTATCTTAAACTTATCCAATATATCCTGAAACAAAATTAGTGTTTGAAATTTAATAAATGCAACAAATTCCTACTACCTTCCTGCCACATTGATAATATGATTGCAAAAATAAGTTACATGTATGAATAAACCAACAAATTCAAATTTAATTCAAGTTTTTATTATTACACTATGTCTAATTTACTCCACAATAATTTTATCATTAACATAAGATCTTACTATTTATCCTAGCCTAGTAGTATAAAAACGCTTATAGTACAGGAAAAATACGAAATAATAATGAAAAAATTAGTTCATTGATGAAACTTTGGTTGTAACTTTGTTTGACCAGTAGAATTCAAGATGAGTCCCTAAGAGTCCCGATGGGGAACATGATTTTTAGGGGGTGAGGAAATGAAATTTGTATATAATCTATGATTAACGATACAATTTTTTTATGATTAACCTCTTTCCTATGAAGAGGTTATTTTATACGTAATTAATGTCCCGTTTAAATTATGAAGATAAATGTATATCGTTCAGGTTGTTTTTACCTGGATATTTGGAAATTTACGTTGACGAAGGTGGTTGTAATCAAAAATTGCTATCCAGGATACCCGAAATATTATATATGACAAAAACTGTTAAAGGAGGACACACTCAGTTTTCTCATAAGACAATGCGTTTGTGTTCGCTTTCTTTGTTTCTATTACCCTGTTGATGTATGAATTGATAAGGTTGGACAGACCACGTAGTTATGTTATTGCATTTGTTTCAATCGGTTTAAATATTGGTAAAACGAATTAATTTGAAATTGATTATTTTAAAATTTGAATTTATATTTTCCAACATAGTTATATATGCGAAACTATTAAAAGCAGCATTGCCAGTGCTCGACTCTTCGCCAACTATCGGGGAAAGGTCAGCTGGAAGATGTCTTCCTATGAGTGCCATAAAATGTGTAAGGGTTACTAAAACTTGGCAAACCATCAGCGAAAGAATCAACAGATGTCTATGATTTCATGAGAGGAAAGTGAATTGGTATGATCTCGTCCACCATGTATATAAAAAAATAGCAAATTTGGATAATTCCCGACTTTAGGGGAAACGGCAAATGACTTTTATGGACTCAACTACAGTAAAAGAAAGGTGAATTCACCTGCTATGGAAAGAAAGTTAAACACTATCCAATTATAAATCAGCAACTGAATTAAATAATGACGGAGCAGAGATTAGGTAAGAGCTATGCATTTTATGCTCCACACAACTTAAGCGCTAAATATATAAATTTACTAGTGTTTTATTTATGTAAAAATTGAATCGCCTAACCTGAGAACAAGATTTTTTCATTCCGTAAGACGAATTACCATGTTAGTACTCTGCGGTTGAGACACGATGAACGCAACGGGTGTTTACCTGCAAAATAAAGACAACCGATTTCAGTAAATCTACAGACCATACTAGTCAAGCCATAGTATATTATTGAATTACACATTTTTGCAGCGCAAGTGTTTAAGATAATTATGAGAATGCTTTAAAAATATTGTGAAGCAATATGGTAAAATTTATAGTTCATAACATAAAGTATTATAACATTAAATGTTGTAATTTATTTACCAAGAGCGTGTACATTTAGTTTTTAATATTTGTTTATTCTATACAGTAGGTACTTTATTTTCCTTGTGTAGTTTTTGCCTGAGATTATTTTATACCAAACGCTGTACGAATCTGTCCTCCGTGTATTTTTCTGGAATATACACATTCATTCATTCAATCCCGTAAAAGTTATTTATACCAACAAGAGTGGTTTTAGGTGAGATATCGCTCAAAATCATGTGTTTGCAAGTCTGCCCTGTGTCTCATTTTTATCGATGACGTATATTTCATATATATTATAAGGACGACATAAATCAATCCTATTTGGCTGTCGCTCTTATTGTTTTTGACCAATCGTCTAGTTTGAAAATTATATTGGCAAATATTATTTAAAATATGTGTTTATTAGTTCTATAAAATAGAAACAGAAATCCTAGGGGTATATATAAGAAATGTCAACATCAATGTTATATTACTGTAGTTTTTATTTGTGTTTATTATTATATATTGTATTATTTATACAGACACGATATTTGTATAGTAATTATATTAATAAATATGTTATATTTGGTTACAACCTTTTCAATATATTTATGTATGTATGTTTTAATTATTTACGTATATTGTTTACAACTATAAAGTGTGGTGTTAGTCCGTTGAGAAGGGGTGAGTAGGCTTTAAAATTATATATATATATATATATATATATAAATCAATAAATATTGATATACTCATAAATCGTATATTCTCGTTGTATTTTAGCGAATTTCTCCTATAGGGAAGAAGCTATTTCCGTTGCCAGCATGGTAAGACCTAGGCGCTGGACCGTCAAGACTTTTCGTTTTGAGGTCCCCAGACCCCAAAAACACCATTCGTTTAAAACTGTATATATATATATATATGTGTGTGTGTGTGTGTGTGTGTGTGTGTGTGTGTGTGTGTGTGTGTGTGTGTGTGTGTGTGTGTGTGTGTGTGTGTGTGTGACCGTGAGGACGATAACTCTCGTAAAAATGATCCGATTTTGCAATTTTGCGATTTTGATGAAATTTGGTATAAACTTTTAAAGCAACATTTATGACTCTAAGTTCGAAAACCAGCCAGATCCATCCGAAGGGGTATTTTGTGGGGGTTTTGTACCCCAAAAATGGGATTTTTGAATTTTGAACATACAATTTTGGAAATAGTCAAATAATAGTTTTTAACATTGGATTCAGCTTAAAAAAAACACACAATTTGGTATTTTGGTCATTCCTCTACGTCAATTGGTTACCGAGATATTTAAAGTGTTAAACACAGTATGTTGTCTAATGTTATTCTTATGGGGGAAAAGAAACGTTTTATATCTCGCTTATTTATGAACGTATACTGACAAAACTTGGTCTACGGCTTCACCTTGTTGTGTTCCATTGTTATTTGCTAAAAAAAACATTTTTTTCCATAGGCTTCCGTAGCAGCAAACCTGCGTACTTAGCCCCCATGTTATTCATATGGAGAATAATTAACTGCTAGGTCTCCCTTAATTATGAACATAAATTAATAAAAACTGGTATACGACTTCTCCTAGTTGAGTTATTTGTTATTTCATAGTATTGATATTAGCATAAAACCCCATTTTGTGTGTTCCTTGTTGCAGCAAACCTGCGTACTCATCCCCAATGTTATTCTTATGGAGAATAATTACAATTGTATATATCGCTTATTTGTGAATATATTTTTATGAAACTTGGTAAGTGGCTTTATGTAGTATCAAAACATTTATATCTCCATTGGAAATTCGCTGAGTATGCTGGTTTGCTGCGACGGGGGTATTTTTGCTTTTGGAATCGCTTAACGTTTTGAAAGGGTCCAGTACAAACCATGGTCTCGTTACTACCTACGTTGGCAACTGGATCCAGTGACGAACCATCATGAACTGTTCAGGTATTTGCTCAGGATCGATCGAGCTACTTCATCGAACATTTTAACCGATATTTCGTGGTATAAGTGATTAAGTCTAAATAAATAAGTGGTATGACAAAGGTTTACTTGTTTCTGATTCAATAAATTGGCATAGCCTTCCATATGAATTTTAGTTACATAAAATATGCCACTGTAAAATTTGCAATCGCTTGTATTTATTTTGTTATGTTACACGCCAACCATGATATTTAACACTATTTATACCAAATCATGACTATACACAACGCAACGCCGTTAATTAAAATAATCGCTCTCCGTGCTAAGGTATGTTTTGTGTGACGGTACGAAGTATTGAAGTATTTGAGAAATACGCACGCGGAGATCAGTTTTGCTTGATATTTGGAATAGAATGGCGTAAATCAGTTTTGATGAGATGAATATACAGTTCTTTCAGCAGTAAATCACAGAGGAATGCAATTACGGGAGAGTGAGAGGAGATGCCCGCGCATCCACCAACACTTTTAACTCTTTTGATTTAGTTCTCTCACTTTGTTTGCCTCCAAACAATGTTTTTCGTTAAAATAGCAAGCCTACAAACTGTAATACATGTCTTTAGTTGGTCACGGTACTACATTTTAGGGAGCTTTACTCATTTGTACTAACAAAAAGTTTTTATTTTAAATCACAATACAGTACTTGCTTCGCTTTTAAACAGTATATGTCACTTTACATAGCTAAATAATATTCATATAAAATTCGTGCGTATTTTAAGGCAAATATGAATGAATTATGAGTGTAGAATGAGAATATCCTTGCATCGCAGTGTTAACTAAGATCGACTTATTATTTACTCAGGATTATTAAACTAATAGCCCAATGGCCATTAACCATAAAAGGTAGGTCCAGTTTTGATTTGCCATCTGAATCTTCACTCAAATTGAATATAGGCTCGTTCATATCATAATTTACAATTTAAATAATCACTATAGTTAATCCGTAAAATTATGCTACACTTTGCAATGTATTTCGTTAGATAGCTCAAAAAAAACTTATCTGATGAAAAGGCATGTTTAAATTATTTTTGTTAAACCATAATTACTAAATCAGGAGTATTTGTTGTGATAAACATTATTCTAATTAATCTAAAACAATAGCAATAGACCAGTAGTGTGTATCTATGAATAAAACCCGGATGAGTAGTGTTGGTTTGTTACGATCGTCTGTAACAGAGATTTGCTGAATAATTTATGAAGTCATCAAGGCAGCATGCTTACTTCCGCCCCGTGTAGGTGAGGTTATTCCGGTGAGTTATCACTGCAGACTCCTTGTACCTGGGCAGAAACCCATGAAATAGACATGATTGCTGCATATACCTAATTAATACGACATAAGTGTTAGATTCCTACTGTATTTATTGATGATGGGGGCAACAAAGTCGAGTTATCAATGTGCGTGCTATATATATATATATATATATATATATATATATATATATATATATATATATATATATATATACTTATGTACCAAAAAACTATCAGTTCTATACGTTTATAAGCATAGGTTCATGAAGTAGACAAATGGCTTAATACACTAACTCGTAGTGGGAAATATATGCATTTTTTAGTTTGGTCAAGGGAGATAGCATACTGCATTGTTTCTAATGAAATAACCATGTTTATAGCTCATTAGTAAGTATAAAGGTTTTTGGTAGTTATAGTAGAGTTTAAGTAGGTGGACGGTTCAGTAAGCTATGTCATTTAAAGGTAATTTACTTAACGTTTAAAATAGGCTGACACACTTCGAAGTGTCTTAACTAATAAGTCTAATAACGAATAACTAGACTGTCACAAGTTTATTAACTACCGTGCATTAGTTCCGTGAAGGCCTGGTTTACATTTGCAAGGAAAACCAAATATATATGCAACGAGTTCGCACGCAGCACGCTGACGTGAGGGAAGTGAATTTCCACATTAAAACTTTTAAAACTTAAAATTAGTGTAAAAACATACTTATATTCCAATTTTTATTGAAATCTGAAAACATTGATTTTTTGGCTGTTTTGATGCTACTGGTTTCATTCACCTGCAAAGCTGGGAATACAATTTTGCGCATTATAATGTTAGGAGAAGGTCAAGTCAGGCTTGAAAGTAGGCGTGAGGTTGCTGGGGATGATAAAAGTACTCTAACAAAGGAGTAGCAGGCTTTTCTAGTGTAAATTCCCCATAAGACAACGTACTGTGTTTAGTCGAAACACATTTTCTTTAATAACTCGGTAAATATTTATGCTAGAATGACAAGAGAGGGCTTAAAACTTTCGTCTCACTAATTCCCATCTTTTTACATGCATTAATTTTACATTTGGGGCTTTTTAGACCCTTTTTGGGCCCAAAACTCGAAATTTGAAAGATTAATCCCCAAAAAATGGGTTTGGAGTTTTACGATTCTTTTGCCCAACGAACTTGTCCAACTGATTTCAGAAAGGAACGTCCGTACCAAATTTTAAGTTAATCGGACAAAAAATGCGACCGCTAGAGTGCAAACACACACACACATATATATATATATATATATATATATATATATATATATATATATATATATATACATATATATATAATTTTGAACGACCCCCAAAACGTGTTCAGGGGGTCACGTTAGGAACTTCTATGGTGGTCCCGGGCTTAAGTTTCACCGTGCGGGTCATGCTAATAGTTCACTTTCCTTAGGAAATTCACTAACAATAATGCATTAGTCGTAAAATTACTAAGGTTTAATCAATTAATGAAACGCATGAAACGTGCGTATATTAAAACCTAGTGTTATTGTTAAAATACTGACAAAGCAATGTAGGAAAACTCTGTATTGATGGATATGCAGTATGTATTGTAAAATGTATAAAACCTATTAAATAGTATGCAAGTGAGTATCGGAGGTCTTTCAAAAACTAATAGTGATATATTTAAAATAAAAACTAAGTATAAATTAGTTGCTTTAGCATTACTGTTCCTTTTGATTTGCTTAGTTATTAATAATGTATGTTTAATACAGAATTTGAATTGCTTCAAATAAGTCCCGACCGGATCTTGACCCATGACTGTAACAATTGACCAATGACATTTTATAAGCAAGGCTTCTCTGATTAACGGAAACAGATGTATGGGATGGGATCTATAAATTACCAATTCGTTACTGTCATACAAAACACTCTTTAAAGTTGCTTGTTTATTATTGGTTACAGTTTATTGCTGTAGATGGTATTGTTATCTTAGTTATTATAGATTTTCGTGTGAATGTCCTTTAGAGTTATTTAATTTCCTTAAAATATCCGAAGGATCTTATTTACTTTATTTGACCAAAAACATAATACTTAATACATAAAAGTTATTTATATTGCTATGCTTATTCACCTTAGGACCATCAGCTTACACGTGCATATTTTAAGTGTACTTAGTTAATTTATGATTCACATTTGTTTTATTTATCTTCTTAATATATAATAGATAGTTTAAGCATGAAAAATACACAGTATATAGGCTAGTAGGGCTGAATGCTAAAAAAAATATATTTTTTTAAGATAACGAACCAAATGTTTACTTTGGATAAAAGTATAAAATACTTGACAACACGTAAGCAGCTTGAAATTACCTAAGTAAAATTTTCTCATAGCTAGCATTTGTATGGGGAAAGTCTATTTATCAAAAATGATGGAAAACTTCTTATTACCCCTACTATAACTTAAAGAAAATATTACTAATATTGGAAATAATAAGTCAGCAAACGATCTAGGATCACAAATATACTAATGTATAATTTACATATAATTTAGCGAATAAGATTATTTTAATTTTACGAAAAATTAATGTTATTAATTTACGTTTTATAACCTTAAAATGTGTCTTCAGCCAAGTAATAATTCTAGTACTATCATAGAGAAGATTTTGATGACTGTGTCATTTAATAACTAGAGGGAGTGGACTAGTATATACATTATATATACTGTAGTATATATAGTAAATATACTTTAGTATTTACAGTATACATGCATATACTAGTATATACATATATATATATAGGTTGTACAATGCTTATCTAAGTAACAAAAAGTATATTATAGTAGAAATATAAATCGGTATAATAATATAATTTTTGTACAGTATCGAAATTATTACGTCCCTTCAAAAACAATATACTTACTGAATTAATTGAATATTGTTTGGAATAAGTTACTGACATAAAAGATCAATTTCCAAAAAAATATTTTTTTATGTTTATGAAACAAACAAACTAGAAGGCGTAGAATATAATGTTCTACAGACATACCTGTTTTTCTGTACGATACGAGAATTATATACGAATAATAAATATAATTATTGTAATTATTTGTAAACATATCCCACTGGCTGAAATGTTAAGGTTTAGTAATTATTATGTTAAAAATTTAGATGAAAATGTATTCGTATCAGTTTGGATTCAAAACCGGATTCTGTTTGTTTCATTAATCAGATTCAAACCTAAATCTGATGGCACTGCAACGCAATTATTGGGCAATAACAACAAATGAGGGCAATATCTTCTCCAAATACGCAAATTAACATATTTGATTCTACAATTCACAACAGTGTGTAAATGGAACAATACTGCTTAATTGGAAAACGAACTTAGCTGTGGGAATATTGTTCTATTCAGATTACGTGCATAAATTAATACGTAAAATATATTTTGTTTACGTCCTTGCAGGTAGTTGTTGGTTGTAAGGTATGTTTTAAAATAACATGACCATACATGACCATAATAACGAAATGGAAACTGTTATTATGTATCAGTTAAAAGTAAAAAGATTTAGGAGACCAAACATTTCTTGGATACGTTAGCTTTTCATTTCACAATATTTTAATTCCTTTTAAATGACTGGTAACTTTGATTTTTTGTAAGTACTCAAAATATATAGTTAAGAAGATTTACGGTTGACGTAACATGTTTTGAATATGTTACCTATTACTTAAAGGTAAAGTAAAACTTTACAAATCGGAATTATGGTTCAAACCAAGTAGCACGAGTGGAGTTGTGAGTTCTGATTTCGTTGTTTTGACCATGTTCCCGACGACACACCTCGTTCCATCGTAACGGTATAATTCAAGTGACAGCAATTCTTTCGATAAAACGGTTTATTTAAAACACTATGCAAAAAGACCATTTCAATATTCCTCATAAGCGCAGTCCCTTCATACATAACTGTTTCTTGTTCGAAATACAACAATATTAAAATAGTTTCATAAGTCAGAACAAAGGTTAAGAATGAAAGTTATCCACGGTTTGAAACAGTGTTATCTGAGCAGTGTAATGAAGTGTAGCGACGAGGGACGTCTAATATCATGGCTCGGTGGTGGCGCAGATTGTGCCCTCATATCTGGCGGGCAATGTCAGCTGTTGGTGGGAAAATAACACGTGTCCACTGCCTCCTGCATACCATTGTTGCCTCACTAATTTATAAGCAGTTGAATTCACTCTGTGAAATTTCCTCTATATATTTTGAATTTTTCACTTGTTAAATAAATACCAGTTGTAATTTAGAACTGTGTGAGTTATCTATCACAATATGTAGGGGGACAAACAAAGATCATATTGATCATAAGATCATATTCACTATACGCCTGGAACATTACAAAACAAGAATCTATCTTGGTTAGTTTCAAGACAAACCAGTACCTATATAATTTAGTTTATACCACGCATAACTTTAATTTTAAATTTTACATTGACGTTCAGTAAAAAAGCATCATTTAAAGTTGAGTTCTACTAGTATTTACTGTAGTTAAAATATCAACAGAACCTCTAAAAATATGGCAAATTAGGTCAAAATGTTGTCTTTACCTTCTCGCTCAATATACTTAAAATCTCCTCATACTGAATCTGAACTATGCCCGAAATCTTAGAAAATGGTATCCAAATTCCACGTTTTTGCTTATAAATCCTTAATAATGGAGATAGAGAAAAGATTTACATATAAAAGTGTAAAACAAGAAACAAGTTTGATTGGTATCACATTTTCTCTAAATCAAACATTTATTGACTTCACTGAAGTCAATAACCGTTATTGGTCAAGTTAAAATTTGCGATTCATTTTTATTGATTTCTTAATATCGACAATTTTAACAACAATCTGATGACGTAAACTAAACATATATCGATGGACATGTTAATTAAGTCATAATATTTTTAACACATTCACTAAGAATTATAGTAAATTAAAGGTGTGATCAGTGAAGCGAATTTCATCTTCATTATGTCAAGAAATATCAAAGCTGATTAGGAAGTTATTGTTTGCGGTGGCGCCCCTTGTTTGTTCATGTTCTCAGTTGCTTTGCGCCTCCTCACTATTACGTAATTGGGTTCCAATCACTCCCTTCCCAGTATCAGCCTAGCCTCTCCTCGATACGGTCAAGAATGTTTTTATATTTACAATTTACTACTAGTTCAGTAACGGTTTAAAATTATTATATAATAGCAAATTACTTGTATTATGATAAATTATTCACGCCCTATAACTTATCAGTAGGCCCTAGGGAATTTATCTTTATGTTTAAGATTATTTACATGCAATACTAAACTTAAAATTTAAAATAGTTATATGATAAAGGGACATGGAATGAATGAGCATTTGAAATTTAAATCCTTAAATAGAACTCAAAGATTTATATGTATGCTAAAAATAAGGTGAAAAAATCAATAATTTGTAATTTATAGTTTACCAAATTGTTGCTACATATGCAGGGTTTGAATAAAGGTGTGGCTACTCCTTCACTATTAATTAATTATTACTTTACTTATTTCTTTGGAAATCTAAACTCAGCATAGTTTTATACGAAATAAAAACGTATATTTTGGTATGAAAATAGAAGATATTTCTTGGTTTTATTAACCTTAATATTTTCATAAACAATGTTGTATAAGGAGATTTCAAGTATCATTTACTAAGAATACTATTAGAAACATCTTAGTATTTTTATTTTTATTTCACATTGTATAAATATAAAACGTCATATTTTCATAGTTAGTTAAAAAAAACTAGGAATATATATTTACTGTGTACTAGATATACTCAAATAGTATTTACACGCAATCAGTGGTCATGTTGATTGTTAGATCTCTTACGACACAGTTGGAACTGTATAACAGGTTTCGATGTGAGGAATTTCAGTTGATCCATTACCGTGACATTAATTATTAAATCGGTAGACTCTAATTTATCAAAACTCAGATTAGAAACCAAAATGAATTATATACAAAAATGTTTGTTGTATGACTTTTTAAGTTATTTTTTTCTTATTGGCAACATTGCATCGCACTAACGGCTTATGACATTTTCTCGACCTAAAGTCTACTACAGTATCCTAGGAGCCAGATTTCTTTGTGGTTTCGTGTAGCGTGATATATAATTTTCCAAGCGCAACTGTTGATGCCAATAATCACCTCTGCTTCTCTCCTCCCCCTTAAACGTTGAGGACGTTGAGAGTCTGCTATCCAATCATGTATCGTGTCTGTGATTGTTACCGCCAGAAGCATTTTGTAATGCTCACTCGTAGAAGATTGAATGTTAATCATAACTAATGCCAAGACTGAGCTCATAGAATATTTTGGAACAGTCCACTTGATTTAACAAATTAGTATAGTGGTTAGTTTAAAAATACACATTTATTCTAGATAAAACTAAAATGTATGACTATATGTTGCCTTAAAGTGAACATTAGAAGATACCAACCCCATGTCCTAGACATATATACTGTTGACCACTTATGCAGGATAAAACAACACAAATTAGTTTAATTAACTCATGTGATAGGCTATAAAACAAGTTAAGTGATATATATATGTAGTATATCAGTAAGTGCTTATTTTCGTTTGTTACTGTTACATGTGAGGCAGATAGTTTTGACCCCACATCTCCTTTGCAGTATTTAGTTTCAAGAAGAACATAACTACAAACAAGATTTTATAATTTATTCTGGAAATTCTAATAGTAATATACTTGTCACAACGTGAGATGTGCCGTGTTTTACAACACTATCATGTGCAGTTCTCAAGGTAAGGACGCAGTTTGACACGCGGCCTGCTCCTGGGAACAATGCTGCTGCCTGCCGCCGCCAGACTCAATAATTCACGTGGTCCTGCCCACTTTCCTCGAGCCTCCATATTTAATGGACTATCGTGTTTGATGAAACGATTTAATTTTCACTCCTCACTTTGACCGATGTTTGGTTTCAGCTCAAATACCTTAAAACTGTTATTGCAAGGGGGGAATGTAATATAAAATACCTGCATAAAACGATCGCTTGAATAAATAAATCGGTCATAAGTCATTATTTTTTTGGACTTAGAAGTAGCAGTACTATTTGTACTATTAGAGCATAATTACATTTCCTCATTTAATCGTAAAATTTAATATTTTAAAATAAAATAAAATGTATTTTACTTAATTTATTATTGATTTAAGTCTAAAATTAATACTTATTATTCAAACCACAATTGTTTTATTTTCCTACTAAACTAATCTCGTAGTTATTATTGTATGGTAAATACTGGATTCTGTTCTTAAATATATATTTAGGAATACATGTCTCTAGTTTAGTTTGATTATTTAAATATTTAGACATTGGTTGTCATCGTATTTTTCACTTTAAATATCGATTATCCAATAATTTTTTTGATGTAAATCAACACTGCTTATGTTTATAATTTTACCATGAAATGTGAGTAATTGTTTGTAGGGACTTGTTTAACCTTATTTACAAACTAAATTTAATCATGTATATAAATTTATCCCATAAGAAAAGTTATACAAATAGGTGGAAGTTATTTTATTGATTTTCTTTTGAAATTGCAGAGGTTATATTTATAACCTCCACCTCCCCTCCTTTTTTTGGGGATATATTTATCTGATATATCACCCAAAACGTTTCGGTTATCATTACTTGATTCAATTATACTGTTACACTGAGCCTCTTCATGGGTAATAGCGAGAGAGCATTGTTCATTGTGCATATCCAGTCATGTGCACATAAGCTGCACAGCTTGTAGGAGACGCACTTCGGTACTTTATTCCGCCACTGATCTGATAATTGGCTAAATATCAAATCAATATCAAAGTCAATTAATAAAGATAAAATGAAAAATGCTTGTAACGATTGTTTTGCTTATATAAAATATATTAATAGTTTTGGTGCATTTAAACATTTTCCAATTTAACTTAATTTGGGATAGGTTATTCCAATGTAATTTATCCAATTTAGAAGAATAAATAGTGTCTTGGCCTCAGCTGAGACATCGCAAATTGAACTGTCCAATTTATGTTAGAACCAATAAAAACTTATAAATAACTGTGAGAAAATGCAGTAGCTAAATTGATATTTTATAAGAAACAACACTTTATATACTTGCATGTCACGTTTTTCAACAACACTTGTAGATGCCCTATATATCTTTAGTGAACTTCAAGCTATGGTGTTACAAAACAAATACTCTACAAATTATGAAGTTGCATCATTTTAGCGAATTTCCCCCATAGGGAAGAAGCTTAGGTCTCATGGTAAGACTTAAGCCCGAGACCATGATAACTTTTTGTTTTGAGGTCCCCAGATGCCAAAAACACTACTCGTTCAAATTTATATATATATATGTATATATATACGTGTGTGTCCGTTAACACGATAACTTTAGTAAAAACGTCCGATTTCGATGAAATTTGGCTCAAATGTGTAAAGTGACATTCATGACTTTAAGTTTGAAAACCAGAAGAATCGGACCATGGGAAGGGGGGTTTATGGGAGTTTTAAATTTTCCAAAAATCAGTTTTTTGAACTTTTCACCTTACAATTTTTAAAACACTCAATTTTTGTTTCGAGCATTTTATAGAGCTAAACAAATAATTTAGTATTTTAAACTATTGACCTAGTTGGTCAATAGTGGTTGCGGAGAAAATCCAGAAAACCTGCTTATAAAATCTCCCATGTTAATCTTATGGGAAAAAGGTTTTTGGCTTTTCCTTAGTTCATTTTAATGTAAACTTCATATTTGCTTTTACCGATCAATTCAGCTCTACAAAACAATCATTTTGGTGTTTATATTGTGATTTTACGTCCAACCGTTGCAGAGATATTCAAAGTGCTAAACACTGTACGTTTTCCAATGTTATCCTTTTGGAGAATAAATAAAATTTTATATCCCGGTTATTTATGAATGTAGATTGATGAAACTTGGTATGTGGATCCACGTAGTACTGGTATATTGATATTTGCACAAACAATTGATTTTTTGTTGATTATCTCAGTAGCAGAAAACCTGCATACTCAGCCCTAATGTTATTCTTATGGAGAATAAGTAAAGTTTTATATCTTCCTTAACAATAAACATAAATTAATAAAACTTAGTATGTAGCTTCACCTGGTTGAATTTTATTGATAATTGCCTAAAAACCCATATTTTATGTTCCTTGTTGCAGCAAACCTGCGTACTCAGCCCTATGTTATTCTTATGGAGAATAAATAAAATACTATAGATCATTTATTTATGTAATTTTATGAAACTTGGTAAGTGGCTTTATGAGGTAGTGAGAAACATATGCATGCATTGGAAATTCGATGAGTACGCAGGTTTGCTGCGACGGGGGTATTTATTTTAACGAAATATTGTTTACAAAGCAAATAATAATTTTAACATTCTTCCCAGACAAAATAGATTGCTTACTACAACATATTCTCCATAATATGTTCTTAAACAAATTATCATAATATAAAAATATATTGTAATCACTATACAAATACAGTTAATCTATAGAATTTGTATACCTGAGGTAGAAAATGAAAATTTAATTTATTTGACATAATTTATCTGTAATTTTAAGTAAGGTCCTTTTGTGTAACGTTTTCATAGACAATAGACTCGCGACATTTCTCATCTCCTTGAACCATCAACAACCTAAATTTCCAGATCTACTGATATCCAAAATGAGCTGACGACATAACAGGTCTAATTAATCTACTTGGTAGTCATAATTTTGTTGGTTCTGATACATTCAATAGGTTTTATGAGATTGACCTCGAGTAATGCTATTGAAACGGAATGTCAAAAAAACAAAATAAAATATTCATGATGAATAAAAACTAGCTGCACACAAAAGCTCAATTTGTTGACCTGATTTGAGTTTTTAGATAAAATCAAATTGAACTCTTGATCAAATGTGAATATTAAAACTGTGTTTTAATGGTATTTAATTAGTTACGGTCTCCGGACATTATTAATAGAACAATTATTATTTTTCCTTGAAACGTTCTTTCGAGACCTATAATTCAAGTATACAGTTGATGGGTATGAGAGGGCTTCTCAAAGGTTGCTGGTTCAGTTTTATTCTAAATAAATATTATACTATGAAATTATGTACACTGCTTTTAGTGAAAGAACTAGTGAATATTTGTATGAAATTCCCGGACGATATTTGAATGCACGGACGTGAAAAGCAGAGTGGTTGAATCATTGATGGGGCACGAGGGGCGCCTCCGCTGCGAGACGCTGACCACGAGTACACTGCACAACTGAACTACATTCACGCCAGTTCTACACCGTAGGAGATTATTGAGATTGATCCATATATATTCTTTTAGGGTATAATAAACCTTTGAATATACCAAGAATATACCATTTCGCAAAAACATTTACTGGTGTTCAACCATTTCATTGTACAATTAAACATTAAACGTTGGTGGTTTTTCATTATTTACATCCAAGGGCAATAGAGAAGTAATTTTGGAATTGCTTTCAGTGACAGATTACAAAGACTGACCGATGCATAACTTATTCATGTAGGTTAGCTATAATTAGTAAAAACTTTACCTAAGACCTAAACTGGGTTAACCATATTGTTGAGGAGACTTTAGTGACATAAGATGTTGCTACAATTATGAAACTGGACTGATGTAATTGATATGTTAATATTAACATTTAATTTAAAAAGGCATGGAGTTGGTAAGCTTTAGAATACTTGATACGTGCTACGTGTCACGGTAAAAATAGAACAAAAATGCCTAAAAACAAAATTAAAATGTCTCATGATCTATAATAACTTGTTTTTTATTCAAAAACCTATCATCACACAATATATTTTCTTTTTCAGATTTAATATCTTTAAGATGCAACTGTATATAATATATTTAATTTGTGTTGGATTTGATGGTGCACCATGGTATAGATGAAAACCTATACCAGGGTCATTGACGTCTGAGAAACCTCTCGGCACACATTAAATGGGGATCTCGCCTGCTTTAGTGTCTGTTAAAAATATAAACTCTAAATTAAACAAATTTGTTGCCATTTTCCAACTTCTTACTTAAAATCTTAACTGCCAGGTGTAGGGAAAAATAACCAATGGTATACAAATTTCTTAAAGTTATTCCTTAAACCACCGTAAAAATGGATGTTTGCTTTTTGCATTTTCAAGTTGGCGCTCTTACATTTAGCAAATACCATTGGAAAAGGCAATTTTGTCACGAACGTTTTTACATTGAAAAATAATCAATGGCATTAAGGTAAATGAATATTAATTTTTAAACCCAAGTACATTAACCTTTATGTGAATGAATCGTGTTAATCAATAAATAGTTTATAAAATATATTTTAATAGTGTTAAAAAATCTCCGTATAGTTTAAGAAAATGCATGTAGTTTAGTTAGGTTGTAAGCTAGGATGGATGATTGGACGAGAAATGTAGTGATCAATCATGGAGCAGCACGGCAGACCGCAGAATTAGTGTTGTGTATCTGCTGCCCAAGCACCAAAACAGGCAACAGAGAACCAGGTATTGGACAAAGACCGTCACATAAACTGGGCTCAACCGCCGATCCTGATTTGGACGCCATGATACAACCATTCAACTGCTAATGAAACCCACACTGTCCTCATGTATCCACCAATTCAGGATAACACTCATTTAACCTGCAATACTCAGAATAATGCTATTTTATTACCAAGAATAAGTGTATATTAATCCAACAAACATAAGTGTTTTTTAAAATTAAAATACACATTTTGAATTGAATGACTGTATACTTTTAAAACTTACATCCCCTTTCTTATGGATATTGAAACTTTATACACAAATCATAAATATAGTAAGAAAATTAGAGGTTCTGATAAAATACACATTCCAACAACTTTTTGACGCATTTTATATTTCAACAGAACTTTTCTTTTGGTAAAATTTCAATGCTCTCTGTTAACTATTTATATAATTAGTTTTAGCGAATTTCCCCTATAGGGAAGAAGCTATTACCGTAGGTCTCATGGTAAGACTTAAGCCCGAGACCATGATAACTTTTCATTTTGAGGTCCCCAGATGCCAAAAACACCATTCGTTAAAATTTTTATATATGTATATATATAAAAAAGGTCCGATTTTAATTACATTTAGTACAAATGTGTAAAGTACCATTTATTTGAACGAGTTCGAAAGCCAGACGAATCGCACCATCCGAAAGGGGGTTTTGGGGGGGTTTTGTACCCCAAAAATGTGTTTTTTGGGGTTTCTGCATATAATTTTTATTTAAATCAAATTTTAATTGTTACCATTGAATTCAGCATAAAAAAACAAACAATTTGGTATTTTGATCATTGCTCTACGTTAATTGGTTACTGAGATATTGAAAGTGCTAAACACAGTACGTTGTCTAATGATATTCTTATGGAGAAAGACAAATTATGCATCTCGCTTATTTATGAACATAAACTGACGAAATTTGGTATATGACTTCATCTGGTTGTGGTTTATTATTTTTTGTACAAAAAAAATTCGCGTATGGTTCCCGTTGCAGCAAACGTAGGTACTTGATCCCCATGTTATTCTTATGGAAAAAAAATTAAATGTTATATATCGCTTATTTATGAATGTATATGGATGAAACTTGGTATGTGACTTCACTAAGATGAGTTCTATTGATATATTGCATAAAAACCCATTATTTGTGTTCCTTGTTGCAGCAAACCTGCGTACTCATCCCCAATGTTATTCTTATGGAGAATAATTAATATTTTAAATATCGCTTGTTTATGAATATATTTCTTATGAATCCTGTTAAGTGTTTTAATGCGTTATATTATATATTCATTGGAAATTCGCTGAGTATGCAGGTTTGCTGCGACGGGGGTATTAACTATTTTAAGAGTAAAAAACAATTAAAGTGATATTTTGGCCCTTTCATGGCTTAGTAAGGGACCTTGGTTTCGGATTCTCTTCACCTTCTTACTCTTTAAATGATTTTCTAGGATATCTAATTGGATAAGTGTTTAAATAAGTAAGAATATTATAATTAATATGTTACAATTTTCTTATGTACTCTATTTTAGTTAAACTGTAACGGATTTTATTTCCAAAATTTATTTTTTGTTGATCAGGCTACTAGGTAGGCTATATTATTAAGGAAAAAGAAACAAAAGGGAAGGGAATGTGAGATATAGGATGACACAAACGGGTCTTTTGTCTCTTTTGATTTGGTTTCGTAACAAGAGAAACTTTGGAATGTTAAGGGTGTTTATTTTCTGTGGGAAATATGTTTATACCTTATAAACTATAAGTACTATATTAAAGTTTTACCAAACCTTTACTCATATACATTATACACAGTTATTAGTGGATCTCAGTGATTGAATTAGAATAGACGCACCTATTAAAAAAATTAATAGTAAAGTTAAACAATATTTCAAATTGTAATGTTTATGCATGAAGAATAAAATATAAAATTAAATGCATTTCTATATACCATTTATAGTTTTAGTACTTTACTTAAAGTTTATTTTATAATTAAAAAAGGCTGTTATCTTTGGCACGTATTGTATTACAAAATTAAACATTTAAGAGTTAAAAATATCGATATAAATTTAACACGCACGCTTCATTCTCTGAGTCAATTGTTACACCAATACATTATTGTAGTTAATAGTTTTATAGGAAACCGTTTGCTGAATCTTAATCCAATACAATCAGTATAAGACAAGATAGTTTATACTTTAAATATTTTAATTTATTTAAGTTCATCTACATTATTTTTTATACTATAGTAAGATATATTATTGGTCAAACCCAAAACTAAATTAGCCCTAAACTAGTATAATGCAAGTGTCGTGTTCCACGTCAGTAACTCTCGTGTTCCTAGTATATGCTGCATTGTTACTAATTCCATACTTACACGGAGACGAGAAAGTTCTTGAGTTTTCAGTACACCCTGAAAATTCAAGGCATCCCTCATAAGGTTCAAGGTGTACCCGCATCAGTGATTGCGGGTACCCTCTGTATATTAATCTAATGGGACTTTTTTAATGCCGAGTACACTACAAAGTGTGCAGAACCCTGGCACTGCAGTAAATGTGTTGGTAAAGAGGAACATATCTCACGCGATCGTTTTTCACCTGTGATTTATGTCATGTAAGTTGTTTCTAAGGTAGGTATCCTTATCTATTTATGGTGTCGTGTAAAGTCAAACTTAATTATTTTCAATAACCAGTTTTTTTCCAACACTATACTATCATATGAATTGAATGAAACGAAAATCTTCAAACAGTTTGTTTACATTTTTTTTTCATTTTGGTATTTTGGTTACTTTATTTTTAAAACCCGTTTAAACTGTGTGGGGTTTATACCCCACAAACCACCCAATTAGTAACTAACCGCACAATAGTCAAAATTTGACCAATTTTTTTACGAATAATGGCTGTTTGTGTGAATGTTTTATCCCAGCATTAACAGTTAAATCAAGTCTTTAAAACCAGTATCATGATGCTTAACATCACGAATAGCTAAATAAATTAGTTTAAAATCGAGAATAAACTCTCTCCCACTCCCTCCCTCCCTTTATTATCCCCCTTCCCTCTCCACCAGGTTTCATTGGTTTTATGTGGAGTTTCAGTGGATAAGTGAAGGGTGTTATCATTCCAGCAGTCAGTAATATTTTTTATTTACATGATTCCTAAAACATCTGTTCTTTCTTTGTGTTTTGAAAGCCTGTGGGGTGTAGCCCTGAGAGTCGATGTAAGTTATAAGTGAATTCTGCATTTCTACACGACAATTACCTCTCTAACGGTATGTGTGAATGTAACGGTTCCTGTGAATGTATAGCTAACTCCCTACGATGCATACTGTGAGGAAAAAGGAAGGACAGTTTTTTGCTTGCCTATTAATAATATACTTAATGTGGTCAGTTTTTGTTGCTTTTCTTAAATTTTTTTGAGGTAATTTTATTTAACGTAACATTTAAATTATCTAGAAAGATATGTTTAACCAAATTATCTTTTTTTAATAGATGATATACGTGAGAGCTGGGATTTACATCATTAGTCTAATATAATTCATAGCAAGCTTGAGGCCTTAAACTAAAAAGGTTAATATCCTTGCATGAGCTAATTTAATGAACCAAAATCCCTAAAACTTGGACTATCTCATTAAAAGATATAAAAACATAAAGCAGTGAATCAGGAACATTCTAGCCGTGCCAGTAAGTTATGTGCCTGTCTTATTTCACCTGATAACTGGTACATCACAACCAACTGTAACGACACCTGAATATTTTGAATAGTTTAATTGTGGAACCATATTGTGGTTAAACTGTTGTGTTGTTACAGCAATAAAGTAAGGAATATAATAAAATAATTTGTAATTTATTAGGACAACATGATACGGCTCTATATCAAAGCTGAAAAACTCTAAGTCTAGTGGTTGGGATGGAGTAACATCTGAAGTTTTGAAAAGTTGTGCAGATTTTATAGTACTTCCTTTACTACACATTATAAATCGGTGCTTTATGGATGAAATTTTTCAAGAAAATCTAAACGTATCTGTTGTCCGCCCAATTCATAAAAAAGGCCAGAAAACTGAAATTTCCAACTACAGGTCAATCTTCCTGCTCCTCTGTTGCAAAGGTGTTTGAAATCACCATTCTAGAAAGAGTCCAGCGTTATTTATATTTTAGCACTCTTCTGACGACATCTCAGTTTGGTTTCAAAAAAGGATGTTCCAACTTCTTGCGCTATCAATAATGTCATGGAAGCAGATTTGGGTGCCTTAGACGGGTCACAGTGTGTTGGTGCAATTTACTGTGATTTGTCCAAGGCGTTCGATTGCGTAAATCTCTATGTCCTTTTGGGTAAACTGGAGGGATATGGTATGAATGGTGCAGCACTGTCACTTCTATCCTCATATCTCTCTGAAAGGAAGCAGGCTGTTTCATTGACAAATAGAGGTCAATTTCAGGAGAATTGGATGATTTCAGGAGTTCCTCAAGGTTCTAATCTGGGTCCTTTTCTATTTTCCGTATATATAAATGACCTTCCTGCTAATATAAATTCTGACATTGTTTGTTATGCTGATGACACAACTGCTCTTTCTTCTTGTTATAACCTAGAGATCGTAATGAATTAGACATACAGTAACCTAAATAGATGGTTTGAATCAAATGGTATTTACTTGAATGACGAGAAGACTAAAATTATGGTTAAACAGTTAAAACTCATAATTATGGTCAACAGTTAAAAACGTGATCTAGCAAATTTCAGTGTAAACGAAATAAGTCCATCAGAGTCCGCCTGTCTTTTTGGCGTTACCATTGATAGGTAGAACTGGTCCAAACATATTGACTCCCTATTTAAACAACTGTCTTCACTTAATTTCGCTTTTCGAATATTAATGCCTGTAGTTGGTAAAGAAACTACCCTTCAGATATACTATGATTATGTATATAGTAGAATGAAATATGCAATTGGTTTCTGGGGATTGTCTAGTGAGTTTTTTAAAGTATTTAGACTCCAAAAAAGGATTGTTCGTATAATGTGTAGAGCTGGCTACCGAGCGCATTGTAAGCCTTTTTTCAAACACTACATCTTCTCACTCTCCCAAGTATTTATATTCTGGAGGTTTTATACTTTTTTAAATGCAACTTCCATCTCTTTGAAGAGAATATTGCTAGACATCCCTATAATACACATCATAAGTGTAACATGGTATACCCTATCCATAGATTGACACTACTTGAAAAGGTCATCCCCTACTCTGCTCTACGACTATACAGTGTTCTGCCCCGGCACCTGAAACATAGTCAGTGCAAGCATTTTTCTTAAATAGGTAAACAATATTGTGATTGAAAGGCACTCGGTGGATGAATTCCTGTCAGACTGCACAAATATGTGAAGGAAATGTGCACTTTTTTGCTAGAGAAAATATTTTAAATTTGTCAATTTAGTATTAAGTACTAGTTTTAAATCTGACTTGTTTCACATGACAATTTGTTATTCACGAAATAAATGATTTATGATTCTGATTCTGACGGATTTGTAATTATAAATTTTTAAAAATATTGGTAATAATTATTTTCTGAAAATACGCAATGGGATTCCCACGCCTTCGCCACAATATAAAATATGCGGTTTTCAAATGTCGGCAGATATGACAGGAGCGAACATGGCAACATAGCCGTTTTGATTGTGTTGTCACCGGCAGATAAACACTCTCACACTTTCATTGTAATGCATTCGAATGATCTAGCTTTTAATGATTCGGATGGAAAATAAACACAATGTTACCTTAGCATTTCATCTTGAAATATAATAAAAATAATATCGATTTGAACGGTCCTAGTTTTGGCATAAACGTTATTTTATATATGTCATAAAAAGAACGAAAACTATAAAAGGGATAGCTATTGTCTTTCATTATCTAGAGAGAGCCAGTTTCAATGACTCGCAGTTTCGTTTTAATGAATTATTTGACTGTAGGTATTTAACTTCCTAAAAATGTTTTTCGCAGTTTTATATTAGTTTAGTGTACTGAAGAGGCATGTAATAAATGCATATAATATTGTGTTAAGTACGTAATATTTTGTACGAAACAGATCACAAGTTTAAAGAAGGTTACTAATGAAATTGAATATTAAATAAAAGTTAAATAGCCAACCAATCTTCTTGTATATTTATTGTAAAATATAGGTTTAGATAGGAATGCAGGATTGCAAAGTGTTTATGCAATATTAGCAATACAATTACATTTATCGCCATAAGCTTCCACTTGAGTAATCAGAATAAATTATTTATAATTACTTACTAACTAATTACCTATGGCAAGTTTGGACTAGTTAGATAAATACATACATAATTTGATTTAGAAATCTAGTAAAATCTAGTGAAATCTTTGTCAAACATTATATATAGATCGTACGAGATTTGTTGTTTCCACAAATACTAATTGTCGCTTGATAAAACAACTTTAGTTACATTATTTTACATACCAATTAAGTTTATACTTCGGATGTTTTTACGTTCTCTTCCTATGCATGTACTAATTATAGTATATGAAGAAAGTGTTGTTTTTATCACAATCTTTGAAGTTAAGTTATCGGTGGAGATATTTTTGTTTTTGCTTCCTGAACCCAAAAGAGTGTTTTTGCGGTGATGTCTATATTTCTGTCTGTCCATCTGAATGGGCATGTAAACGAGCTAAAGACCACAAAAATAGACCGAATTTGACAAAATTGAATACGTAAGTACTAATTCACGGTCTTAAGGGTTTGTTTTTTTATTTTTGTAAGAACCTTCCCAAAACTCTTATTTATTAAAACTCTTGCATTATTCTAATACTGATTCTTGGAACTAATTATTGAAACTCGTGGGAGAGATTAGAGTTCCCACCTCATAATCCGATGTTAACCAGATAAACCCTGAACAAAATCTGAAGATTCTGTGAAGGTTCGACACTGGACCTAGTTGACTATTATCACTGGGATGTTAATTAATAAAGATTTCTGTTTTAAAATGTAAGAAAATACCATATCAGCTTGTATAAACACAAACAAATCAAAATTATAAAACACTAAACCTTAAATTAAAAGATCGTCATTTTCTAATATGTTGTAAATATAGTTTTGTCATTGCATTTTATACACCTAGGGAAATACATATAGTACAAGAAATTGTAACTTATTGAGTAACATTTTAAGTAAAACTAAATTAAAAGATTAACAAAACCTTAGCTCACTCAGACTATGTAAAAGATGGGTTCGAGAATATTTATTGTAAAGTATAGTTAATACAGTGAATCGCTTAATACAGTATTTTGTTAACGTGCAACATAACAAATTGCTCAGGTAGCAGACTTATATTAACAGTGGAACACGTAGTAACACCGCCACTGAATATATCACTAACATATGCATAACGTGATTGTTGTAGACCACGGGAGCTGTTGACAGCGGTGCACGTAGTAACATCGAAATTTGACTGCGCTGTCACAAACATATATAGGGCCGTGATTGTTGTAGACCACGGGAGCTGTTGACAGCGGTGCACGTAGTAACATCGAAATTTGACTGCGCTGTCACAAACATATATAGGGCCGTGATTGTTGTAGACCACGGGAGCTGTTGAGAGCGGTGCACGTAGTAACATCGAAATTTGACTGCGCTGTCACAAACATATATAGGGCCGTGATTGTTGTAGACCACGGGAGCTGTTGACAGCGGTGCACGTAGTAACATCGAAATTTGACTGCGCTGTCACAAACATATATAGGGCCGTGATTGTTGTAGACCACGGGAGCTGTTGACAGCGGTGCACGTAGTAACATCGAAATTTGACTGCGCTGTCACAAACATATATAGGGCCGTGATTGTTGTAGACCACGGGAGCTGTTGACAGCGGTGCACGTAGTAACATCGAAATTTGACTGCGCTGTCACAAACATATATAGGGCCGTGATTGTTGTAGACCACGGGAGCTGTTGACAGCGGTGCACGTAGTAACATCGAAATTTGACTGCGCTGTCACAAACATATATAGGGCCGTGATTGTTGTAGACCACGGGAGCTGTTGACAGCGGTGCACGTAGTAACATCGAAATTTGACTGCGCTGTCACAAACATATATAGGGCCGTGATTGTTGTAGACCACGGGAGCTGTTGACAGCGGTGCACGTAGTAACATCGAAATTTGACTGCGCTGTCACAAACATATATAGGGCCGTAATTGTTGTAGACCACGGAAGCTTTTGACAGTGGTACACGTTGTAATACCACCACTGAATGAGTTGTCACTAATATATAGTGCCGTAATTGTTGTAAACAACGGGAGCTTTTGACAGTGGTACACGTTGTAATACCACCACTGAATGAGTTGTCACTAATATATAGTGCCGTAATTGTTGTAAACAACGGGAGCTTTTGACAGTGGTACACGTTGTAATACCACCACCGAATGAGTTGTCACTAATATATAGTGCCGTAATTGTTGTAAACAACGGGAGCTTTTGACAGTGGTACACGTTGTAATACCACCACTGAATGAGTTGTCACTAATATATAGTGCCGTAATTGTTGTAAACAACGGGAGCTTTTGACAGTGGTACACGTTGTAATACCACCACCGAATGAGTTGTCACTAATATATAGTGCCGTAATTGTTGTAAACAACGGGAGCTTTTGACAGTGGTACACGTTGTAATACCACCACTGAATGAGTTGTCACTAATATATAGTGCCGTAATTGTTGTAAACAACGGGAGCTTTTGACAGTGGTACACGTTGTAATACCACCACTGAATGAGTTGTCACTAATATATAGTGCCGTAATTGTTGTAAACAACGGGAGCTTTTGACAGTGGTACACGTTGTAATACCACCACTGAATGAGTTGTCACTAATATATAGTGCCGTAATTGTTGTAAACAACGGGAGCTTTTGACAGTGGTACACGTTGTAATACCACCACTGAATGAGTTGTCACTAATATATAGTGCCGTAATTGTTGTAAACAACGGGAGCTTTTGACAGTGGTACACGTTGTAATACCATCACTGAATGAGTTGTCACTAATATATAGTGCCGTAATTGTTGTAAACAACGGGAGCTTTTGACAGTGGTACACGTTGTAATACCACCACTGAATGAGTTGTCACTAATATATAGTGCCGTAATTGTTGTAAACAACGGGAGCTTTTGACAGTGGTACACGTTGTAATACCACCACTGAATGAGTTGTCACTAATATATAGTGCCGTAATTGTTGTAAACAACGGGAGCTTTTGACAGTGGTACACGTTGTAATACCACCACTGAATGAGTTGTCACTAATATATAGTGCCGTAATTGTTGTAAACAACGGGAGCTTTTGACAGTGGTACACGTTGTAATACCACCACTGAATGAGTTGTCACTAATATATAGTGCCGTAATTGTTGTAAACAACGGAAGCTTTTGACAGTGGTACACGTTGTAATACCACCACTGAATGAGTTGTCACTAATATATAGTGCCGTAATTGTTGTAAACAACGGGAGCTTTTGACAATGGCCGTAGTAACATCGCCACTAAATGCATTGTCACTGACATGCAGTGCCGCAATTTTTGTAGACCACGGACGCTGTTTACAACGGTACACGTAGTAACATCGCTAATGAATGTGTTGTCACTAACATGTAGTGCCGTAATTGTTGTTGACCACGGATGATAGTGATACACGTGGTAACATGGCCACTGAATGTGTTGTCACCAACATATATTGGGCCGTAATTGTTGTAGACCACGGACGCTGTTGACAACGGTACACGTAGTAACATCACTACTGAATGCGCTATCACTAACATATATAGTAATTTTGCAGACCCCGGGAGCTGTTGACAGCGGTACACGTATTAACAGCGACACTGAATGCGTTGCCACTAACATTTATAGTGCCGTAATTGTTGTGGACTATGGGCGCTGTTGACAGCGGTACATGTAGTAACACCACCTCTGATTGCACTGTTACTAATAGACACAGCGTCTGTTTAATAAAAATACGTTCATAATTGGCGGATATTGAAATTACATCCGTTAAATTATAGCAGTTGTAGTTGTTCGCTATTTACTAAAATAATGTTAAAACTGTTGGATAAATATATTAATACAAATTATGTTAATTTAACTAACTAAAATTACCTCTGAATATGTAACAATTGATATATAACATTTTAATCGATGACAAAAACTATAATTTGTTTAAATATCTCTGTGATGTAGAAATAATTTAGTACATTAAGAATCAAATTTAAGCAGAACAGGTCAGAAATGCTAGTGTAAGTTGGTTATGAAAGTCGAAACAAAATCACAGGGGGAGTAAGTCTCTAAACAATTATTCATTTTATCGTGATCGAAGCGCTAACCTATGGTGAAGAAACTAAACAGCTATTGGTGGACTGATTAAAAGTGTTGAGTATTAAAGTAAACTAGGCATTGGTTTTAGATCAAGTTTTATTAAAGGGAATTCGAAGTTTTAGTAAGGTTGCGAAGGCAAGCAAACCCAACGACTTAGAAAGATGTATATGCTAAATAATTTTAATTTTATTTCTGTTTTACTGAGAAGAGTTATTTTATTGTTTTAAGAAAAGGCCTAGCAAGTTTATTTGCTATCGAATTAAGACCACTTATTTAATCACAGGAATTTATGAAGCCGGAAATTAAATGCGATATAAATAGTAATTGCAATTATACAGCTCCACTAATCAGTACAAGCAGTGCACTTAAACGATGCAGTGAGAAGCTTCCATGGCAATAACTCTGTTATAGATAACTTTATATATTTAACTGAATGTCACTAAGAAAACCCATTAATTGGCAAGCTAGATAGTTGAAAATGATGATCCATCAACGATTGAGCAGTAACGTACTGTAAATAGGCTGAAGTTTGAACAACCACAACTGCTTGATTAGTTGTTATCGGACTGGTGTATTCTGAATCTTCAAAACACATTTAATCCTTAAAACCTATTTGGAATCAGAAATTATGATATAGACTTAAGTTAATAGTCTGTGCAATATTTAGGCAATTACAAATAGGTATGCTAGAGCATTTTCTAGTTCTTCAAACATTGTAGAGATCCAGCGTCCATAAAACGTAGGGCTGTAGGAAAGTGGGCAAGCTGGTTGAATAATTTAAGGCAGCCTGCAGAGAATCGTTCTGTGTTGGCCAAGATTCAGTCTATTATTCGGTTATTGATCGTCAAGAGGGTCTGTAATTCTTATAAGTTTCTATCAACAAAAATACAAGTTAATTTGAGCGTTGACTCCCACTTTAAAGGCGAGTATAAACTTAACCTATAACTAACTTATGTACTCCTATTAGAATCGTTTTACGACCGAATGTTCATCCCCTTTTATATTTATAAGTATTGATTTATATTTTATATCAAAAACCATCCGCACTGTTTGAGTGCAAAACATTGGGCTCTTCCATGTGTGATTTAAATGACAGTAATGCACGTGACCTTTATACAAATACTATATAACTTTAACCCTTCAAGACACTCTTCTTTAACCCGTCAATTCAAATTATGCTGAACAAAATGAGTATGTAATAAAACATTACAAATAACAGCACTGTATAATTTGATGCCTTTCATGTAAGTTCGTTAATCAGAAAGCTAAACGACTTAATTTAAATGTGTTTTTGTGAATTGCAAACTGGATTTAACCCCTAAATACCCCTAAACTGGATATAGATAAATAAGTAAGTTGGCTAAATTTTACTTCTGCGCCTTGGTAATGCCATTGTAAAAGTATCAACTGCAATGACATCGAGAGCGCCAATCCCCTTGGTTCCAACGACGTCATCGCAACCAATTGCTACTGTGCATCCGTTTCGTGATCCTTATCACCTTCTCATAGTATCCGTGGATAATTATTAACTTTTGCAGTCGCCTTTGACGTAAGAAAACAGAAGCTACTACACAATACAGATGAAGACATAACAAAGCCTCACTGTTGTTTGGGCTTTTATCTTGCTTGAATTAACATGTGATACCTTCAATAAGCTTCCATATTGCGTGTGGTACTACGAACTGGTTAGTCCAGACTTTTACTAGATCTATTGCAGTAAGCAATCAATCCTAGAGCCTGCCTTGCGAATTCATATAAGTTTTTGGCTTAAAAAATAAACTGTTTAAAGAAACTTTGCTTCTCTTATAAATAAAATTTTAAACATTATTGTAGAAATAAATTATAATGGTTAATACGGCACACGAAATTAAATAAGTCACTATGAAATAGCCGTCATTTGCAGCGTGAGCAACGGCAAGGGCGGCAAAGTTCCAATGTCAGGCAGCTGCGATATTAAGCCGTTACCCACACATGACTTCACCGCTGCCAAGTTATTCTTGGCAAACGAATAATTTTACCCCTATTCATGAATCTATGACAGGATCTCTATCATTCCTTCCTTATCGGTATATTTTGATAAGCACTTAAACGTCGACCATCGGGTGAAGGGAGGCGAAAAGGTTTATGTGAATTAGTCTTGCCGAAGTATGATAATTCGTGATAAAGTTAGTGTAAAATACTTATAAAACTATGAAACAAAATAATACAAAATTTGTTAACCAACATTACCAGAACTCCCGATTTTATACAAGCAAACTATATAAAACAATATTTATACCTGTGAAATTGAGAGGCTTGTTTTTATCAATTGTACTTGAAAATGTTTATAAATTTAGGTAAAACCATTTGGCGTATTAAGCATGATTAAAAACAACAACTATTCGAATGTCATGGTTGGAAGAAAACAAAACATTGTGGATATGCTTTTCTAGAAGAGAAAAGTAATGATTTCCCATGATTAACGACGAACAGAGACTATTACATACTGATAGTTTTCTTTTACTGGTTCAGTTAATTGTTGATGGGAAGACCTTGGATATAAAAACGAGTTCGCATGCAGCACTCTGACGTGAGGGAAGTGAATTTTCATTTAAAAACTTTGAAAACTCAAAATCAGTGTAAAAACATACATTTATTCCAATTTTTATTAAAATCTGTAAACAGTGATTTTTTGGCTGTTCTGATGCTCCTGATTTAATTTACCCTCAAAGCTGGGAATACAATTTTGCGCATTATAATGTTAGGCGAAGGTCCAGACAGGCTTGAAAGTAGGCGTGAGGTTGCTGGGGATGATAAAAGTACGCTAACAAAGGAATAACAGGCTTTTCTAGTGTAAAACCCCCATAAGACAGCGTACTGTGTTTAGTCGAAACAGATTTTCTTTAATACCTTGGTAAATATGTATGATAGAAAGGCGAAAGAGGGCTTAAAACCTTCGCCTAACTGATTCCCATCTTTGTACATGCATTAATGTTACATACAAGGCTTTAATGACCCTTTTTGGGCCCAAAAACTCGAAATTTGAAAGATTAATCCCCAAAAAAGGGGTTTAGAGTTTTCCGATTGCTTTGCCCAACGAACTTGTCCAACTGATTATAGAAAGGAATGTCCCTACCAAATTTGAAGTAAATCGGACAAAGAATGCGACCGCTAGAGTGCAAACACATATATATATATGTGTCATATAATTTTGAACGACCGCCCAAAACGTGTTCAGGGGGTCACGTTAGGAACTTCTATGGTGGTCCCGGGCTTAAGTTTCACCGTCCAAAGTCACTTTCCAAATTAAATTCACTAAAAACACACAGCGTGAATAAGTTAAACGTAAATTTATAATATATTACATGATTATTGTCTGCCTGATTCTCATGCATTTTCACTCCGTAGCCTCGATGAGTATTGCTGTGATTCGCTAGCCCATTGGAAGTGTTATGGGCCCTAATCAACCATTAACCCAGTTGGATTGGAATTGCATGCAGTATTGTTTCTATCCGTAACTAGGTAAACAGTGATCTGACTATTTAGTATGCTAGGCATTCAGATTATGACTTTACTGTTCATTGGAAGCGGACTATAAAACAGTCAAAGCTATACTCTTATTTTAAAGTTTATTAAAATTGACATCAAGATCAAGAGAGTATATAACATTTGTTTTACTAACATTTTAAAACTACTAAACTAAATTATGTTGAAGATATTATAAAATATACTTATTGGGAATACTGTTATGTTTTAAAATAAATTACAAGTACACAAAATGTTCAAATATTCTATCTTTTAAATAGCTGTACAGCACACTTAATTATACGATTAAAAATTCAGTATTTATGTGGTATACAAACTAATGTGGTATTCACGATAATCATTAATTTAATAAAACAAAACAGTTGTATTTCTGCAAACAAATATTTAGAAAAATCATCAAAATCCCTAAAAGGCTCATATGCAGCGATATTTTACCATTACAGGCTATTTTATAATCGCTTACGTCCAGCCTTTAACGAATATCAACATAGATGAGGATGATACTGACAATGAGGATCAAAGTCTTTGAACGACGGTCTTTTAAAAAGCTTTAAAACTGAAACAACAAACGTCCGTCTTTGAGTGTTAGCCTTGTACGTCAATTCAGAAAAAACTTGGCTAGTCAAAAACACAATAAAGTATGGTGACATCTGACCTTTGATCAAAAACAAAAATACATACTAAACATCTTTGAATGTAAAATATATTCACAAATAATATATGCTATTACGGAAATTAATTCCTAAGACAGTTAAACCCACATACTGGGGGAACATTTGAAATATCACACTACTGAATATGAATAGAAAAGTTCTGTATTTTATGGTATATAGTACTATAATAGGAAAGACGTAAGTTGCACAATAACCACCTTTAACGTTATCTAGGGTAATTGGTATTTGTGTTAGCCATTCAGTTATTTATAATATAAATAAACTTGTAAAATATCGATAGGTGATTTATCTTAAAAGCTAAAAACGTTGAATTTAAGAGACGACCACAAGTTGGCCACAGGTCGTCCTGCAAGTCATCTATAATGGACCAGACTGTATGCCTGCATAGTTAATGCGCCGAGCTCGAGTGTGCCGCAACGGGACAAGATCAGAGCGGGTTCATAAGGAGCAAATGTTAAGAGATTCATGCTGGATGGATAGGAGCTTTAAGGGTTCTTTTGTATGAGTATTCGTTATGTTATAGTTGGCCCACTATCGGAAGTATATATTATATTCTAAAGAAGTAATATTCTTTAATTATTCAATAGTTCCAACGCCTTTTTTCTCTTTAGTTAATCTAAGAGCTATTATTATCATGTCCATCAATTCTTGAAGAGTCTAATATTCTCTACATATCTTTATCCAGATTTTCTATACTTCATACTTTCCTATGTGATATAATTAATTATTTTTTAGATAACAAACTTAAGGAAAAACCTATGTAAAATAAATAGACAGTATTCATTACTTAAAATATTTTCATTACCAATGAGTTAAGACACGCAACAATCGAGTTAGTTCCCCTCCAGCTCATACTAGGCATGAAAAAAAAACAATTATTTTCCAAAGACGCTGAAGATATATGAAACCCCAAATAGTTGGTTTCAGTTGAGGCGAACTGTTTGAATGTCAGTAGAGTATCCCCCCAAAACCGCAATAAAACATGAAAAATCTAGAATGTAGATAATTTGGGGTTTATGTAGATAAACGGTATCAGGAAAATCTTCTAAAATAAACGTTTTCCGAAATGTCCTTCCAAATCCCATTTTTGGAGGCACTACAGAATCCTATGCTACATACAGTGGTTTTAAGGGAGGAAATGTCCCCTCCTCCCCGCCAGGGTTAAGGAGCAACATATTTCAAATATCCTCTGTTGTTGGTCAATGCTAACTTAACCTGGATATCGGTTTTTAACGAAATTGATCAGTAAGTAAGAGAGAAGTGGTAATTTTTGTATCCCCCATAAGAATAACATTGGACAACGTACTGCGTACAACGCTAAATGATAACTTCAATTTTCTCCGCAACTAGTAATCGTATACAAATAATTCAAAGTACTGAATTATTTAGTTTTTTAAGCTATTTTTAATGGTGATAAGTAATTTTTAACATTTATGATTTGTTATGAAAAATAAAATACTAATTTTTTGATGTCATTTTGGCTTAAGTCATTTTGATAAATTCGGCTTAAGTCCTGTAATTTCTGAACCCGAATATTTTACAGAAATCCGGGTGGTGTAGTTTTGTTGGGAACTTAAAGCTCTACAAGCTACTCAAGTTTAATTAAAGTCGTTAGAGCCGTTATCGAGAAATTTAGATTTTTCATGTTTTATTGCGGTTTTGGGGGGATAATTACCCTTAAAAATCGAAAATTCAAAAAAATTAAAAAAATACCTGGAGATATCGTGGGTTAGGACATATATACCAAATTTCATCAAAATCGGTCTTCTGGTGTCGTGTCTAGCTCTGTATACATCCATACAGACAGATAGACACACAGAAATCTTGTAAAAATCCCTTTTTTGGATTCAGGGAGCACTAAATCTAATAATTCCACTCAAATTAAAAAAATTTGACGAAAACAATACTTTCTCCATACACTATATATAGGGGGGAGAGAGTAAAAAGGCACCTTGATACTAATTGAAGACTGGTTCCAAGATAAATGTAGAACTAGAAAACCGGGAAAATAAATGCTATATTGAATTTTACCGGGGGAATTGCCGACAAAGACCTTAAATGTCTTCAGGCATGGTTTGTGAACTCCGCGAGTGGAATGAGTACTGTGTGATCCTGTACAGTAGTAGATATTTAGGAACACTTGCTATCCAAGATGTATAAAAGAAGGTGTGAGCATGATCAGCTGATGTGACGTAGATAAGCTCACAATAATATCAAACAAACAATGAATTTAACTTTGGATTATATGGTAGAACACAAAAACTGAGGTTTCAGCAGACTAAATAAGTAAGATTTTCAGCCATGCCATTGGCTGCGCTAGCGAGCGATCCCATCTACGTCATCACTGCCACCACCGTGATAATGTTCTCTAGTAGCAACCAGCCTGGCAGCTTCGTGTACAATCACCAATAACATGAAAACCCCAATTTTTTCCAGACAAGACTTAGTATTTATCGTCTTACAAATGTATTACTTCTGAGGTTCTTCTCACATAACAAGGTATATTTTTTATTAAAGTTTTTAGACCGTTGAAGACCTTAACTATTACATTACATAAATTTAAGGAGTAGTTTGAATATTGGCTTATTAAACCTGTATTTTGCTGGGATGTTTTCAAAACGTTGTTTAAAAAATATTACCGTACATAATTTCTTGATTAAGTTTATTCTAATATTTTAACTAAATTTTAGTTGTGTTTAATGTATTAAATTTTCTATAAAACTAAACTTGTAATAAGGTGTTTCTTTTCCTATTCTAGAAAATAAAAATAACTATAGATACATTAGTTTCGAAATAAAACTAACACGATTGCCAACTATGACAAACTATGTTTCTGACTAAGCTATTGGCTTCCTCGTTAATCTGAGCTTAATGCAGTTTGGCAAACCTGTTTCGGAATATAGATGATTTTTGGACTGATTGTCTACAGCAAATGTTAATATTTCCACGTTAATCATATTTTCTTACCCATAAGGTTATGCTATTGAATTTAAATCCATAAACTTAATTAGTTTTAAAATTCATACGAAGTATTTGAATCCCATTGACAAGAATTATCTTTGTTCTGCATTAAATCCATGCAGTGAATATCTTTAAAATTGTCAAGTTATTTTTTAAATATTTTGATTTATTTTTTACCTTTATTAGTCCATCCACTGCCATGATTTAATATGACAATGACTTTAAAAGCATTATAATTAATTATATACTAAATTTTGACAAGATTCTCAATCACAAACATAACGAAATATAAAACTAATTCTTTGTTTAAATTCATTGTTGGTGATAGTGAGTTTATGTTCTTTAAGAGATTATTGCGTACATTTTGCATCACTGATTAGTAAAACAAGTATTATTCACTATGCGAATTATGCACTCAGCACAAGGTATTAGACTATGAAGCTTGATGCCAAACTTGAGAGCTCCAGAATAAAATTTTAATTGTGATAGCTTTTTAGAATATATACATATTTTATGGGCATTTCTTATAGGTTATTTATATATATTTTTTTATTATTATTTATGAGGTGAAAAGCGTGAAAATATCAAGCTTAAATCCACTAAAATTCGCAGTTTATGTGACGTAATTGATCGTATCCTAAACAGTGTATGTTTATTTCCTAAATAACTGCCCTTTTTTCTGTTAAAAATAAATTAATAAGCTTGCAACGTGAGATCTTTTATATACAATAGTTTTGTAGCATAGCTATGTCGTTTTACCATTGTAAAGTTGTGTGGCGATCACAAATTGGAAGGCATCAATGTACTTTGTGGATATTTCTAGATCATATTCAATGCGCTGTTTGTGAGTCCCTCACAACTCCAGTCGTATTTTCAAAATTCTCCTATTCGATCTTGAATGTGACAACTCTTTGCAAATTTGTGGTCAAATGGTTTGCAATACAACATTATATGATGCAGTTTTTTCTCTGAATTGACTTTACCTGGTGTTAGCTGAGCAAGGGAAATGAACCACCAACCTCCCTTGCTAAGACCTTGTCTGACCTTGTATGAATGTCAATGGGTTTTTAGCTGATAAGCTTTTATGGCGGTTCTAAGAATATATTTACCATAAATGCTGAAATGGGTAATTTTAGAAAACGTGGGAGACATGCAAGGGCTATCTTAAACCTATCACTTTCTGAGATGTGTCAAGTTATTCCCTCTTTTCTTTACGATTCCAACCAATCGTTCAAGTAGGTTTTTAGTATTTCAATTCCACTTCTGGTTGTAGGTAAGTATTCCTGTAATGTTAGTAACACTATTTTGTTGTAAGACCGCTAGTCAGTATGAGAAGCAGTACTAACATTACAGATCCTAAGACAATATCATACTCGTTATTTTGAATTGTTTAAAATTGTTGTCAAATTATTTATAATATAATAAAATATACATTATAATAAATATAAAAAAATCTATGGACACCGTTAATAAGTTAGCACTTTAAGACACTAGCTATCGATTAGGTAAGTACTATGCATGTTCAAAATTAGTAAATTTTATCCTATAAAGATTATATATTTATCGTTTTTAAAAACATTTTTAGTTATAATATTCTAACTTAAGCTATTGCTAATAATTATAATTTCTTAACAAATAGTATTATTATGTCTATATTTTCGTAACAAGTATATTAGGTATAAAATAAATGCATACATTAACCGTGTTAGTCTTACGCTATAACGGCATAAGACCAAGATGTTATATGTCATTTTATATGTTTGAAGTATTCATCTCAATGTGCTGATAGTTTCGTAAGATCAAATCCGAAGAAGGTTGTAAAACAAAATCTAATAATTTAAAATGGTGACAAAGTCTTAAAAATAACAACAATCGTCGTTAGAAACTTACTTAAATTAAATTCCATTTTTTGGCTTCTCAAAAACTAGTTCGATATGTTTGAAATATTTAGGCACTATTACTAATTTGGTAAATGATTTCACACTAACTTAAATGTTCTTGACAAATTTAATTATAAAATACAATATTTAATCAAATTATAAGCATAATATAATAATATATTGGCCAATAAGCTTCCATATTCATATCCTAATTATAAGAAAAATATTTACTCAATTATAAATTTTGTTAGAAAACATAGTTTTAGGAACAAGTCACTGAAAGAGAGTTTTAGCTTATAAATTGATATAGTTAGGTTAACAATGAAAATAATGAAGGTTACGTACTTTGTATAACTAAAACATAATCCCTAACCAGGAGGATAACGAGGAAGCTTTGAAGATCATGTGACACCTGTTGCCACTTTGTTAGGTAGCCTTCACCTATATAAAGCACCTTCACAATCTTTACCTTTATGCAAGGCTCTTACAAATGTCCACCAGTTCAGAAATCTAAATATTAGAAGGATAACGTGGAGTTTCCCAAGAATCTGTTTGTTTATTAGTTAGAATCCTATTTCATAAACTACTTACACAATGCATTTTATGGGCAGATTGTGGTAAGAATAAGTAAACCAAAGATGGTAAGGTTGTGTAAGGGAATGGATATAAAGTTGGAAATGTAAAACTGCAGCTCTTACACAGTTCTTCGCTTTTTATACTACTTGTATTTTGTAGGTTTTTATTGGTTAAAAGCTCGAAGAAGATAATGTAAGTTGTGTCAAAATAATTTGAACTGTACAATGTGGCTATCTTTAATTTTACCTTGCTTATTCGCGGGCTGGTTTAATAACATATTAGTCTCCCGGCTGTGCCTGGATATTCAAGCCAAGTCAGGGTCTTTCAAGGAGATAATAGATCTTCCTTGCTTATCCCATGACACCTGAGAAGGATGCCTGGGAAGAAGGCCTCTTACCTGATAAATTCATAAAACCCTTTAGCCTAGAGAGCGAACTGACCTGATGGAGAACCCTACATGGGATTCGGCAAGCCATATTCTTTGGAGGGAAGATCGTCAAGCCAAAAAAGGTTAACCTGGTTGGAGAGCGAATTTTCCTGGGATTTCCTCGCCCTGATCCCGGTTCCTGGTTGAGTTTTGGTTGACTCTCTCCCATTTTTAGGGTCACTGAACCACCCTTCCTAACTATGCATATTTCTTCTATTCCGTGTATGAACAATATCGTAGGAAAGATGTGCCCGGTGTCCAAATCTGGGTCCTAACACACTCTCAAATCTTACATCTAACATCTCTAACCGTACCTCAAGATTGTGTTTTATCAGGTAGGTTATGGTTGATAGATATTTCCATGTTCTAGTAGCCCGGCGATTCAACCGAATCCAAATGCTATTTCGCTTTTCCACCCTATAAATCCTTCACGGCTGTGGTTTGGGAGTTATGTAAAAGCTACGGGATGTCTCATTTAATTTCATATGGGCCAAGGTACATTTTGTTATACTAGCCACAAAACCTCAATGTAATGTTAGTGTAGTTTGTTGAGGTAAGCTCACTAATCTCTCTTGTGTAATATGTTTGACTAATATGTATTGATACAAATGATGACAAAACAATTGTTGCCGTGACTACAAGATGCGGTTACTGTTACATGTGTACCATGAACAAGAAACCACTCTGTCTAAAATATTATGTTATAAGAAGACAACATATTAAAAGTGGACTTTAAACCCTGAGAGTAATTATTCAAAAGAAATCTAAATGAAACTTAAGATTATAATCTTACGTTGAATAGTTAAACCTAAGCTCCTAAATTGATAGTAAGCCCATGATGAAACTAAATTGATTTTAAAAGCGAATGAGCAAGGTGGTCATCTACTGTAGCTCTTATTAGTTTAGAATTTAAATTTTGAATACATCATGTCGTCCAAGGTTCTAATTATTATTTTTCCTAATTTAAATTAACGGTTTTATTATAATTATTGTCCCCATAGTTTTAAAAGTTTCCCACACTTAGAAGATGATTTAAAAATATAAAAATTGCCATAACGGCAAAACTGCCGTCTTGTGTTTTTATTTATATTGACGCATAATCGGTCACTTTCTGTGTAAAATCTTGAGGTTTATGTTTTACACACTGTTTTTACCTTGTTATATAGGTGCGTTCTAAACCACTGGTCATGGTATTATAAGAAAGTCAACAAAACCTACTGTAAACATATAATGTTAAAGTTTACTTCTGTTACATTTATTTTTACATAAATGTCCGTAAAATAAATAGAAATTGTCAAATAAAACATGATTACATAACAATATAAACATAGTTCAAACATTTAAAAAGATATATATTCAATATCCCCGTCGCAGCAAACCTGCATACTCAGCAAATTTACAATGAATATATAACATAACACATTAAAACACTTAACAGGATTCATAAGAAATATATTCACAAACAAGTGATATTTAACATATTAATTATTCTCCATAAGAGTATCATTGGAGATGAGTACGCAGGTTTGCTACAACAAGGAAAACAAAATAATGGGTTTTATGCAAATATCAATAGAACTCATCTTAATGAAGTCACATGCCAAGTTTCATCCATATATATTCATAAATAAGCGATATATAACATTTTAATTATTTTCCATAAGAATAACATGGGGACCAAGTACCTAGGTTTGCTGCTACGGGAACCATAGGCGAAAACAATTTTGTTGTGCAAACAATTATAAACCACAACCAGATGAAGCCATATACCAAATTTCGACAGCTTATGTTCATAAATAAGCGAGATATACAATTTGTCTTTTTCTCCATAAGAATAACATTAGACAATGTACTGGGTTTGGTACTTTCAATATCTCAGTAAACCAATTGACGTAGAGCAATGATCAAAATACCAAATGGTTTGATGTAGCAGGATTTCGTGGTACAGGTGTTACCTTAACTTTTTTTTAATTATTGATGTATGTCGTAAAACCATTATATATGTTTCAAACAGAATACATATCATTCATAAAATATTATATTTGAATAGTCTAATTGATAAATGTAACTCCTATATAAATATTTAACCAGTAATAAGCTCTTTTAAACGGTTCGTTGGTTAAACAAGAATATTTCAAAGTAAACACGACCACTTCAAATACCCAACACTTATTCTGGGTAAATACACCAAGTCGACGTGTTCGTTAAAATACAAGTTTTTGTGTAATACGATGCACAAAAATCGTTTATCTGAGCTTGTAGCAATTAATAAAAGTGTAAGCTCGTAGGTAGACATTAAATAAAACATTTCTCTATTTGAAAGTCAAATCATAATAACATGGTCCAGGAACAATAATCTGATAGTAGTACTTTATTTTAAATTGGAATCTAGGGGAAGTCAGGCTCAGTGTAGATCAACTAACTTATATAATCGTTAATTTATAACATGACATTGTTTATCCATTACAAACCCTGAGAAAATTCTTATTTTAGCTACCATTTAAATTCAGTATTGTGGATCAGCATAATTAGCACGTGAGTTTGTTAACGACTACATATTTTAGGGAAGTCATTAGACTCATATTAGTAGATTCAGTCGGATGAATTGCATGCACACGGCTTAGTTTATAAGAATTTAGTAGTTTGTAGATTCCCATTAAAGTTGGCAGAGGTGAGCCACTAACTTCAATTTTATTCAATACAGATTGGTTTTTAATCACCACCTATTCTAAGATAGTCTATATACGCTCTCAAGATTCCCCAACATTCTGTTTATGTTTCTTATTTATCCAGTATTTAATAGGTCTAGTACGTCTAATTAATCTTCAATTATTTTAATCAGCATCTTTCAGTTAACTAACTAAAAAAAACAAAAACTACACTTTCCACCAGCTCATTACACATTAGTACATAAAACTTGTTAACACATTATAAAGTCAACTGATTCTTTATAGAGAAGATGGTAAAAATAGTTTATATTAAGTCGCACGACTGTAAACACAGTGACGTGAGTGCCCGGTGATGAACTGGTCACCCTTGTCCCTCATCAATTATAAGCTCGTGTCTCGCCGTTGATCTGCCGAGCCTGAACCCACTCTCTAGTAGTAATAGTAGTAAACATTAAGTCGCACGACTGTAAACACAGTGAGGTGAGTGCCCGGTGATGAACTGGTCACCCTTGTCCCTCATCAATTATAAGCTCGTGTCTCGCCGTTGATCTGCCCAGCCTGAACCCACTCTCTAGTAGTAATAGTAGTAAACATTAAGTCGCACGACTGTAAACACAGTGAGGTGAGTGCCCGGTGATGAACTGGTCACCCTTGTCCCTCATCAATTATAAGCTCGTGTCTCGCCGTTGATCTGCCCAGCCTGAACCCACTCTCTAGTAGTAATAGTAGTAAACATTAAGTCGCACGACGGTAAACACAGTGAGGTGAGTGCCCGGTGATGAACTGGTCACCCTTGTCCCTCATCAATTATAAGCTCGTGTCTCGCCGTTGATCTGCCCAGCCTGAACCCACTCACTAGTAGTAATAGTAGTAAACATTAAGTCGCACGACTGTAAACACAGTGAGGTGAGTGCCCGGCGATGAACTGGTCACCCTTGCCCCTCATCAATTATAAGCTCGTGTCTCGCCGTTGATCTGCCCAGCCTGAACCCACTCTCTAGTAGTAATAGTAGTAAACATTAAGTCGCACGTCTGTAAACACAGTGAGGTGAGTGCCCGGCGATGAACTGGTCACCCTTGTCCCTCATCAATTATAAGCTCGTGTCTCGCCGTTGATCTGCCCAGCCTGAACCCACTCACTAGTAGTAATACTAGTAAACATTAAGTCGCACGACTGTAAACACAGTGAGGTGAGTGCCCGGTGATGAACTGGTCACCCTTGTCCCTCATCAATTATAAGCTCGTGTCTCGCCGTTGATCTGCCCAGCCTGAACCCACTCACTAGTAGTAATAGTAGTAAACATTAAGTCGCACGACTGTAAACACAGTGAGGTGAGTGCCCGGTGATGAACTGGTCACCCTTGCCCCTCATCAATTATAAGCTCGTGTCTCGCCGTTGATCTGCCCAGCCTGAACCCACTCACTAGTAGTAATAATAGTAAACATTAAGTCGCACGACTGTAAACACAGTGAGGTGAGTGCCCGGCGATGAACTGGTCACCCTAGCCCCTCATCAATTATAAGCTCGTGTCTCGCCGTTGATCTGCCCAGCCTGAACCCACTCACTAGTAGTAATAGTAGTAAACATTAAGTCGCACGACTGTAAACACAGTGAGGTGAGTGCCCGGCGATGAACTGGTCACCCTTGTCCCTCATCAATTATAAGCTCGTGTCTCGCCGTTGATCTGCCCAGCCTGAACCCACTCTCTAGTAGTAATAGTAGTAAACATTAAGTCGCACGACGGTAAACACAGTGAGGTGAGTGCCCGGTGATGAACTGGTCACCCTTGCCCCTCATCAATTATAAGCTCGTGTCTCGCCGTTGATCTGCCCAGCCTGAACCCACTCACTAGTAGTAATAGTAGTAAACATTAAGTCGCACGACTGTAAACACAGTGAGGTGAGTGCCCGGTGATGAACTGGTCACCCTTGTCCCTCATCAATTATAAGCTCGTGTCTCGCCGTTGATCTGCCCAGCCTGAACCCACTCACTAGTAGTAATAGTAGTAAACATTAAGTCGCACGACTGTAAACACAGTGAGGTGAGTGCCCGGTGATGAACTGGTCACCCTTGCCCCTCATTAATTATAAGCTCGTGTATCGCCGTTGATCTGCCAAGCCTGAACCCACTCTCTAGTAGTAATAGTAGTAAACATTAAGTCGCACGACTGTAAACACAGTGAGGTGAGTGCCCGGTGATGAACTGGTCACCCTTGTCCCTCATCAATTATAAGCTCGTGTCTCGCCGTTGATCTGCCCAGCCTGAACCCACTCACTAGTAGTAATAGTAGTAAACATTAAGTCGCACGACTGTAAACACAGTGAAATGAGTGCCCGGTGATGAACTGGTCACCCTTGTCCCTCATCAATTATAAGCTCGTGTCTCGCCGTTGATCTGCCCAGCCTGAACCCACTCACTAGTAGTAATAGTAGTAAACATTAAGTCGCACGACTGTAAACACAGTGAGGTGAGTGCCCGGCGATGAACTGGTCACCCTTGTCCCTCATCAATTATAAGCTCGTGTCTCGCCGTTGATCTGCCGAGCCTGAACCCACTCTCTAGTAGTAATAGTAGTAAACATTAAGTCGCACGACTGTAAACACAGTGAGGTGAGTGCCCGGCGATGAACTGGTCACCCTTGCCCCTCATCAATTATAAGCTCGTGTCTCGCCGTTGATCTGCCGAGCCTGAACCCACTCACTAGTAGTAATAGTAGTAAACATTAAGTCGCACGACTGTAAACACAGTGAGGTGAGTGCCCGGCGATGAACTGGTCACCCTTGTCCCTCATCAATTATAAGCTCGTGTCTCGCCGTTGATCTGCCGAGCCTGAACCCACTCTCTAGTAGTAATAGTAGTAAACATTAAGTCGCACGACTGTAAACACAGTGAGGTGAGTGCCCGGCGATGAACTGGTCAACCTTGCCCCTCATCAATTATAAGCTCGTGTCTCGCCGTTGATCTGCCGAGCCTGAACCCACTCACTAGTAGTAATAGTAGTAAACAATTAAGTACTATACTAACTTACAATATTACAACATTTTGGACCTATTTTACACTTAACCTATATTTACAAATCTCATGGTAAAACGTTTCCATTACGCATTTGTCAGCTAACCTCTTCTAGAGTTAGTGTAACAAAATTATCTGATTTCACTTCCTAACATCTGAATAAACCCCATCTATCCACCCGTTACCCTCCCTAAACCCTCTTAATCGTATTTATATATCAATACATCTATAATAATTGAGTGTAAAATGTATTCAATTCAACTTATCTTTTGTCTAAATAAATTGACAAACCAAAGGTATGGACTAATATTTTGCAAGCTCAAAAGTATTTGACTTAACTCAATGTAGTAACATTTAGTTTTTACGTGTAAGGTTACAATGTATGTTCTGCTCTGTATAAATTGACTCATCTACCATTATCTTTACTAGTAGGGCTAGACTAAGCGTAAAAAATGCCTTACATAAACATCGATTACAGCAATAAATTTACATTAGACGGTTCAAGGGATGGTTGCAGTGACCACTGAGAGCCACATGTGACTGTGAGAGAGAGAGAGAGAGAGAGAGAGAGAGAGAGAGAGAGAGAGGTCGATCGATCTCCAACCCCACGCGGATAACAGAAAGCTGATCAAAAGGCAGTCAGGCACGTCCTAATGGCTTGTCCATCCCCACACTATATTGTCCTTTATGATCTTTAATACTTGTATTATTGCGGGTAAAGATGATTTGTTTATATAGAAACAAACATCGCAGAGGTACTACATCACTCAACTGGCGAGATTGCAGGATATATTGCGATTACAATATAAATTTACTGCAATCACCGTAAATCGGGCAAAGTAAGGTGAAAATGGGTGGAAAACGTGAGGTGAGTGGATAAAGTGGGTCGTATACCCTCATACCCAAATGTATTATGTTATTGGTGAGGAAAGTAACTATGGTTTGAAAGTGTACTTTAATAAACGGTATCAGAAAACTGACACATACTTTCTCCCTTTTAGCCCAACTTTAATGAATAAATTACTTTTTATTTACTAAATATAGAATACAAAGCACGGTCAAATGTACAGACAATCTTGTAAACAAGTTGTTTTCAAAAATATCCACCCAAATCCCTGTTTAGGAGGCACTACAGAATCCATCACACACGTGGTTTTAAGCAGGAAATGTCCCCTATTCCCCCCGCTCAGGGTTATTAAGGGGCAACATATTTTGAATTTCCTCTGTTGGTCAATGCTAACTTGACAAGCATATCAAGTTTGAACTAAATTTATCAATAAATAAGAGAGAAATAGTATTTTTTATTACCCATAAGAATAACATTGGACAACGTACGGCTTTTACCGCAAAATGAAAATTTAAATTTTCTCCGCAACCAGTAATCGTAGAATAGTAATTTATGATACTAAATTATTTAGTTTTTTTAGCTCTTTTTAATGGTGGATGGTAATATTTTTTAATGCTTTATTTATGAAAATTCCAAAAAAACTGGATTTTTGATATTTTAAGTCTTGTATTTTCTGAACCCGAATATTTACAGAAACTCGGGTGGTGTAATTTTGTTGTAAAACTGAAGTTCTACAAACGACTAATGTGTAATCAAAATCGTTAGAGCAGTTTTTGAGAAATCTTGATTTTTCAGGTTTTTTTTGGCGGTTTTTGGGGGATAATTACTCTTAAAAATCAAAAATTCCAAAAAAAGAAAAATACCCCCGTAGCAGCAAACCTGCATACTCAGCGAATTTCCAATGCATATATATGTATCTTAATACCACATAAAGCCACATACCAAGTTTCATCAATATACATTCATAAATAAACGATTTATGAGATTTTAATTATTCTCCATAAGAATAACATGGCGGCTGAGTATGCAGGTTTGCTGAAGGAAGGAAAACAAAAAATGGGGTTTTATACAGATATCAATATAACTCATTTAGGTAAAGCCATGTACCAAATTTCATTAATTTATTTTCATAATTAAGGGAGATAACACGTTACTTATTCTCCATAAGAATAACATGGGGCTGAGTACGCAGGTTTGCTGCTACAGGAGCCTTTCGCAAAAAACTGTTTTTTTGAGCAAATATCAATGGTCCACAACCAGATGAAGTCGTATACCAAGTTTTGTCATATATACGTTCATATATAAGCGAGATATAAAATTTTTCTTTTCCTCCATAAGAATAACATTAGACAACGTACTGTGTTTAGCACTTCCAATATCTCGGTACCCAATTGACGTAGAGAAATGATCAAAATACCAAATTGTGTGTTTTTTAAGCTGAATCCAATGGTAAAAACTAAAATTTGACTATTTCCAAAATTATATGTAAAAAATTCAAAAAACCCATTTTTGGGGTACAAAACCCCCCAAAAATACCCCTTCGGATAAAGCGATCTGGCTGGTTTTCAAACTTAAAGTCATAAATGTTACTTTACACGTTTATACCAAATTTCATCAAAATCGGATAATTTTTACGAGAGTTATCGTGCTCACGGACATATATATATATATATATATATATATATATATATATATATATATATATATATATATATATACAGTTTCGAACGAATGGTGTTTTTGGGGTCTGGGGACCTCAAAACGAAAAGTTATCATGGTCCCGGGCCTAGGTCTTACCATGCCGACTGCGGTAATAGCTTCTTCCCTATAGGGGAAATTCGCTAAAAGGCCTGGACATATCGTGGATTAGTACCTACATACCAAATTTCATAAAAATCGGACCATTGGTTAGGGCTCTAGCTCTGTACACATCCAGACAGACAGACAGACAGACAGACAGATAGACAGACAGACAGATAGATACACACACAGAAATCACGTAAAAATTACTTTTTTTGGGTCAGGGAGCACCAAAACGAATATTTCCACTAACAACTCAAATTCGAAAATGTTGACGAAAACAATACTTTCTCCATATACAAGTATAAGGGGGAGAAAGTAAAAAATTCTGTAATTTTTCAAATGCATTTTTAGTACAACATCTCAGTTGAGTTTGTTGTAAAAATTATTGCGATCAGTATTAATGGCATATTTAAAGATTCTACTTTTATAACCATCTTAAAAAAAACTTTGAGAGGCGTTTTAAGTGGCACTAGAATTGTTTAAATTCTGCCTACGTCTAAGTTTTTCATCTGTATATTATACGTACCAGCACCTCATCACACTAAATCAGCTTTCGTCCCATTTTGATAGATAAACAGATGGTATGTATATTTTTGTAACTAAGAACACGCAGTTGAAACAATTTAGAAATGCGTTATTCTATTTGAACTCTGTAATAACTCTACTAAGGCTTAAGGAGATATGACAACTTGAAAGACGTAACTGACGACAAACCCCAGACTAGCCAAAAGACTTTAGATTCTGCCGTAAAGGCTTAATTAATTATTTGTTTTACTTTATTAATTAATTTTACATTAGTTAATTTCTTTACAACAATTCCAAACCTAATTCTGGTAAAAAGTAATCTTATTTTTCCTCAAATTTAACGTAAATCGAAGCTAATAAACAGAAACTAAACCAAATTAGTTTGGTGTTATTATATTGATATTGTTGTCTTACCACGAAAGAAACTTCATAACCAGAATTTTGTAGCAATTAAACACCAACCCAACACATGTAATAATTTTTTTAATTTTCGCTCCCTTTTGAGGGTTTTCGGTCTATTTAATTTACAGTCGTCTCATCTAACTAAGTTGGGATGAATGGGGGTAAATGTGAAACCACTTTTTGTTCGAATTTCTTAACATTCTACGGTACATATTTTGAAACCACGGTATCAAACAATATAGAAATTCACAAACTCCCATTTTCTCAGAAACTAGGGTAAAATTAAAGTATCTATTGACTGTTGAATGATAGAGGACTGGAATGGGACTGTGAGTGATAAATGTTATGTGGAAGGATCATAGATTTGTGAACTTGACCTCCTAAGATAATTAATCGTACCTAGCAGAATGGAATCATGTAATTAATGTCTACCAATAATATAATATTTATATGCCTGATAACCACGTAAGCCTAAAGACTAATTGGATTTTTCGGTGACTATTCTAATCACAGCATTCGTTTGATTCTGTACTTTTACTGCTGTTTTAGAGTAATCTTCTTGGTTTGGTAAACTATAATTATCCGATCGAGTATGTATTTAACTTAAATTGTTTGATTTTTTCACAGATATAAATACAGTGCGGGATACTTTCCTATATATCTGTAATGACATTAAAATGCGTCTCTTATGACACTGAGTTGCATAATCAATAACAGCACCTAATCGTTTGTTAATTTACGTAGTTATAATCGGGTTGCCCTTTAATCCTTTTGTAATTTGGAAACTCGGTTCAGGCAAATAAATGAAGCAGGCTGGAGTTTTAGATAAATTACTTTTTAAATGTAACTGTGTCCCTGTTGTAACGATCTCGTATTTCAAAGCTTTTGACAATGAAATAAACTTCCCCCGTTGATTAAAACTATGAACAACCCTGACAATACTTTACATGTTTTTTTATATACTTCAATTGTAATTTATTAAGATTGCAGCAAGTAATACAATTTATCTTTTAGTATTTAGCATGTAATTTAGCTTGAAAGAGAGACTTTTAAAACATTGTCTTAACATATATGAGTTTAAGGTATACATGTTTTTTTAGTCATTAATAAAACCGTTATTTACTAAAACGTTGTCAAATTATCAAATACTACTAAAGTAGTAATTGAAACTATTACCGTTCAAATTAATACATGATTTTTGCCACCAAAGGATTTATTTGTAAATCACCAAGGCGTACGTAATTAAAGTTTGAAAAGAAGTATGTAATTAAGTTTGAAAAGATTCTTTAAATTAATCAATTTAATACTATTTAGGTACTATTTATATCAGCAATACATTAATTATAATACCTAAAGAATATGTCTTTCCAAAATAATTCAATTAACAATAAACGTAAGCTGTTTAAATTGAAATCAAAGAAAACGTACCACTGAGTAACTTCTTTTAATTTTTGAATTGAAATAATAACATATCTGTAATACGTATGTAGCAGATATATTTGTGTACCATAAATCAACTTCTATTTGAGACGTATTAAAAATTATAACAATCCCAAAAATTTAAAAGAACAGCTAAATATTAGCAGGCAAGGTATCAGACTTACGACCTTTTATACATGTTATTTAAAACTGTAAAGAAGAAAAAACTCAACTTTAAATCAATAAATAATTAAAACTACAGTGAAGTTTCAAAATAAGAACTGAAATAAGTACACTTAACATTCTCAATATCGGATAGCATTTACGTTTGCCTTTGACCATTAGTACCTAGAAAATATAGAATCTTAGTCCCAAGGTCAAAGATTCACATCCAGATGCAGACAAATCGACAGGATTTAGCCGATATATTCTCCGTTATTATTATTTATCAAACACATGCATATAGAATTGACAATAATGAATTTACCTTTCTATGTGAACACTGGGACCTGTAAGTTATGCTTCCCACCTGAAAATAAAACAATATTTACTTAATGCTTACGTATCTGGTGTATCAAAATCTTTAAATTCGTTTAATATGACGCTAAAATTTGCATTCATTCAATTTATAAAAATATTAGTTTAAGTACAAATATTAAGTATGTTATTGCTGGATTAGGAAGCCCCAACTGCTGCTAGGCACGTCTTCCATGAGTGGAATTTTGCGCAGGTTACCTTGAGGATAGGATATAGTAGGAAAGGAAAGGGTGGGATGGGACAGGCAGCCAAATTGACCTTTCAGAGGGCCAACTCCCGTGCTCCCGTGATCAGGCTCAAACAGGCGGACCTGCTCTGCCCTCCAACTGGCCAACTCAACTGCCAGGTTATCCATGATCAACAGCCAGGGACCACATTCTCAGGTTGGGGACCAAACCCGGAGTTTCCGTCCCTAGCCGCTGCAAATGTGGGGAACAAAGGTGAAAGGGAAGCTTGCCATAATGGACAGCCAAAATACTTACCATATATATTGACAAATTCATTTGTTGTACTCAATATCAGCCTCAAAACTGGTATAGACCTGGATCCTGGGAGGATAAGAACATTTATTACTCGGAAATAAAAATACCGACGAGCTTATTGCTATAATATTTCCATTCAGTTATAGTTAACGACAATGTTCATTTTATACACTGTCATAAGTGCGTCTGAGGTAAAAATGTGGGCAATACAGTGCAAAAATACCGTAAATTCAAATTGGGCTTTGATGTTTGAATTGCCACGTTTGAAGGCTGAGGTAAAACCCATCGACAAAATCACCTGCCTGTGTTTCCATTGTGAGAAACAAAGAACGAAAATTTAAAGGCAAATATGTCAGTTAAAACAGGTGGAGTCACGTATGTGTCAGTTGGATGTGAACATATATTTTAACCATCTACAGTAGATATGTAAAATTGTCTTTTAATACCATATAATATAAATTTTATTAATTATTAATTTTACTTTAAATGCGTAATTTTCGTCATCACGATGTACCTGTTCCTTATTATAGGCTACTATTAGTGAGTAACTGATATATGTTACCTGTTGTTTGAACGGACAAATAAATTGTTTATGATTATGATTAATATTGCAAATATTACGGTTTGGATACTATTATATATGATTATGTACTATGCCATAATAGGCCTGACGACCACAGTTGCTACGAGAAGGTTTACGAAGGGCAAAAAATAATTGTTAACGCTGCACTCTGTAGAGAAAGTGATAAACTGTTATGATTAACGTACACATCTTCTACATCTATAATACGCTAAGGCGATTTTTTTAACAGAACTCCTCCATTATTCCTGGACCGATTTTGACGATTAAGGTGTAAAAAAAGGTGCAGATTCGTAGTTGTGCAAAGTGGTTTTCAATTTGCAATACAGTTTTTCTGAAGGGCAAAGGACACCCCCTAAGTTCAATTTTTCCGTAGATATAATATGGAGAGTAGTTTAAATTCAGTTGAATTCTAAAACAGGTGATGATACAGTAAAATACAGGTAAACAGTAAGAACAGCTGATAACTGATATAAAAATTAAAAGTTTGTTTTGCTAGATTTAGAGCAACAGGTCCACTAGTGTTTATAATATCACCTGATCAAATAAAAGCATCGTCTGCTATATATGAATACCGAAACATTTTGCCAATTTGGCGAAGCCCTAATAGAATACATTTTTTGAATTTTTGCACGTTTAGGATTCATAAAGAACATGTTGATGTGTGGCATATCCATTTTATGATAACAAATTCAAAATAGTCATGGCGGATTACCCATTTTGTTACACGCATTCCAAAGTTTGTAATATGGAGGAAATCAAGTGATAACTTAAAGGATGTTTTCTTTTATAATAATAATGAACAAATAACACCATTTTATATTTAGCAAGTTTACTCTGAGCAAATGGGAAATGCTATTTGGCTGTCAGATTTATCAGTCTCAAAACGAGGGTGCTAATACTTTGTATAAACACTTGGAAGGAGCTTGGACCAAAATTAAGACGATCTCGCAGCTGATGCCACGTTATGCCAACCAAATGTCTTCTCTTAATGCATCAAGTTCATACTTTTAGTTTTTCATTACAAAACACATTTACTATCATTTGACTTTCTTTATAAAGCCTAAGGTGGGTGTATGATTAAAATTAAAATGTAATGAAAACAAACTAACTATTATTCGCTTTTTATGTTTGGTATGTGTTTTTTTATATTTTTTATAAATATTCTCAGGCAACTAATTTCACTTTGATAGTTGCAGTTCCTTTCCTATAAGTTAATCATTGAAACTGCATGTTACCCAAAAATGTAAAACTAGGCAGTGTGGTGTAGCAAAACTGTATCAGTATTAAGTTTTCTTTTATTTGGTTAATGGTTATGATGGTTCTTACAATTATTCTAAGGTGAACATGTTGTCAAAGCTATTAGACACTATCATAATTACCTGTTGTAAACAGCGAGTTACATGGCCTTAATTGGCTGCAGGTCACCCATGTATCTCATCGGTTATGGATTCATAGATCCTGCATAGTTAATGTGCTCGGCCCAGCTGGTCTTGGGGGCATCAACTGCCTTATATCATGTAAAAGTGAGCTTTTTCATTGTTTTTATTTAGAACACTTGATTTAAACATATACTGTACATCAATTAATTTTACAATTTATTTTAGAATATGGGTCAATTATGATAGTTCAGCAGTAATTTAAATTAGAGAAACACCTAAGATATGTTGCCAACCATTGACTACAATTAAACAGATTCAAAATGCATGCAAAATCGCAGGTAGGTATATATGTCATTCTTTAAAATAAATATCTAGTTTGTTTCCCCTGTATATATATAGGGTTTTTTGTAACCATCGAATGGTGAATCTTATCAAGAATAATATACATTAAATATTATTCTTGTTAATGATTCACCATACGATAATGGTTTTACTGCAAACTACAGATGAAAGGTATATTAATAAATAAATTATTTTTGCCATATATGTATAATGTTATTTAAATATCAGAATCAACTGTATTATAAAATAAAAACAGAAATATAAAAAGGTACGTTCATTATTTGTTCAATGGTATTGTTTTATATATAAGTCAATAGTTATCACAAGGGTAGAAATTTAATATAAGTATTCGTAAAATGTTTTTCTTTACTAAAATCTTTATTCCTTTTCCTTTTTCATGTTTTTTGTTTGGTTATAGAGGGCATGAATGACTAACTAAAAGGATAGACAAATGTTCATCTACAATGTTGATCTTATCATAAGAATAGCGCCATAAGGATTTTGTTCGATTTTCCAACGATTTTCTGTGAATATATAAATGGAATGCAGCCATTTTATTACTAAACAATGTTTAAATTTAACTTTTGTTAGATTTAATTCAGAGTTTTTTAAGTAACTAAGTTCTAATAAAGGTTAAATTAATTAGTTTTTTATGTTACTGTTATTGGTATTTTAATTTATAGTTGATTTTAAAGTTGATTAAAGTTTATTTAACCGTATAAGGCATCAGATAGAATGGAATACTGATAATGGATAATTTAAAATGAACGAGTTTGCACGCAGCACGCTGACGTTAGGGAAGTGAATTTCCCCAATAAAACTTCAAAAATCAAATAACGGGTTTAAACAAAGATTCGTGACATTTTTAGCAAGATGGAAAATATTCAGTTCTGATAAACCTGGTTCTATTTAAATGCAGTATTGAGATGGCAATGTTGCGAATTGTAAGCTTAGGAGGATGTCCCATCAGGATCAAAAATCGGTATGGGGGTATTAGGAGTGATAAAACTACATCAAGATATGGAAAACAGCCTTTTTCAATATAAAATCCCCATAAGACAACGCACTGTGTTTACTCAATTTTCATTTTCTTAATAACTCGGTAAATATTAGTGCTAGAATGATGAGAGAGGGCTTAGAATTTTGCCTTTTTACGTTCTATAACCAATTATCCATTAATCTTACATTTAGGGCTTATCTGACCCTTTTTGGGCCCAAAAACTCAAATTTCTAAATTAAAAATCCCCAAAACAGGGGGTTGGAGTTTTCCGATTGTTTTGCTCAACGAACCTTTTCAACAGATTTCAAAAAGGAATATCCCTACCAAATTTGAAGTAAATTGGACAAAAAATGCGACCACTAGAGTGCAAACACACACACACACACACACACACACACACACACACACACACACACACACACACACATATATATATACAATTTTGAACTACCTCCAAAAAAGTGTTCAGGGGTCACGTTAGGAACTTCCATGGTGGTCCCGGGCTTACGTTTCACCGTGTGGGTCATGCTAATAGTTCACTTTCCATATGAAATTCACTAACAAAATATCCTATTTTGTGTTGTTGATTCTAGAGGAAATACGGTAATACCCTCAGGACAAACTCTTAGTTAAAACATATTTTTTACCCGTATTTTGTTAAGTGAAATAAATAAAATAGTCATACAAAACATTGTTCATTAAATAAAGATAACACAGAATAGAAACGTGTTTTAATTAGACAAAAAATATTGATTTAAAATATTGCCAATAAAGAAATCAACTTGTACACAGCTTAATTTATATAACTATATTGTTTTATTGCCCGTTATTAATGTTCCTATGGTAATATTCTTGTATTGGATCTATTTGAATAGATTTTATTGCTATGAATTGTTTCATTGCATTGTGCCAATATTTTATGCCAATAAAACTGATAGTTACATTTAAATAAAATACCTAACTCACGTAGTCAAACTATTACTACAACGGTCCAAAAACCAATCAACTGTACAGTACAGGTTTACAAATTTAAATACACTGGGGTATTGTAATTTTAAAAAATATGTTTTTGAGTTACATAAAAATATACCATACATTAAGAAACACGTATCTCTTATCTCTTAGACCTTTCTTGGACCTACTTATTAATAAACACCAAGTGATTTAAAAGTAAATTACACAGGAATTAATATTAGTACGGTTTTGTTTAGAAAAAAAGCTCCAAACACAAGAAGAAGACATTTCATGTGATTTAGAAGACATATGTAAACAGAGCATTGGGGAGGGTGCACTGAATTGGCCAGAAGTTTTCTGTAGCCCATCAATTATGGAGCACTTTGTTCACGTACATAATTTATGCGCCAGTCCCAACTACCCTCCTAGAGCAGGTCAAGGACCAGGATACCTTTGAAGGATCACAATCTCAAACCTTTGAAAAAAATACTTTGTTTAATCATGGCTATTAGCAACTTCATGAGAAAATCAGCTTATCCTAATGGAACGTGATTTTATCTTTGATCGTTAAAATCTAAATTATATACAATAACCGTGCTGTATATTTTGTAAGCTATCTTGGTCGTCTCTGTACATTAGAGAGAATACATGACATAAGTTTAGATGTTAGGACAGTAGACAGACCACTAGGGCCACATGTGACAGAGAGAGAGAGAGAACGATCGATCTGTGACCCCCGCACGGATAACAGAAAGTTGATCAAAAGGCATTCAGGCACGTCCTAATGGTTGGTCCAGCCCCACACTAGGTATTTATAGTTTAAAATATATTAGGTTTACTATACAAAGTTTAACTGAACTTTAAATTTCTCATTTCACATTTCACATGTATCAACTATTTAAGCGAAGTGATGACGTTATGCTCGATAACACGTACTACAATAAATAATGTGTACGCCTTGTGTGTTTAAAAATAAACATTAACTATCACAAATTTTTTAAAGATAAATGTACTTTAAAAATAATCTTAATGCCGGTATAATGTTTTAAAACATAATATTAATGTTGAATCACGTTGCGGCATATTTAACTCTGGTATAATTCAAAGTTCCGCACTATTTCTTCCTAGTTTTTCACAATGAATCCTGGTAATGCTGTAAACAAACTGATGGTCTTAGAAAAAAATCAAACTAATTTGAATAAGACTACTAGTTGTTAACTCTGGTATAATTCAAAGTTCCGAACTATTTCTTCCTAATTTTTCACAACAAAACCTGGTATTACTGTAAACAAACAAACGGTTAAAAAAATCAAACAAATTTTAATAAAACTATCATGTTAAAATCAAATCACCCCATACATGGTTTATAACTTTGAATTTTAACCTTAAATTTGCTAACCAAAAGTAAGTCTTACAGACTCTTTGAGGAAGTGGGCAGTCTTAGAAACTGGTCGATTGGCGTCAACCATACTACCATATGATATTTAAAAACTGTTAGAGATGACTGAAGAATCTAGATATGTGAGCAAGAAAGCTAGAGGGTTATTTTTTTGGAATTCTCCGCTAAGAATGTAAGATTAAAATTGTTTGTAGGTGTGTGGTCACTTGAAACGCTTAAAAAAGAAAAACATTCATGAAATAAATGTGTTAAGTTGGATAAATGTAAAACCAAATGTTTTAGGAATCGACATCAAGATGGTTTTATTTTATTCAAATATTTTTGAATTTAGATATCGAAAAACAACACATCATAAATTTACGATTTAATGAATTTGATAATTTTCATATCTGAAATCCCTTACAAGAGAATTTGGTAAAATTGGATAAAAATTCAACATTGATAGGAATAAGGTTTTTTTAGCTGCACTTGGGAGGATAACCTTTAATAACTTTAATTTTTCAAAAATCCGTCTATGTTTCACTCAGACAAGAAACTATTATTACTGTATACAGCTAAATACACTTCTAATTACCAGACTCTCATTAATTGATTGGAACATATTATTTGGAAACATTCTTTAAACGCATACTCGGTAAAAAGAAAGTTTATTAAAGAGTTTGACAGTATATTTGTTATAAGAAGTACTTAGCATGTTGAGTGACAGTTCAAAGGAATGACAGGCGCAGCTACCTAACTCAATAACCCGTTCCCTCATGTGCATGTGGCGGGGCAGTAACTATGTGTGGGTGTGCTGGAGTAAGCAGGTGACATGTTGAGTGAAGATGTGCAACGTTGGGTAGTACTCTAACAAGTTATCTGTCCCCATGCAGTACATTAGCAATGAAAATGCTTTTAATTTATATTGAATTAACTTAAAGCAGAATAAACTTATTATTTTGCCTATAAAATACTGAAAGCAAAAGCGTTCAATATTGAATAATATTAATTTTTTCAACTTAAGTTTTTTAGTTATTTTTAGTTTAAACATTTTAAATGGTTGCAGCTTTTGAAAGGATAATTAAAATAATTACTATAATACATTCTTAACAAGATAAAATACTACGGCCATTTTAATAAACGCGTTGGACCGTAGAATAGGTATAAATTATTAAATAATACGGTTTTTACTTGTCAATCTCACCACTTCAAAAACAGTTGTATTTAGTTTGTACGTGAAGTCAATATATAAGATACTTGGAGAATATTAATGCTATACTCTTATATAAACAATGATTGTTTGATTGGTTGGTTGCACAATTATCTTGAAAACGGCTCCAAAGATTTCCTTACAATTTTGGAAATAACTATGTTCTGGTTTAAAAATATGTTCTAGACAGGTCTCATCCCCAGTAAAAATAAATTAATGTTAAAAAACGAATATGAATAGTTAAACAAATTAACATTGAGCTTATGGAGTTTAAAATCAAAACAAAAGAATTGCAACAGCTGTTTATAATCAATCAATGAACTGTCAAAGTAATACTCGTGTTGTTTATGGTTATTGACATGTGGTTTCGTTAGAGAATAGATTAAAAGATTTGAGTGAAGATTACATATATAGAGTAGTAAAATAGGTCAAAGGGACACTGAGTTATAAATAACAACTGGAGTGACCTTAAAAATGTAGAGAAGAGGCAAATGAGTTATAAAAATCCGATTATCAGTAGGAGGAAGAGGTGAAATATTACTCCAAGTCATCTAAACAATCGGATTGGCCTTTCCCAAAGCGAAGCCCGGCCCCCATGTGATATGATTTATAGCACAATGCGTCGAAAGTAGTTACTTTTACAACTGAAAGCAACGATAGTGACATACAAATCTCAAATTTAAAACAAGAGAAAATGATCAGCTGACTTTCCATTGCTCTAATTTATTGTGTTTTTGTCCACCAGGAGCACTAATTTGTCTTTACAATACATTAATTTGTTTAAAATTATATAGTCTTAAATGGTTAAAAATGGAGCAGTGAAAACAAATAGCGCGTTTGAAAATGACTGCTGAAAAGTGTCGTTTGTACCTTGTTTTTAAAGTGCTTTTCCGTGCTTGATTGAATTTTTCGTGAGAGGCAAAGCCAAGTTTCTGTAAGTAAAACACGATCACGCACCGGTAAAGGTCACTTTCGATACTCGTAATACTATACATTATATAGTTTGAGAATATCTCAAACTATCTGGAATGTTTCTAAACATAATCAAACTAATGCAAACTGACTCGATAAAGATGTTATATGAAATAACTACTATTACTTATAATCAAACCCTTTGGCAGTCCCCTGTAAAACACCTAAAACCTCAGATTTTAAATACAACTCCACAGAAATTGTGAATAAAGAATCGTTTTAGAAAGCCTGACACTTAAACATTTTCTTCTGTACAAATATTCGTGGATAAGAAACATTTTATTTTATTTGCATATTTGGTAGTTTTGACTGTCCAATTATTCTTGTTTATGGTGAACTACAATATGTATATTCTATCACGTAACATCTGTTCTGATTTACGCTTTAACACAAATAATCGTAACGATACTATGCAGTAAGTATATTTTGACTTAGTGTAACTTAAGATACTAAAATAATTACACGAAATTGATAGAAGATCACAATTGCTTATTAAAATCTATTAACACAATCAGCACAGTGTCAGATAAAAATTTTCAGTGAAATTTTAAATAAACTTAAATACGTTAAAGGCAACAACACTAATATCAACAAAGAAAAGTCAGTCAAATTGAAAATAATTGTGTTTAATTTAAAATATGTATGTAAAAAATACCGAGAGATAATTTTGGTTCTAAATACATGATAAATGAATAGGTATACACCAAAAAGTTGACTATTTCCAGTAAAGCGAGTGACCAAATGAGTCTAATGAGGCATCAAAGGAGTTGGGAGGGAAACAAAGAGTCAGTTGTCATAATAATCAAGTGCCTACTTGTACTGTCTACTTGTATTATCACTCGAATTACGAAAAATATTGGCGTAGCCCACGTATTACATTGTATAGTGCGAAGCTTTTATCTAACTCAAAATAAAGTAGAATTTAATAGTTTATAAATCATTATTCCTTAAACATTTAACGTATTTTTTGTGAATTATATTAGTCATATCTAGCCAGTAAAATGTTATATTATTAACAACGTTGCTTCAATAAACGACATATTGGAGGCTGAGCAAACGTTTGGAGTACGTGTCATAATAATTTTAAAGCTATTAATCATAACATAATGATACTTTCCAGCCATGTATTGCAAACACTTTGAGGTACTTTAATTATGTTGGAGACATGGGGAGGCGGCTCACGTAGGAAGTCCTCCAACTTTAAACGTAAGCACAGGAAACTTGTACCTCATTTTAAAGGTCCTAGTAGCAGTCCAAACTGTCTTATACCGCACATACATGATCTCAAGCGGACAACTGAGTAGAAAATGGAAGGTGTTCGAATATTCGTATTTTAATAACATTAGCAAATTTTAAAATGAGACTATTTCTTACAAATCTTTCTTTCGAAGATCAACTTGCCATAAGATGACAATAACTTATTGTAATGGAAGATTCTTGAGGGAAATCTTGTATTTTTTAATGGTAGGCACGGATGATTTTAAACATTATTAAAATGTAGAATCTTCCATAATGCTACAAATTAGACCTTAGAGAAAACTGTTATCGGAAATAGTCATGTTTTAACATGTTGGCTTTTTAATAATGCTCCAGTAAAAAGCTCTTATGTCAGCCAATGTTGACTCAATCGTTGATTTAACGTCAGTTTGTGGGATTTCATTTACTAAGAAAGGCATTTGAAATAAGTATAGCTCGACTAAGGTTTACATTTGTTATTGTCAAGACTTCATGCGAGGGCTGTTCCCACATGGTTCCAAAAAATACACTACATCTAAGTATTGTCTATAAGGATCAATAACTGGCTGCTAAGATTAATTACGTTATGTTTAACATTTATAGAGTATGTTTTTTTAAGTTTTGCTCAACCCTGTATTTTTATAATTTAAACACGTGTAACTGAAAAGTTCTACTCTTATTAGAACATTATATTATAATTTGAATACAACCACTTACAAAGATTTTTCTTCTTTAACATGTATAGAGCTGAGAAGAAAAACACACTAACAAAAAACAAACAAAATGGCCGAGTCTACTGGGGTGATCGCTGGCTTAGGGTGCTTAGCCTTTCAGTGGGAGGGAGTGGGATCTGAGGCATTAATCATAAAATCCAAACTCTGGCCGTGAACATCGGTTATTTCTTGCGCCTGAAGAAACAATGTGGTAGACTTATATACATGCAGGTAATTTCAACTAAAGATAAAAACACTGTTTTTGTTGTTGCTAATAACCAACTATAGAAAAGCCAAGTACGAGTGCATATTGATCCTATTATCATTGCCTATTTTTCCCATCCGACACAAGTTTTCAATTCCTTTAGAAATAATATGTAGGGTTCTGACAGCAACTTCCGCAGTCAACATTATAATTTCTCTTAATTTCAGTTAGTTTATTGTAAATTGTCTTGCTCGTTAATTTTATATAAATAACATTGGATACATTTTCTAGAAATAATACACAGGGTTTTCCCTGTTGTACCTAAGCATTATTAGGTTCAATTACGAGACATAAGAAGGTTCAATTATGGTGATTAAATTATAAAAAATATTTCTTTTAATTATACTTCACAAATAAAACATGTAATCAATGCATAAGCATAGAATAAGTATAAATTGTTCAAACAGTCAAAACACAAATATAGAACATTTGTTTAGGCATGCTGGTGTATAACCGGAAAGACCATTTCATATTATTTGAAAGGTCATATTTTATTTGATCTACTACGTTATGCAGATAAATATTGGTTGTAGATTGTAGACCTTTTACATTAATACAATAAAAATTCAAGGTGTAAATTTTGTACCCATTTAATACTAATTTTGAAGGATTACTAGTTTTATCTTCGAATTTAAACTCTATTACCTGAATAAATTTTCTTTAAAATCAAGCTTATTTTGCATTATAATGGATTTACATCTTTAAATCATCATGTCTTTTAAAAGGTTTTGCAAACATTCATCATGTTACTGCATAAAAGTGGGAGGTTAAGTTACAAATTATATTAATTTATTAAACACCATAATAACTATTGTGAAACCGAAGCTACAAGTTAGTACAACAAACGAGTCCTGTTTTAAATAAATAGTAATATTATAATGGTTTTAATGATATCAATACTTATATAATATGATTAATTCTTGTTATTATTACAGGTTGGATACGCATAGAACAGATTTAACATAATTACACCTCGGCACGCGTCTTGTTAAGTTCAGCCAGTAAAGTGTAACACTAGTGTCAGCTAAAGGTGCCTAACAAGGCTTCAGCTGAATGAGGGAAAGCGGTCATTTGATACCTGTTGCTCGCAGTTGCTTATCACTCACTTCCCTTCTTTGATTTAGGCACTTTCTTAAATTCACTGGTCGTTCAAAAATATCCAATTATCGACGTTGCTTTTTTGTGAGTTTTTTCGTGACTATCATTATCATAACTTTTATAAAAATGTTCAACATCAATTCGATTGAATCGTTGAAAGTAAGCTTTATAAATAAGCGAACCCACTAATAATCGCAAAATAATATCGCCAGTAAACTGCATTATCCAACCTACGTATTCTTACTGCCAATCTATTTATACATAATTTATTAATTAGTTATGTTAGTTATTTATTGGTTTTTATATTGCACTTTCAGCCTAGCTTGATTTATATGTGAATAAGGTATAATAAGTTTGTATTAACAACATGTTTTAGTTTGTGCTGAATAATTCATAACTCACTATAACCACAATTATTACAAATTGAAGAGTTTGTGAATTAAAAAATTACTCCGTTAAATCCGGAATTCAAATTCGGGACAGTTAAATCATAGTTTTAATCTGAAACTCGAAACCAACAGACCTCTAACCGCATGATTTATTTATTCAGCACAAACTAAAACATGTTGTTAATACAAACTTATTATACCTCATTCACATATAAATCAAGCTAGGCTGAAAGTGCAATATAAAAACCAATAAATAACTAACATAACTAATTAATTAATTTCGCTTACGTTGTTTTTTTTATAATGGTGTTACGTTAGTTAAATGGTGTTTATAATAGCCTAATCCAGGAAAATATTCTGGAAGTTTTTTCTCTTTGTACTGTATGTTTTTGGGGTGCTGAATTCGAACTTTATGTTTGCAACTCGAGAAAGAACGGCTTCACTGAGAAAATCACAAAAAAACCTTAATTATTTTGCATTTCTTTAGCTTTTGTCGTATATCTTGAAAACTACGCATTTTATTGGAAATACTGTCAGGAACAAAATTAAAGAGGGCAAAATGACCTTCAATTTCGTATATTAGTTGCATTTTTATAACAAATATTGTAGGAGGCGCAGAAAAAGTATCACCTTTGCACATACAAAAATTGGTTTTTAAGCAAATTCTGTTATACGTTAGATAAAATAAAGCGGTTCAGGTTTATTTTAGCACTTCTTCACATAAGAATAAGCAACAATTATGAATTGCTTCCCTGAGGAAAATAATAAATGTATTAATCGTGTTCTTCAATTTAGTGGGTTACTTTTAAATACAATAACACTACCATAGTGCAGATTTTATTTATTTACTTCGTCAAAAGATTCCAACCACATTTATTTAACCACAACTATCCGTGCCCCACAACCTTCAACGTTTTATTGCAAATAATATAATCCAGACCATTGAAACAGCTTAAAAATATATAAAATAAAAAACATTATAATTAAGACAGTAAGTACACTTATCAGCATATGAGGAAATATTAGGAGCAAATAAATATAAACTAAATTATTTTAATTGTAAAGGTTATGTAATTATTTAAGAATTATTTTAGGAATGCATATATGAGGAGTTCAACCATAACCTTCTAAGTTAGTCTTTAACGTTTATAAGACGAATATATATTTGTCAATTATACTACGTTTAATCAATTTACCTTGCAATTATTGTTTTGTTTCAAACTTATATTACCAGACCATTCAATACGCTTCACTAAATCTAATGGAATTTGATTAAGAGAGCAAATGTAGTATTTAAACTCATGTCTCAATTTTACAACAGTAAGCTGAATATGCAATTTATTCCATTAAAAAAATGGGTTTTTAGCATGACTTCGTAAAACTAGAACATTGCCGCTAAACAAGAGTCTGGTAGAGGGCGCTTCTCTCGTTTTGGCCAGATTGCCGTAATAGTCGCCCTTTTTCAGCGCCATCTATCTCCTACATCATTCGCTATGAAAATGCAATTAATATGGAAATTTTAGAAAATTTTGTCTTCTTTAGTTTGGTTCTCAACTGTGTTTCCGATTAAACGCATTGTTTTCAAGATACACAAAAAAAACTTAACAAGTGCAGAATAATTAATTATTTTTGTTGATATTTTCTCAGTGAAGCCGAACTTTCTCGAGGTGGTAAACATAAATTCGAATTGTAAATCCCAAAAGGCATACAGCAACATTGAGAAAAAACTTTCGGAATTTTTTCCTATGAAAAGTGCCATTTGACTGGATTTTTTTTTAATCGGTCGGATTCGCAAACATATATCTGCACTCATCGTCATACAAAAAATAGAGAACGTCGTTAATAATAAATCTTTTTGCAAAATATATACGTTTCATTTGTTGCAAAATGTATCAAACACACTATTTACAGTTGTAACTTTTCAGAAAGATTGGTTTAAAAGACGCTTGATTAGGTTTTTTAATCAAATTAAAGACAAACTCATATTTTAAACCGTAAAGTAATAAACAATGCCAAGGATAGTTAATTTTCAAGAGAATATTGCTAATCGTGAGAAATTAACTAAGTCAGATGAACGGCATTACATCAAATCAGAAGCAGCTGCTACATTAAAAAGCCTTAAATTTTTATGATTTCATAACTTGACAGTAATTTTTGTCTTTTTCTGTCAAAACAGTGTACTATTTACATTTTAATTTAAACTAATTTTAGCGAATTTCCACTATAGGGAAGAAGCTATTACCGTAGGTGGTAAGACTTAAGCCCGAGACCATGACGTTTTGTTAACGTTTTGTTTTGAGGTCCCCCAGATGCTGAAAACACTATTCGTTGAAATTTATATATATATATATATATATATAATAAATATATAATACCAAAAAAATATAATATAATATATAATATAATATATATTTATATATTTATATTATATAAATATATTATATAATATATAATATTTTGGGTTTTTGGTTATATATATGTATGTGGTTGTGTGTGTGTGTGTGTGTGTGTGTGTGTGTGTGTGTGTGTGTGTGTGTGTGTGTGTGTGTGTGTGTGTGTGTGTGTGTGTGTGTGTGTGTGTGTGTGTGTGTGTGTGTGTGTGTGTGTGTGTGTGTGTGTGTGTGTGTGTGTGTGTGTGTGTGTGTGTGTGTGTGTGTGTGTGTGTGTGTGTGTGTGTGTGTGTGTGACCGTTACCACGATAACTTTTGAAGGAAGCGCCCGATTTTGATAAAATTTGGCACAAATGTGGAGAGTAACATTTATGACTTTATTTCGAAAACCAGATCGATCGGTCTATGGGAAGGGGGATTTATGGGGGTTTAAAATTTTCCAAAAATCAGTTTTGAACTTTTTACCCTAAAATGTTAAAAATACTAGATTTTGGTTATAGCCATTTTATAGAGCTTAAAACAAATACAATTTAGTATTTTGAATCATTAAGCTAGGTTTAGTTGTTGTGGAGAAAAGACAAAAAATGTGTCCATAAAATTTCCCATGTTAATCTTAAGGGAACACGGGTTTTAGATTTTCCCCAGATAATTTCACTAAAAACTCCACATTTCTTTCTACCAATCAGTTTAGCTCTACAAAAAAATCATTTTGGCGTTTTAATTGGTGTTTTACGTCCAACCGTTGCAGTGATATTCAAAGTGCTTAACACCAAACATTGTCTAATGTTATCCTTATGGAGAATAAATAAAATGTTATATTTCGATTATTTATGTACGTATATTGATGAAACTTGGTTTGTGGCTTCAACTAGTTGTGGTATATTTTATATTAGCACAACAAAATTGTTTTTGTTGATTTTTCCCGGTAGCAGCAAACCTGCATACTCGGCCCCCATGTTATTTATATGGAGAATAAGTAGAGTTTTATATCTCCCTTAGTTATGAACCTAAATTAATAAAACTTGCTATGTAGCTTCACCTGGTTGAGTTATATTGATAATTGCAAAACAACACATTTCTTATCTTCCTTGTTGCAGCAAACCTGCGTACTCGATTATAATGTTATTCTTATGGAGAATAAATAAAATGCTATATATCACTTATTAATGAACGTATTTTTGTGAAACTTGGTAAGTAAGCTCTAGGTAGTAGTGATACTGGAAATTCGCTGATTACGCAGGTTTGCTGCGACGGGGGTCCAAGGGATTTATTCTACATTTTAATATTACCAAGCAGCCAAAACAGCAAGTAAATGATTAACTTCACGTAAAATGCTTCAAAGTTCTTTCGATGTAAAATTGAACATAATTATTTAAAAAAGGCCTAACAAATTCCAGAAATATGTATTTATAGTTTCTTCATTTTCTGTTATTGTAATGTATTTTATTATTTTAATCTGTTTGTAATAACTAACATGAATAAGATGCAGCTGTTAAGTAGTATGGTGCTTTTGATAACATAATAGAGTAAAATATTATTAAGTGTTCTGATACTAACCAAAATATGCAAATAATCGTCTTCACGGAAACAAAGTCAAACGCAATCGAATCAAGAACTTCCTCGGTATTGGCAGCACAAAGCATCATCGCAGTCGCTGTCAGCAAGCAATCAACAATCAACAAAGGTTGCCGCCCAGTGATGTTGATGTTTGAATTGATGTTTACGGCACCGATGATGTTGACTTAGTAACAGGTGAATGGTTATTATCGCTTGTGCACTCTTACAATCTGACTTAGGAAGCTCAGCTCGGATCTGGTTATTTGTAATTTGACGCGAAGCTGTTTTTGCGTGTAATTATATGTATTATTTTACGGGATAGTTCGGTGAATTGGTTAGGACACAGAATGTGGCACCTAGTGGCAGTTATTAACATATTTCAGATAAGAAACAATAGTGAGATGCGTTGGATCAAACCCGAAATATTAACCATTTTCGAATCTACCCATCTACCAAACTAGAACTAGCCTTTAAAACGAAGGTAACCGTAGCTGTATTCGAAATTCCTTCACGATGATTCGCATTTCATAATGTACATTTGTATAGTCTTTTTATATCCAGGTCTTTGATTATATATATATTGATTTTAAACGTTTTGAAACGCATAAAGTATTGTACGATTATTAACAAGTTCTTTGAGGGTTTAATTACAGATTTGTTCCTAATAAAGTTTAAGGTTGGATAAAAGGAGACGCATTTTCAGCTCACGTCATATATAGGAAGATTAGAAAAATAAATAGAAAATTAATAAAAGAATGTTATGAACAGTATGGCTGTACAGTAACGTTTCAAATGTAACAGGTTAATTAGTGGATATTGTACCAACGATAGATATAAACTACACCACAAATAATTAAGAAACAAACAAACTGCAATTAGTTATTTTGTGTAACATGATAGACTATACAAGGGTTGAAGCAGTAGCTAGCTACCTTTAGTATCACACTTCTCAAATATTTACAAATTCCGAGCGATACTATCTCTTTTAAGTTTTACAGAAGAATAAATAGTTTATTTTTTAATCTTTTGGCAGAATGCATAAAATACAAAACTAAAGATGCTATTATACTGCCCAGTTAAACGGACGCAGTTATTACAACTACAGTCAAATGTGCTTGCGTAAGGCTCAAAGAATAGCTAGAAAAAATGTGAATACATATAAAATATATATATCCTTCAAATTAAAATAAAAAATAGAATTTTACATTTATGACAGTCTGATATTTTAATAGTTTTTTTACTGGAAAAATACCTCATAAATGTTTAAAACTACTAACCTATATTGTAAAGTATTACATAACATATATAACATATATGTAAAGTATTACATAACACATTTAATAATGTTCTATTATTAATGGCTGTTCCTTGATATAATTATATTATGTCGAACATTTCTGAGAAGACTACCACGTGGCCAGTGTCCAACAACATGTGACAATGCTTCTACGGTATGTTCCCGGTTATAGAAAAATGCCTATTCTAGTTGCTGTCACTGTAATCCTGTTACTGGAGCAAAATTCCCAATCATTTTTATATAATCATTGCATTCAAAACCAGTAAGGCCTTTAAGCTCATGCTTTTTTTACTGAAGAGAATTGTTAGAACATAACAAAATTAGTGTGAATTAGTGTTTTAAGATCGATAAGCAACAATAAACTATTGGACTAAAATATTAAACTACAGTTTCCAAAGTTTAAAAAAAATATAACATTCCTTTTTAATGTCGATATAGAAAATAAATTAGTTAACAGATTGTCTCAACATTTGGTTTACATTGATGTAGGCGTAAACTTAACTAGCGATATTAACAGTTTTGCTATATAATATATTGAAAATGTAATCGGTTAATAGAATTTATTAAATAAATAAAGTCTTTAAGTGTGCATTATAATTGTAAAGTGTTAACATTATTGTTGTTTGTAGGAAAATTTATTAAATTTTAAACAAACTCGTAATGTAACATTTTTATTTAAATCACGTACAGAGAGGCCCAGTCTGTGTATCGTTTTTATTATTAATATTATACTTTCAAAACATAAATTATTAAATACGTTTTCAAAATTTTTCAAAACCTATTTTACATCTTTTGTAAATATGGAATTTCATGATTTTTATTATTATTGATAAAGCAATTGTAAATGTGTAAGTCTAACACATTTACAGTGACAGTCTCAAGACTGTGCGTCTTTAATGATGCTTTAGGTTATATATTCCTCAAACACAGCGACTTCCAGTGACCAACGATTCGTGTTTCATGAGGTGATGAATGTACACAGGTACAGACTGCACACGATAATACGGTACAGCATGTCATGAGCCTAACTGTTAGCGTGATGGTTGAGTACACAGGTACAGACTGCACACGATAATACGGTACGGCATGTCATGAGCCTAACTGTTAGCGTGATGGTTGAGTACACAGGTACAGACTGCACACGATAATACGGTACGGCATGTCATGAGCCTAACTGTTAGCGTGATGGTTGAGTACACAGGTACAGACTGCACACGATAATACGGTACGGCATGTCATGAGCCTAACTGTTAGCGTGATGGTTGAAAAAGTGTTGAATTACTTCTCGACAAATGTCCAGCGAAATCACACGAAATGTGACATTTCATATGCTATAAATTCAAAACCATACATAAAATAATAATATTGTTAAGCAAGTTATAAATGTATACATATAAGTTATTGTATTGTAAAGCAAGAAAATACATGCATTTCCTCAATTTACACTCGATTTGGACAATTAATTCTCGTTATAAATTAAGACTTCAGCTTTAAGTATTACATATCAAGAGAACACTTAAATAATTTAGTTTTAGCGAATTTCCCCTTTAGGGAAGAAGATATTACCGTAGTCGTCATGGTAAGACCTAGGCCCGGGACCATGATAACTTTTCGTTTTTAAGTCCCCAGGTGCCAAAAATACTATTCGTTCAAAACTGTATGTATATATATATATATATATATATATATATATATATATGTCCGTGAGCACGATAACTCTCGTAAAAATAATCCGATTTTGACGAAATTTTGTATAAACGTGTAAAGCAGCATTTATGGCTTTAAGTTAGAAAACCAGACAGATCGACCTCTCCGAAGGAGTATTTTGGGGGGATTTTGTACGCCAACAATTTTTTTAGTTTTTACATATAATTTTTGAAAAAGTTTAATTTTACTTTTTCCAATGGAATTAGCTTAAAAAGATGCACAATTTGGTGTTTTGATCATTGCTCTACGTCAAATGGTTACGGAGATATTGAAAGTTCTAAACACAGTACGTTGTCCAATGTTATTCTTAAGGAGAATAAGAAAAATTGTATATCTCGCTTATTTACAAACTTATCCAGATGATACTTGGTACATTGCTTCATATCTTTGTGGTCTATTGATATTTGCAGGTAAAACATTTTTTGGCCGATAGTTCCCGAAGCAACAAACCTGCGTACTCAGCCCCCATGTTATTCTTATGGACAATAAGTACTGTATTATCTCCCTTAATTATGAACATAAATTAATAAAATTTGGTATGTGGCTTTACTTATTTGAGTTATATTGATATTTTTATAAAGCCCTATTTGTAGTGTTCCTTGCTTCAGCAAACCTGCATACTCAGCTTCCATTATATTCTTGTGGATGGTAATAAAAATGTCATAAATCGTTTATTTATGAATGTAAATTGTTGAAACTTGGTATGTGGCTTTATGTGGTATTAATATACATATATATGCATTGGAAATTCACTGAGTACGCAGGTTTTCTGCTGCGGTAGTATTTAATTTAACCACAATTTTAACAGGTAATAATGTGTTTATTTTTTGTGTAGGTTGTATAAAGTGTAAAAGCTTTGACAATATTATATATATATATATATATATATATATATATATAATTAAACATAAGTAATTTAATAATGAGTTAACTAAGCCAAACACTGTAAATAAAAAAAACGTCTAAAGAATTTGGTGCTCTTTCAAAGAACCAACGCATTTCAGAGCTCGATTCCTAAAAACTGCGTAGTGGCTATTGAAAATAACCATTGATTATATTTGGACTAGTGGCCATAATAATACAAACTGATCAAACGACCAACTAAATCATTTACTAACGTTAAGGAGGAACAAGACCCAGTCATAAAGGTATGCTACTTAATTGCACATTTGACGGTAGCTAGCGTATATTATACACACGTATCATACTAAAGCGGTCATTTTTTTCTCGACGTTCTCGTTGTAAATTTTTGGGTATGACTATTTATTTTGATTTGCCTATAGAAGAATGAAAAAAGAGAACACACCAAAAATCCTTGTCGTAGATGTTTTCTACAACTTTTCAAGCTATTTACGCATTGCTATATACATTTACCACAAATATTTTTACTGATATAAAAATGGGGAATCATGCTATACAATTTCACTAAATTGGTACTCGTACGAAGAGAGTTTGACTGAAACTAACAAATAAGATGAAATTCGCTTCACGCCTCCCTCCGGGACTTAACGAATGATATGTATAGAAGGGGCAAAGAACACTTACACTCGTTTTGAAATCTCCGGGTTTTCGGGATATCCGATGGTGAAAAATGTCCTATTATATAAATTGAATTCACACAGTTTCGACCTATTGGTATAAAGGCAGAAAGCTCTAGTATAAACACAAAATAGCAACGAATATGTTTCAACTGTCTGATAACAAACAAACAAAACTGGATTCACTTGGGTGTTTGTATTATTAAGCCAAACACTCATTTATATACTGCCTAAGAAGCTAGCCCTAGTTCAAATAATTGTATGTAAAAGATCACTTGAAACAAAATCTACAAGTCAGGTTTATTATGGTAAATAAAACAGCAGTAAGTTTTAAGTCGGTGATGAACTCCCACTTACGTCATGATCATTAGTAAAAAGTCTAATGGTTGGCACATATAAAATATATTATTTAAAAAAAGATCATTCCAGAGCAGGATTTGTTTTAAATTGTTTAAATTAATTAAATAAGCCATATAAAAATAACACAGTATTTTTAAATAATTTTTACTTAATTTTCAAAGCCGTAAAGTAAAGTCTTATAGATGGCTTGATGTAAACTACCAGGTGGGTTCAACACTGGTTACAGGCATATCATATATTAAAACCCATACAGCAACTCATCCCTGCAAGCATAAACAATCAACAAAGGTGCCTGTGGCGCAGCATCCTGTTGGTAGTTGTGTTTAGCTTTAGTGTTGTTTACAAGCCAGGACAGGTGGCAATCAATATATTTGTCGTATTGAATTGTACTATTCTTTATTGCATTTTAATTGAATGATTAATTTGTTTATGAATCATAAGGTCACTAATTTATTTTTCTCTCAGACCGTTTCCCTGAGATAACGACCTAAACTTTAAAAAATGTAGTTTGTTTCGCCTAACAAGTTAATTTATTAATTTGAACTTTACGTTAAGGTTTTTTATACATACTTAAGACAAATATTTATGGTAATATGAATAATAAAACATATCAAAGAAAACTACCTGGAGGTGTATACCATATTGTAAACATAATTATCATCGTTGGGCTATTTCGTTTTTAATTCCCTTTAGACTGGTTTAGTGTTATTTGTAAATATTTTGTAAGGTGATTATCTCGTTATTTATTTTAGTTAGTAATAGTTGAGCCATAACCAAAAAAAGGATATTAATTTAGTCTTACGATACATTGATTGACTGAAGGATAACTATCCTTATTTAGTTTAATACTACTTCATCGAAATGAAAGGAAAATGCTAAATAGGCCTATACCTAATTTACATTTATGTATTCTTATTCATATTTGTAACATATTAAATTATTATTATTATTAATATTTCATGCTACATTCAACCGTAATCAGTGAGAGATAATTAAATTTTAAAGAAGGCAAGTTGTTCAAGTGAGAGGTGGAAGAACGCTTTATACACACAGGTGGCCAGCCAATAGTGAGGGGCTCTTACAGACCTAGTTACCTCATAAAAACTATACTCTTTCGGACACTAACCTGGGACTTGTGATCATATTAAAACAGGCTATGTCTACTTCAAGCGAAAGCCCTAATTATTTACTCCTTTCTGGCTACAATTCCGGGATCCCGGGACAAAAAAAACCTGGAAAATTGTGATTAAGTGTACTTTTGTATATATTGAAGATAATTATAGTGAATGAATACTATTTTGTTTATTACAAATACTAAACAACTATTTAAATAGCACAAACGATCAACAGAGAGATAAATATATTCATTACACTATTTGTACTATTACGTTTGGTCTCACATTGGGTGTGGCTTCGGGTATACAATAAACTAATAAAGCAACTCAAGATTGGGTTTCAACAGTATACTATGTATTTTAAATTGACAGAAAACCTCTTTTAAAAAGTATCCATGAACAAATATTTCCACGAAAAAAAGGAAAAGTAGAAGTACATTTTTTAAATGTAGCTGCAGCTAAATTAAATTATTAACTTATTGCTAAGACTATGAATAAATAAAAAAATGAATAAATCCTGCTTGATAAAACAAAACTAGAAAAAACTATCCTTTCAATAAACATAGTACTTTTATGATAAAATCATGTAACAATTAGTAAACGATCTAAAATAAATCGAGTAAACATTAGTTTAAACAATATTCCAATGGTGTTACTGTAACGAATTTACCTATAACTAAATTGGGATCAAAACAAATTAAATTTGTTTTTTATAAAAAGAAAAAATATCAATTATCATAAAAAAGGCATAATTATCTGATAAACATCACTTACCCTATTCAGGTAAAATCTGATTGTTTTAAAATAATGTGATTAAGATATAAACCTATAGTTAATATAAAAGAAAGAAATATCAAATCAAGAAGTTTTGGTTTATAACTTTATTAAAGTGGTTTTAAAGTGATTTGAGACAATTTATCAATCCCTAAAATCCCGGGATTAGATTCTCTATTTCTGTCCGAAAAAATTCCTAGTCTACATCCCCGCCTAGGTAAGTCTACTTTTTATTGAGGATGCCCTGAAGTAGCTGGGACACTCAGTTCCAGTAGTTTCCAATCTTTATAACCCTCTTGCAGACCATGTCCAACAACAGTAAAAGTTGTCAACGCAGTTGGTGGAAGAAAGTGTGTCGTGCGTCGTCGGAAATGTCCGGGCAATTTAATTGCTTGTATATAATTGAATATTGTAGAAGTCAGTCATCATCATGGTGTATTTGCGGACGCATTACGTTTATAAGCATTACAATAGAAATAAAAACACCAGTTTTAAATAATATACCTGAAGGATGTAATTAAGTGCAAGTTTTAAATTGTATAAACTAATTTAAGATATTAGGGATTTTATCACTATTATTACGTTTTACTGTGTATGTAGAGCATATATTCCTTATTTCCTAATTATTCCTCGTATCGTTTAAGAATAAATTTTGCGTGTTTTCAGTTATAACATTATTACTTTACACGAATCGCAGCGGAGAAACTAATTTGATTAAAACACTGTAGCAGTATAAAATTCCCATCAAATAAAACAGTCTGCTGCAATCCTATACGGTTGTGCAGGTTTGGAGTGTTTGAATATTAAAAGCAATTTCATGAGTTTCATATTACTTAAAGCTTTCTGTGTCTCGTGTTATGTTCGATAAACTTCGCTGTGTTTAGATTAAAACTTTTTAAATCAACATAATTAAAGAGTAGTTCATCACAAACCTATATTATGACAAAAGGTTCATCATGCAATATTGCCAATGATTTGTTGCAAACTATTTATTATATATAAATGACTAAACAAACAAAACATAAATGCTTCCCTCGTATCATATAAAATACAGTAAAATAAAAATTGGTCAATTTTCTTACTAAATAGACTACCTGAGTAACAAAAGGTTTATCAAGCTAGTGTCTTTAATAAGAAGTTTCTATCATAGGAAACATGTACTTGTCAACTAAATTTCTGAAAATGAATCTATGTAGTATTTTCAGTCAATAATTATGTTTGCAAATATTCCCCATAATTTTGATATTTTATAAGAGACCAAACACAAGGGCTATTTACTACTTAAACTACTTATTTATGTAATAAAACTAACATTGTTAAATAAATAAGTGGGACAGAAGTGGCATAACACACATCACATGATCATCGAATAACTACTAATTTCTTTTAATCATAATATGTACTAAAAAGTGTAGAGATGAGAATAGTCATAGGACCATTACGAACTACGTCATTAACATATCACATACAATATAAATAACTTGGTTGAAAACATAACTTTACCTCATTCTTTATATAAAATTGGTTTTTGGACATCACATTTTTCGTAATGACAATCCGATCGTAGCTTAAGACACTTTAGATGCATGTTTATGTACTGTAAATATTTTCAGATGTAATTATCGACATGTACGAGTCAATGAACATGGTACATTTTACTATTTACGATGCTGTCATACAAGTACTATATATTCTTATATTATACCTGTTGACTTAAACAGAAAATTAAACTTTAAGCATAACAATTCTTGCTGATACGCATGTTACTGTCTTAGTGTAGTTAACACAGCTCACTCGGTAGTAACTGAGAAGCCGCTTTCCTGTGTTCCGGTTCTCATTGTAATAGTTGTTGGGGAACTGAACACGTCTGTGACCGTGTAAATGTAATTGAATGTAGTCCGCACCTGCGACACTGTAGCAGGCCCGGAGAACCCACTCGTTATCTTGTAAACTTATACTGTCTTAGTGTAGTTAACACAGCTCACTCGGTAGTATCTGAGAAGCCGCTTTCCTGTGTTCCGGTTCTCATTGTAATAGTTGTTGGGGAACTGAACACGTCTGTGACCGTGTAAATGTAATTGAATGTAGCCCGCACCTGCGACCCTGTAGCAGGCCTGGAGAACCCACTCGTTATCTTGTAAACTTATACTGTCTTAGTGTAGTTAACACAGCTCACTCGGTAGTAACTGAGAAGCCGCTTTCCTGTGTTCCGGTTCTCATTGTAATAGTTGTTGTGGAACTGAACACGTCTGTGACCGTGTAAACGTAATTGAATGTAGTCCGCACCTGTGACACTGTAGCAGGCCCGGAGAACCCACTCGTTATCTTGTAAACTTATACTGTCTTAGTGTAGTTAACACAGCTCACTCGGTAGTAACTGAGAAGCCGCTTTCCTGTGTTCCGGTTCTCATTGTAATAGTTGTTGTGGAACTGAACACGTCTGTGACCGTGTAAACGTAATTGAATGTAGTCCGCACCTGTGACACTGTAGCAGGCCCGGAGAACCCACTCGTTATCTTGTAAACTTATACTGTCTTAGTGTAGTTAACACAGCTCACTCGGTAGTATCTGAGAAGCCGCTTTCCTGTGTTCCGGTTCTCATTGTAATAGTTGTTGGGGAACTGAACACGTCTGTGACCGTGTAAACGTAATTGAATGTAGTCCGCACCTGCGACACTGTAGCAGGCCCGGAGAACCCACAAGTTATCTTATAAACTTATACTGTCTTAGTGTAGTTAACACAGCTCACTCGGTAGTATCTGAGAAGCCGCTTTCCTGTGTTCCGGTTCTCATTGTAATAGTTGTTGGGGAACTGAACACGTCTGTGACCGTGTAAATGTAATTGAATGTAGTCCGCACCTGCGACACTGTAGCAGGCCCGGAGAACCCACTCGTTATATTGTAAACTTATACTGTCTTAGTGTAGTTAACACAGTTCACTCGGTAGTAACTGAGAAGCCGCTTTCCTGTGTTCCGGTTCTCATTGTAATAGTTGTTGGGGAACTGAACACGTCCGTGACCGTGTAAATGTAATTGAATGTAGTCCGCACCTGCGACACTGTAGCAGGCCCGGAGAACCCACTCGTTATATTGTAAACTTATACTGTCTTAGTGTAGTTAACACAGCTCACTCGGTAGTATCTGAGAAGCCGCTTTCCTGTGTTCCGGTTCTCATTGTAATAGTTGTTGTGGAACTGAACACGTCTGTGACCGTGTAAATGTAATTGAATGTAGTCCGCACCTGCGAGACTGTAGCAGGCCCGGAGAACCCACTCGTTATCTTATAAACTTATACTGTCTTAGTATAGTTAACACAGCTCACTCGGTAGTATCTGAGAAGCCGCTTTCCTGTGTTCCGGTTCTCATTGTAATAGTTGTTGGGGAACTGAACACGTCTGTGACCGTGTAAATGTAATTGAATGTAGTCCGCACCTGCGACACTGTAGCAGGCCCGGAGAACCCACTCGTTATATTGTAAACTTATACTGTCTTAGTGTAGTTAACACAGTTCACTCGGTAGTAACTGAGAAGCCGCTTTCCTGTGTTCCGGTTCTCATTGTAATAGTTGTTGGGGAACTGAACACGTCTGGACCGTGTAAATGTAATTGAATGTAGTCCGCACCTGTGACACTGTAGCAGGCCCGGAGAACCCACTCGTTATCTTATAAACTTTTGCCATGTAGGGTATACGACAGGATTTAAAACATGGTTATTACTAATAAAAACAACGCGTTGATAGTTTCAATTGTTATATCTCCGGTTAAAACTATTACTAGTTTTGCTATTAGTTGGTTATTAATTTTGATTGTTTTGTTTTTATTAAAAATATTTTTGAAGGTACAAGGATAGTTTTTTTATACTTAATACCTTTTTGTAATTGTTGTTTATTTCGTATATAGTATATAAAAGGTAATTAAATGTTAGTTTGAAACGGAACGTATCATATCTGTGAGTCATATATTTGAGTAGTTCTTGTATATTTGTTTAATGTTTAATTAACATAAGTAACTAAATTTAGTATTTTACTAAAACAGTATTTAATAAAAGAGAACATAACTATGTGCAATCATAAAAACGTTTACATTTATGAAGATTTTCTAACATCAATGTATATTCCAACAAAGAAGGGTTTTATAACGCTTCCGCCTAAATTATTAGGAATACAAACTCCATTGCCGTATTGAGAGAGTTGTATTTAAAATATATAAAAAAAAAACTGTAAGAGTTAAGTATAATAACAGCACTTAACTGGACAGTTACGTAAATTAAAATAGAATGCAAACTATACAAATATATATAGGTATAATACTTTGTCTATTAGAACAAATATTTATTATTGATTTATTTGGACTTTACCTATCGCTTCCAGTGTTTCACACTACACTACGTTTCGGGAGGTAAGGAAACTCCTCCCGTTATCAAGTTGCACTCCTCCCTTTATCAAGAAAAATATAACAAAATCAAAAAATATAAGTTAGTTAGGTGTAAGAACTTTATACTTAGATGTAAGTAGGTTTCACTAGATAACAGGAGGAGTTTCCTTACCTCCCGAAATGTAGTGTGGTTTTAAACACTAGAAGCAATAGGTAAAGTCCAAATAAATCAATAATAAATTCAAATCCATCGCTATTATGAGTTTAAAAAATACAGTAGAAACAATAGTTAAAGCAATGCAATGAAATTTATTTTTAGCCAGGTGATGTAAAAATAAATATTTCTACGTTCCAGATTAAAACTGTTATATATTATAAATGATTTAACAATGTAAAAGTTAAAATCTCAAGTCACTGTTTATTTTTATTTTTTATAATATGCTTGTAATCTAAAAACTCGTATTATAAATAAATAAGGCCATCAAATACAAGTCTTTGCCATACAACGAGTTGGGGATGTATTGATTAGTCAAAAAGGCCGTTGTAGTTTACTACTTTTGAGTTTAAGACGAAAACGCATTCGTTGATGATCATAAAACAACGAAATGTGTATGTTTAAAATTGAAAATAACAATTTTTATAAACAACATAAAACATTATTGTTCTTTTTACCGTTACAGTTAAACTGTTACTACATCAGTTTTACCCGCAGAACTTCTAAATTCGCGAGAAGCTTGGAGTATATTATTTATGTATGATAGCAGTACCAGAAAGTCCTTCTGAGGCGAGTTAGTGGTGGTAAGAGGCTTTGGTATAACTTGGTAAGTTGGTCGTTGAAGGTAGTTTCTTGCCGCTTGAGATTTCTTGGTCCGAATTTTATTTATAAAGACTGTCACTCGTACGATTTTACATCAATCTCAGTATTTATTTTTGTATTTATTTTAAACTCCAGGTTTGTTACTTTCTTCTTCTCATAAGAGAAACTTGTTAACAATTTGCAAGCAAAGTTAAGGATATGACCAACAAAATGTACCGATAAATAATAGACATGCTCGAACGAATAAAATAAAATGGTAACTGCTTGCGTAAGGTAACTAAAAAACAATACTACTCGATATTATGTGTGTTCACATTTTTAATTGACAATATGCCGAGATGTTTACAATGTAAACAATGAGTAAAGAATATTGTTAAGATTGAATAACAGTCTTCTGTTGAGTGTGGATTGTCGGCTAAATATATTTAATATAAAATTATTGTTGTCTTAATGAATACATTATTGAGTTCTCTCATGTAATTAACTGAATTTTATTGGTGAACGGGGTGGATATCTTTCTGTAATTAAGGATATTTATGTAATGAACAATCAACCTTTATGAGATGATAGTAGTGAACAAACACTAATGTAACTCGGAAAGGTTTAAACAATTGATTCAGTTTAAAGTTTATAGCTTTTATTAATAAAGTGTTTCCTAATACTAATCTAACCAAGCAACAAATGTTAACTCAGTTTTGTTTAATATCTATACAGGGTGTCCCGTGAGAGTATGGCTTGAATTCAGGATTTAGTAGAAACTCACCAATAGGTGCAAAACACTTCATACACACTTTTTGTCTCATTCGCTCCGTTTGTCCATCTGTCTCCCTGCTTGTGATTAAATGCAGCATATCTTAGGAACCAATTAAGGTACTGACTTGAAACTTGGCATACTGACTTGAATTGTTAGGGCGAATTTGGTATTATATATTTGGCTTTCTTATCTTAAACTTTTTCAAAGTGGTGACCATTGTATTTCTTTAAAGCTAATATTTTCAAAACGCCAAATAACTGAGTATTTTATTTGAGTATTTATAAAAATGTTAAATTTTTAGCCAAAAGGATGGTATGAATATTATTAAGATCTTTTGACCCATAGTTGTGCAATTGCAAGTTCTATGAGTAAAATCGTGGTAATTCTGTCTAAATTACCAAAATAAACACGATTTTAGTCATAAAAACTGCAATTGCTCAGCTACTGGTTGAGTAATAACTTTTATGCTATACTTATTTGCTTAAAATTTTACATTTTTTAAATAAACAAATCAAATATTTAATTATTTGCCGTTTTCAAGATATTTAGCTTTAAAGAATTGAAACAGCCAAAATTTTGAAACGGTTAGAAATAGAAAACCCGAGTTTAATACCAAATTAGCCCTAATGTAATGACATACACATGCCAAGTTTAAAGTTATTATCTAAATTGGTTCCTTAGATATGCTGCATTAATTAAATAATCACATATAATCAGACAAATGAAAAACATAGTGACTTAGAAAAAAAAAAGGTTTCTGTTCCTTTTAATGAGTTCTACCAAATCCTGCATTTGTGCCATAATCTCTCGGGGCACCCTGTACATAAAAGTCAATGTTTGGTCCTTTGTCTCTGATGTATTCCTATACCGTTCATCCAATTTCAATGAAACTTTGATCGTTATTTAAAATTCTCTATATATTAAGACTTATGCTTATTTTTCTCTTTGTCCATTACACATTCATACTCCATTCGTCCGATTTAAATTAAACATTGCGAGGTCATTCAGTTTAACTCTAGGAAGGGTTACCTCCTATATGCGAGAATAAAGATTAATCTTGGTTATTTTTACCTGATTGTTTCTTTGTTTAATTGTCAATCTTAATCATTCATCCGATTTTCATGAAACTTACTATGGTCATCCGGTTAACACTTGTAAGGATTCTGGCCTTGAATCAAAGTCCTTGAATCGGGCTAATAGACTCTTCCACTGTAACTGCTTGTTCTCCTGCTCGTGAGCTTATACCATCCTTTATAACTTCTTGTCCGTATTGCTTTGTCGTTCCAGAAATCCTTTTTTTGTTTATTTATTCTATTTGCCACTTTATTATTAGTGAGTTGTTTCTGTCAATGTAAGGGCTGTTAATTACACATTTTATTGATTCTTTCCCATAACATATAAAGCTTCATTGAAGCTATAAATGCCTGTGGGGTGTAGCCATTTATACCTACGTAAATTATTGAAGATTTATTCGAATTTAGCCTGCCTCTATTCATTATTACATTTGGAATATAAATCGGTTCAGAAAATCGTATACAAAAAGGGCATTTCTCACCCTATAAAACACCTGCTTGTGTATTAAATATTTAGAATACTTGTGTTTTAAATAGTCTCTTCAAAAATGGTGGTAGAATTGTTTGATAATTTTTCCACCGTACTCATTAGTAGATGTCTGCAAAAATTATATTTAGTAAAGTAATATTTGTTTAAGTAGGCACGGAGCATCTTCTCGGAGTACGCCGCAACCGCTTGCCACTTCTCCTCATGGCTCCCACGATGGTTTCCGGACTAGGGTATCCGATAGTGAAAGTCAGCGCCTGCCTTCCTCACTCAAAACGACTGCAGACAAAGAAAGTGTGATATACATAATTACTTTCCTCCGGGCAGTACCGGCAGGTAGGTATCTCTACTTTTCCCAGGAAGCTTACCGGCAGGTAGCTTTGGAAATAGTCGTCCCGTCAGAAGCTGACACGGTAAGAATTACAATAGCCGTGGTTTTGCTTGACCCATGGCTTGAGTTCCCGGACCTGCTTGAACGTTCATCGACCGGTGTCCTACTCGTTCCAGCACGGCTGCCACATCCGCATGGTGTTGTTGCGGGCGCGTGATGCAGCTTCCTGACGTCCCAAGTCCGCGCTGAGAACAAAGATGTCCCTACGTTCTTGAACTAGCAAGTCAATAGGGATCACTCTGGCACAACAAGAACCGCGGTTTCGGTAACGGTACTATAGCTTCGGTCTGTCCAAATTGCACCCTGGAGTTTATCAGACAGAAGACGCTGCCTATAATTTTCATTCCAAGGGCACCAGCCCAGATTTTAGCCCCGTAGAGCAGAACAGACTGAGATGACACCATCAGAACTTGTCTCTTGTAAGTCGACAGATATTGACCATCAGCCTACCCAGCTGTGACACTGGAGCTGAGGCCTTGTCGTAAGCCAAACGGATATGCTTCCAGAAGGGCATCCGACTGTCAAGCGTAACCCCCAGGAACTTTGCCACCCATTTGGTCTGGGCCACCTCAGAACCTATCATCATCAGTACAATGGTGGGGATTCTCCGCTTGATGAGAATTACGATCTCCGTTTTGGGGAGGACCAGGTGGAGTCCAGACACTGGCTATGTTCATGACTATCCGTAATTTGATCTGGGATAGCTCGGCGATCCTGGCAGATATTTAAGTAATATTGATCAAATTATATTTTGAAACATTAAAGGTAAACGGAACACAATTTGGGATACATACTGTATCCCAAATTACATACTGTATTGGGTTATTTTAGTGTATTTACTGTATTATACACTATAACCAGGCTATAAGGCTATGACAATGTGTTTGTCGTAGAAGAATTTAGTCTGTTTAATCGTTATCCAGTGATTTCAAATAATAAATTCTAGTGATTTACTATTTTATTTTAAACATAATATAAATGTATTGTTCTCCACTCAAATTTCATATCAGCCTAAACAAGGAATAACAACAATCAAATTATTAATTTATTTATTTCTTTAATTATATATTACTTTACAAAATACCATGCAATAGCGGTGAAAATAACTAACTAATACTCATAACACATAAAAATAGTAGTATTGACCAGAATGTGTGTTGCCATTTGCAGATTTATTTTTACAGCCCTTTCCCTGGTAAATATCTGATCAAAGGGCAACATGGTTCGCTGATTGAAACAGAATATTTCAAAGTAAACACGATCGCTTTAAATTTCATGCGCCGAGTGACTCTCCAGTGCAGCTAGAGTTGGGAGAGGTGTTCCTTTGAATTGAATTTCAGATTTACAGAATTTCGTTCGGATGATCAACAAACTTTATCAATCAAAATTTAAAATTATCTATTTCATTTCTTTGGGTTACATAATTAAATACCTCAGTCACACAAAAAACATTTAAATCAATGGTGAATTGTAATAACTTGCTGGGTTTTCTTGTATTTTAAAACTAACAGAACAATATTTACAATATGTAATAGTTCTTGGTTTCTTTTTTAAGATCGCGCCGGTTGTTGACGAGGGTTATTAAAATTAATTTTATATTTTGAAAATGAAATGTCATATAACCAGAAGGGAATTATGAGAGCTTACCAATAGCTTAGGATGGTTTAGTTTTATTTTAAGTAGAACCATTATTAATATAAATAGTAATATGTTATTTATAAATTAAACTGTGGGTTTATTACATCCTAAATTGTTTTCATAACACGATTTGAACTGGCAGTAAGCTTAATAAAATGGTTAGAAACGTTATTACTCACGTAAAAGCTAAGATCGTTAGTATTCGTCAATTTATGTACTGCAAATAGCATTAGTGATTCTATTTAACAAACTGGATGGTACGTAGGTTCAACATCGATGTGTGTTTGCAGTCGTGGAGTTTTGGCTTTGACGGAGCGATCAAATAAGTGTCCCTTCCTGTTATAAATATTGACATTTAAAAACATTAAACCGTTTCACAACGCTTTCCAAATAGGAGATAGCAACAAATATTAAAGATTAGTAATGTTAAGAATTGTTCAAATTAAATTGTCATATTGTAAAACACATAACGTAAACTAATGTGAAAATAATCCATGTATTTGAATTATCTTGATATCTCCACAAATAAATTTTCGGATACTGGGGTTTTATTAGTGAGTTTTTAATTATTTAAATATTTATAATAAAATTTTCCAACCGTACTTTCATATAATTTTTTTTATAGCTTTAGGAAATAATACAAATACATTTATATTGGAATCAATCGAATGATTTATCAGTTAAAATTATTATTTTTATTATCTATGCGAGGCAGCACAAAGACACAAAACTATAATCCGTTAGAATTAAAACCATTAATTTTATGGGGGATTGTTGTTGGTGGAAGGGAGACAGATGGCAGACTAAAAGATACAACCCTGCACCAAACACCAGATGAGTTTATTTCATTGTTTTTATTTCTTCGCTTGATATACGAGCTTAACTGGTAGCAGTTGTTTTTAATCATTCAGTGAATATAAATTATGTAATATTTTCTAGGCAAATACACCTCGTGAAACCGTTCTTGGAAGTGTAAAATGGTCACGTTTCACAACATCAAACTCATGTATTTCAATATATGTTTTATTTAATTTACTACATCGTTAATTTTTTTTATAGAAAAACTAGTAAAAACTAAAAGTAAGATTCATACTTACATTGTTTATTGCAGTATTAAACAATAATCAAAGTAAAATAAAAGCATGTAAGAAAAAGTAAGTACATTTCCTACTTTATATGACAGAACAAACAATTAAAACATTTCAGGCAGGCAGTAGAATGAGCGTTCTTGTATATTTGTATTATTCTTGTAAATTTAGTAAATAGTGTAATCTTTATCTATTCTGATACGATCGTACTACGCTTACTTGACTCCATGCATTATATCCATGATAAGTATTCCACTCATCATGTTGGCAGAGACCGTGTTCGACATATTTTGAAATGTTATATAAACATGAGACGTTTTGCCCTTGAAATATATATTTTTTACTCCAGAGTATGTTTTATATTCAGCTGGAATAAAGTTAAACTTTCAAAAAGATAAAATAACACAATACAGTTAAGCCTTGAAAAATTTAACCTCAGTAATTGGAGTTCCTTCATAATTTTAAATGTTCAATCCCAATTAAACATCACTTAACTCTTGCAATATTTTACTTATTTAAATCTAAGTATTCACGAAAAAAACTCGATTATCCTAATTTCCGTAGTTTGCTACGCCTAGAATTTGAAGTTTTAGCATAGTCATCATGGTAACTCTTTAAAATGTACAGTATGATCAAGACATCATCATGGATTTTAAGTGTTACTGAAATTCTATAATGCTTCGATGTGATAAAGTTAATTTTAAAATTGATTCTTTTTTACCTCTTGTTAGGGAAAAATTAAACCCAGTTTATATAGAGCATTTAGCAGAGGACGCAGCACAATTCATCATCGCAGTTAACAAACAATCTACAAAGGTTTCCTCCCGGTGATGTTGATGTTTGTGGGCATGTTTATGGTCCCGATGATGTTGACTGTGGCAGATGGATGGCTAAAACGTTTTTAGTTTTTTGTCAAACAATTTACGTTCTTCACTCAAATTGTTTTTTTTTTATGAAAGTGTTTGTATTATACACTATGTGTACCATGAAGAAAAAGTAAAAAAGTGAGTTACTTCCCTATTAACTTACATTTTCCATCATAAAAGTACCATAAGTTAAGAATGAAAATAAATGTACTGTATTTATTTCATTAACATACCAAACCAATTCGAATAATTATTTAATAGTGGACAGAGTCTTTGTCTTCATACGTATACCCTGAAATTCTTAATAAAGTTGGTTTCTATTGAACTTAAGACTGATAATATCAGCCTTAAGGGAAAAACATAATGTAGACATTAAAAAAAGCTCCCAGTATTTAAGCGTAGTCCCTAAATTATTTATTTAGATTTAAAAATAAAAGACGAGTGATCTACTCTCTGTTAGATGGTAAACGTATGCTCTGAATTTTCCTGCAGCCAAATTGAATAATAGAAAAATATATAAGCGGACAGTAGTTTAACTATATTATTATCATAGTTAAATGTATTGATGTTATTAAATGCAGTTTTCTCCTTTTAGGGTTTCTTGGATTAACACGTAGACTTGTATGTGTTTAAACACTGTTAAAACCCTTGCGTTAAAGTGATACTGAATTTTATTTCAGGGAGCCTAAATCTTAGCGCATTATTATTATTTATTTATCAGTGCTCGTGCTAAAATAACACTCGTGCTAAAAAGACATTGAAACTGAAACAAAACAGATGATATTGTAATACAGTGTGTTGTAAATCTATTGCAATATTTCACAATGATTGTAAATAAATTCAAGCCACAGTGGAACTAATTACGGCAACATCTCACATTGTTTGTATCCACAGTTTCGTAGAGGTAGGATGTTCCCGAGTCCTGAGTTGTGTGTTCATGAGAACTGAGCACGTTGGCGACCGTGTGAATGTAATCGAATGTAGCCACACCTGCGTCTACTGGCGTCCGATCAACTTTTCTTGTCTTACTTCGTCTCTTTCAACTGTATTCTTCTCAATAGTTTATTAACTTTTTTGCCTTCATCACCAAGGTTTTTGTTTTTATTTGGTACACCGAAACACATAATCATTTAAAATCAAAAACCTTTTTATATGAAATAATAATTAAACTAGTCTATCTTCTACAGCTCTTCTTGTTTTGATTACAAATTATAAATTAACAAATACATCAATAAATACATTTATTTTTTATTCAAACTTAATTTTACTAGCCTTAAATTTAGTTGTTCGAGAACCTGAAGATCGTTACCTTGTAATAGTAAAGCCTCGTTGGAATACAAGTTAAATATATTAATTGGTGTATTTATTACATTACAGAAAAATCACAGTTTGTTACTTTAGTTGTTCGAGAACCTGAAGATCGTTACTTTGTAATAGAAAATCCTTGTTGGAATACAAGTTAAATATATTAATTGGTGTATTTATTACATTACAGTAAAAATCACAATTTGTTACTTTAGTTGTTCGAGAACCTGAAGATCGTTACTTTTTAATAGAAAAGCCTCGTTGGAATACAAGTTAAATATATTAATTGGTGTATTTATTACATTACAGTAAAAATCACAATTTGTTACTTTAGTTGTTCGAGAACCTGAAGATCGTTACTTTTTAATAGAAAAGCCTCGTTGGAATACAAGTTAAATATATTAATTGGTGTATTTATTACATTACAGAAAAAATCACAGTTTGTTACTTTAGTTGTTCGAGAACCTGAAGATCGTTACTTTGTAATAGGAAAGCCTCGTTGGAATACAAGTTAAATATATTAATTGGTGTATTTATTACATTACAGTAAAAATTACAGTTTGTTACTTTAGTTGTTCGAGAACCTGAAGATCGTTACTTTGTAATAGAAAAGCCTCGTTGGAATACAAGTTAAATATATTAATTGGTGTATTTATTACATTACAGTAAAAATCACAGTTTGTTACTTTAGTTCTTCGAGAACCTGAAGATCGTTACTTTGTAATAGTAAAACCTCGTTGGAATACAAGTTAAATATATTAATTGGTGTATTTATTACATTACAGTAAAAATCACAGTTTGTTACTTTAGTTGTTCGAGAACCTGAAGATCGTTACTTTGTAATAGAAAAGCCTCGTTGGAATACAAGTTAAATATATTAATTGGTGTATTTATTACATTACAGTAAAAATCACAGTTTGTTACTTTAGTTGTTCGAGAACCTGAAGATCGTTACTTTGTAATAGAAAAGCCTCGTTGGAATACAAGTTAAATATATTAATTGGTGTATTTATTACATTACAGTAAAAATCACAGTTTGTTACTTTGGTTGTTCGAGAACCTGAAGATCGTTACTTTGTAATAGAAAAGCCTCGTTGGAATACAAGTTAAATATATTAATTGGTGTATTTATTACATTACAGTAAAAATCACAGTTTGTTACTTTAGTTGTTCGAGAACCTGAAGATCGTTACTTTGTAATAGAAAAGCCTCGTTGGAATACAAGTTAAATATATTAATTGGTGTATTTATTACACTACAGTAAAAATCACAGTTTGTTACTTTAGTTCTTCGAGAACCTGAAGATCGTTACTTTGTAATAGTAAAGCCTCGTTGGAATACAAGTTAAATATATTAATTGGTGTATTTATTACATTACAGTAAAAATCACAGTTTGTTACTTTAGTTGTTCGAGAACCTGAAGATCGTTACTTTGTAATAGAAAAGCCTCGTTGGAATACAAGTTAAATATATTAATTGGTGTATTTATTACATTACAGTAAAAATCACAGTTTGTTACTTTAGTTGTTCGAGAACCTAAAGATCGTTACTTTGTAATAGAAAAGCCTCGTTGGAATATAAGTTAAATATATTAATTGGTGTATTTATTACATTACAGTAAAAATCACAGTTTGTTACTTTAGTTGTTCGAGAACCTGAAGATTGTTACTTTGTAATAGAAAAGCCTCGTTGGAATACAAGTTAAATATATTAATTGGTGTATTTATTACATTACAGTAAAAATCACAGTTTGTAACTTTAGTTATAAATTTATCATCGTATGCTCTTCATCAACTATGTATCTTATTTTATTTATTGTATAGAAGATTTTGTACAAGTGATTTATTTATATTCTTTTTATTGAAGTAATTATTGTAATTTAATTATTACATAGCAAAATTGTTTTAATATATATATGTTTTTATAATCTTACATAACAAATGGGTTCCTTAAACCACAATTTTCCGTTTACATATACATCTGAGGTTTATGCTTATTTCAAAACCAATTACAAATCGATAATAAAAGAAATTTCAGTCAAAGTTGAAAATATTTTACTATTCTTCATTAATTTTACAAGACTAGTCGGTTGATTAAAACAATACGGACTCCCTCTTGTTTATCATTCCCAATGTATAAAAGTATGATTGAAAGCTGTGGATATCTGTGTTTCAAAAATGTGTAAACAAAGACAAACCTTTAACGTATTTCTCTGGGAGCTTTCACGATTTCAAAGGTACTTTATATTTTTAACCAGGATTGTTTTTTTAATATTTGAAACTAAATTTTACAAACTAATGATTTATTATTGATGTATAATAATATTATCGCCCGTTAAATCTGTCCAAAGCGATTTAGTGGTGATAAGCAGCTTTAGTTCAACTTGGGAAGCTAGAGGACGGAGGTAGTTTTCTTGCCACCAGAGACCTGCCAATCGTCTTTTGTATTATAAAGGACTTCAACTTGTGCATTTTGTCTCTTTTTGTCAACTCCTTTCAGTAAACTTTGGAATCTACCACATATAACAAAACATTATTTGGTTAAGTCACTCTAGGAATAATTTCTCCTACGATAACTCATACGTTTTTATGGCGGTTCTGTAAATAATCTATGTATCTATCTCTAATATAAAACCCTTATTCATCTCTGTAGTAAAAAATGGCTTAAACTCAAAAACTCTTCAGCGAGCCACTAATGAAAGAACGTTGCCCGGTCTACCTAATATAACAATCCGCGTCACCTTGTGAAAGTACATTGTTAAGTTAGGAAAAGCAAAAGTTGCAGAAGTCTGAAAGATTACTGGTTTTTGTCACAATAGTATGTTACCAATTTACTTTAAACAGATTTAAAGCGAACAAAATTAACGTTGCATGTATTATGTTGACTTGGGTCAGTTTAAAGAAGCGTTTTTATAAGGACTTTCAACTACAAATAAGAAAAATTAAAACTGTTATAAGAATTTATTTCAGACATTCTCCATAATAATTTCTTATATAACGTAACCTTAACATCACCAACAAAGAATAAAAACTGTTGGATTTATTTTTATTTGTTGTAAGAGACTTTAATCTCAGTTCTAATGTTTGTAATACCCCGCAAGCATTTACACTGTGCTGCAAGGCAGGGGGAGGTGTAGTACAGATCTGCACTGTACACATGTATTAAATGGCAATATATTGGTCTACGATTTAGTGACTTAAATTTGCTTTTAGTGAATTTCCGTTATAGAAGAAGCTATTATCGTAGTCAGCACTGTAAGAGTTAATTCTGAGACCATAGAAAACTGTTATTTTTCTAAGCGCCAGGTGCCCAAAACAACTTTTGTTCAATTGACATATATATACTCGAATATAAGTGTCCATTATTACGAGAACTTTTGAAAAAGTCCTATTTTGAAGAAATTTAGCACAAATATGTGGCATTTTTAACTTTAAGTTAAAGAGCCATAAAGATCGGACTATGGGAAGGTTAGAAATGTATCATAATTTTCCACCAACGTATCATAAAATGTTATCATTTTAAACCACCTTAAGAGGTTGCAAAACAAAACTTACTAGAAAAACGCCCTCATGTTAATATAATGGAAACGATTGTTTCCATTGCTTCTTCATAGTTTGAGTTATTAAACAACCCTTTTGTCTTTACTAATGTATTTAGCATAAATAATAATTTTGGTGTTCTTTTCCCGTTCAACGTCAATCTGTTGAAAAGACACTATACTCAAAGTGCTAATCACAGTACGTTGCCCTATGTTATTCTAAGAGAGAATAAGTATAATTTTATTTGTCACTTGGTTATAAATATAAGTGTATACAAGTTGGCATGCGGCTTCATGGGCGAATAGCTGTGGATCATTGATATTTTTATAATAAAAATGTCACTGTTCCCGTGGCAGCAAACTTGCGTACGCCGCTCTAATGTTGTTCTTATTTAGAATAGAAAGCTTGTGTATATCGCTTATATATGAACTTATATTGATAAAACTTACTATGTTGTTACATATGGTAGTGGAACATTGCTACTTGCATAATACCTCTACTGTTGGGGTCCTTGATGCAGCAAACCTGCAAACTCAGTTATAATATTATAATTGTAGAGAATAAATCAAAAGTCATATCCCGCTTATTTATAAATATATTTTGATAAAAGTCGATAAGTGGCTGGCATCTTGTGGTGGTGAGATACTTATAGTTTAAAAATGAATTCGCTGAGTACGCATGCATGCTGCGACGGGGGTATTTTATATTACGGTATCCATCTATAATTGTTATATTAAGTTATACTTCAAAATGAGTACGACATAAATATTTAATGTTACATTTTGTAAAGTCAGTCATGAAAAGCACTGTTATTTTACCAAACTAAGCGTAAAAAAGTTAGTTTATGCACATCAATAAACATTTAGTTTACGACATTATATCCTAAATATTTGTTGTATTTTGTTAAATATAGATAAATATTGTACTGTTAAACCTAATTGGCAGTTAGGGGATAGGATGGAAATGTATGAAAATGAAAAATGTATAAGCTAAAGCCCGTACTGTAATTGAACCAGCGCAATCAATCTGTATATGTACAACTGTATGCAGACCGCATTTAAGTTTTCATTTGCACATTTATTTGAGGATTTGCCAATTTGTTAAAAAATTGTTTTTGTTTCCAACCATATGTTTTGTGGTCAGTAAATTGTTTATTCATTAATTTCATGTTGTAAACCACAGAACCACTTTAGTAAATTAAATGGTTTAAATATCTGTATTGTCTAAGTGATCCTAGTATCCTTAATAAAGGGTAAGTGCAGTTTTGACTCTTTTAATATAATTGAGTCATCAGGTTCGGTTTCAAGACTGATTCTCGTTCATGTGAACACGTCAGTTTTTAAAAACAAATTGAAAGACACAACAGAGACACACGAAAACACGGACGAACGGATATTGAAACGACGAATGTACACAAAACACGGAATATATTTGGCTAAAACTGGTCAAATTAATTGATTGTGCGGCAGCGGCACGACACATGCAAAGAACTCGTCTAACTGGTGTTATAGACTAGAGATACTGCAGTAGCCTTTTAAAGATACTAGGATCATTAAGACAGTACAGGTATTTAAGCAATTTAATTTATTCATTACTCATGAATTGATGGAAGTTACTGAATGCAAGCACACCGATTCAGTTACAATGATTATATAACACTTAATAGTTTGTAATTCGTAAAAAAGTAAAAACACCAACCAGTAATTGTATATGTTTCTGTTTGAGGTGCGTTATTAAAATGCATGACTTAATTAAATAATTTTAACTTTAAATGTGATTTAGATTATTGTACCACTATTTGATCCACCTACACGGGTCCATAATTTAAAACTTCCGTAATTTACTTTGGAGTTATTGTTAAAATATTTCCAATCCAATATAAGTCTCGGAACTGTTATCGTTTCCACAATCTGACTGGACTAAATCAACCTTATTAAATAAAAAAATAATCTAAACAGTATACGTATTAAGTTAAAACTATTTACTATTTGATAAAGTCATGTTATTATGTTTTGAAAATCCTAGTAAATAAAAACTAAAAATACAACAAAGCTAATGATCAAAACAAAACTATTAATTAAAATAATTTATATAATGTGATTTATTAAAAACTTAAAAAATAAATGTTCAAAATACTTTATGTATCTCGCATCTAGTATTCCTTTCTGAATCTCAAGTTTTATCCAAAAATATCGTACAAAATAAAACTGGTGGAATTTAAAAAACATTTACCGAGAAAGCGAAACTGTATTCTCGGTTTACAATGATCAATGATTCCCTCTCCTACCCCTCACCATATCACACCAACTCCTCCCTTTTACTCCCCCCTCTCTCTGCTAAAGCATCAGTCCATTTGAGGGGTGGACTGGCCATCAGCTTAGAACACAACTAGAAATAACAAATTTAAAAATGCCTTATTCAGTGCAGAGGGTTATATTATTTATGAACACACGGTAATTGTTTTATAAAAAAATCTCGGTTGTAATCAACTGCATAGTAAACAAGGATAATACAATTTTAAAAAGTGGTTCATAAAAATGCACATTATTTTAATGATTTTAGCAATCTAAACTCGGTAAAAACTTTTATTGAAATATATAACTGAAAACTATTTGTAAAATATATTTATTTGCTATTATGTTTAGTATTAATAAAGCAACACAAATTGCAGTACCATTAAGTTAGGTATTGATACCCGAAAATAACTATGATTCATGTTAATAATCACATCAATGTCCTCACCACCTTTGGTGTCGAGCTAAGGGTGAACCTATATTAAGTAAAAGTAGCTTTAATTTGAAATTCCATCTGCCAGATGTTAAATTTTTCTATTTTCCACAATTTCTTATATCTTAAAACTTCTCGTCATAAAAAAATGTAACATGTTACAATACATACAAAAATTATCAGTAAATATAAAGAGCTACGTTACAAATCTTACTGAAATTATAAACTAAACAGATTTAATTATTTTATAAAAAGGAAGTTTGGCCAAAGATATTTAAAATCAGTTGTTTTATATGTATGATACTTCAGAGTCATTTTCGTACCTAAAAATTAAACCTAAACGTTTTACGGAATGTATTCTAGGCCTCATACTGCGGAAGACATCCCAGAAATCAAATCAGTGGTGCAATGAACTACATTCAAGTCGATGACCAAGAGTTTTACGATACGCCCTAACCCATTATGCCTCTTCATATGTATCACACGTTTATAAATAGAGAATCACATAAATCCACCTAAATTTTAACTAGTGCAAGGGGATTTTCATATTGAAATAACAGTTAATTGTTCTAAGTTTCAATAGCTAAAAACCTAACATGTATTAATTACTATTTAAATAATTACACTTTTTAATCTTCAAAATATTAGTAACCAAGGGTTTTTTAACTACTTATTTAAAATATTTCGTATCTAAGGTGATACATTGAAAAAGATTTGTTGCACATGTTGGAACTCATTGGATTTAGATTATACTTCTAGTAATAGATCCGATTGTATAAAATCATCGCTGTGGGCGTGATAACATAAATGATTCAAAAATACTACCAAAATATGTATCTGCAGATATTTTTGATTATCAGAATTATGTAGTCTGGTTGTCATTAAAACTATTCTATTCGGCATGTGAACACAAGTGTTAGTGGCAGTGTGCCGCCTCGTCGGATTTAACATGCCAGAATGTCAGATTAATGCTGGCCATTCCATCGTGATGGCGCATCCATATCGGTCGACATTTTTCCGTGACAAGGATTGCTGCTTCCAGATCGTTTTTATTCGAGATATTTATATACCAGTCCATGTTTGGTGATTGCCCTCTATTTGTATACTTTGTAGGAAGTTTCTAAGGTGACTAGTTATTTTTTTAGTATCACAAGTGAAGTCGTTAAATGCGTTAGGATTAGTAATAATAACATGTACTACCTGTTGAGTTAGAACATATTAAACGATGTATTGCAATTTACTCATCGCTCACAAAAAAATCAAACTAAATGAGGCTAGTGGTTATCAACTTTGCCTCCTTATATTTTAAATCAACGACAAAAATCAATGTACATGTACTGTTGATTAAAACGTCCACATTTTGCGTTTAATTGAAAAATAAATAATTCATTTAGTTTATAGGACTAGTCATTTAAAATACGTACAGATAAACTCGATGGATATGTAAACACAATTTCAAGACGATAACTGAAGTAAATAAAGTAAATATTTTGTAATTCAAACCAACGATAAAATATAGTGGATTGGCAAAATTAACTATTTCAATAAAATAACAAAGTGTAAAGAACATGATGATAATTGTTTGATCTATTTTTTTACATCCATATATAATTATTAACATTATTGTTTTACAGAACACTGTATTGTATATCGAAACCCCCATTCTAACATTCAACCCCCATTTTACTGCAATAAATGAACAATTAAAAGAAACATTTTAATGTCTCAGCTAATAGTATAACTAATAACATTTTATAAAACAAAAGGCAACGTAAACATACTACAATTTATACAAGTTTCATTAATACAAGAAAATAAATATAAAAAAAATACCGGTTTACTATTAAAGCACATTATTTGTCGTTGCACACATTCGAACTCAACCACTACCGATATTATAGCCATCAGTGCAGTAAAACAACGATGTTCTTTGTGCATCAAAGTACTAATCCACTGTACAACGAGCTTCATTAGTCAGGTTTCATATGATAAACGTCCAATGACAATGTAGAGACCAATGATTATGCACTTACGTCATATGTTGCGTTATCAACAATGGAAACGGGTAGATTATTGCAACCGATAGTGCAATAATTCATGAATTGTGATAAGGCAGTCATTCCCACTGTGTATACTGACTTTAATGGATAGTTACTGTTACCTCCAATATACATACACACTGGCTATATCACATTCACTACCAATAATTTTTTATATGGATCGAAAAACACTGAAACATATACTAACTACGAATTTAATACTTTAACCCAATACTATTTAATGAGCAGACCATTTATATTTAAGTTAAACTTAACATCGTAACTTGGAAAGTTGCTTTGTATGACACATTTTAAAATTGACGGACATGTATTTTAGTCAACTTAAACCTTTTTTCTCGCAAATGTATATAACACATATTTATATTCGTGTTGATATATACAGGGTATTAAAAAAAGGTAAACTGGCTATATATTTTCGGATTATACACTCCAAAATAAGCAAAAAAATGTAGAGTGACATGCTTTTAAATTCTGCTCTGTTAAGTCTGTCTGTTTGTATTTTTTAGTAAATTTAGTATATCTTTTGTGCTGTTAAATGTACTGTTTTGAAACTTGGCATACTTCATGCTTGTACGTAATAATGTTTTGGTATTGAATTTAAAGTTTCTATCTTTCACCGTTTCAAAATGGTGGTAATTTTTGTTTTTCAAATATAAATATCTTAAAAAACTTAATAATCAACAATTTCCTGTAAGAATCCCAAAAATAATGGAATACATATTCTAACGATAGAGTTATAAATAACTGAGAAATTGTGATTTTTATCAGTTAAAACATGATTTTTTTAGTCCAGAAATGGCAAAAAAGCAGGTTTTAACTTACAAGAATCACAATTTCTCAGTTGTTTATATTCCAATTGTCACAACCTTTATACCATTATTTTTGGGACAAAAAGACAAAACATTTTGGATCCCTACAAGATTTTGCTAATTATTGAGGTTTTTAAGATATTTAGCTTTGAAAAAAAAAATGGCCCCCATTTTGAAACTGTGAAACTTGAAATTTGATACCTATATATTAAGTATAGGCATGAAGTATACTAAGTTTCAAAACGGTACCTTTTACGGTTCAATGATATACCAAATTTAGTAACCACCACAAACACATATACTTGCGCCAAACGGAGCGAAATTTCGAAAAATGTCACTCTACTTTTCTGCTTATTTTTGAGTGTAGAATCCGAAAATATGTAGCCAGTTTACCTTTTTTTAACACCCTGTATATGAAGAAAATTTTCGATACGGACAATTTTCCTCACCTCAGGGACTAATACATTTTTCTTTTCATTATAGTTACATTCTAACCACCAAGACACGGTGATATCACAGGACTAAAACATCTATTGTTAATTGCAGTTAAGATTAAAAAGACGTTAAAATTGTTTAGTAACAAAACCAAACCTTTTAATAATAAAAGATGGATAACACAGGGTATTAAAATATCAAGCTTAAAAAAGAGAGAGCTAAGCAGGCTAGCTAAGCAGTCTAATAATAAGGAATTTATTAATTATGTCAAAAAGTATAAAAAGATTTTCAGAAATGTCTGTAATATGTCAAAGAAAATGTGTAATTCTAATTTTATTAAGGATTCAGAAAACAGGAGCAAGGCTGCTTGGTATGTTGTTAAATCTGAACTAGGCTGTAAGAAACCTAACACTGATTTTCCTGATGTTATATTAGATAATAAGCCTATTAAAAATGCCATAGACATTGCTGAGTTTTTCAACAACAAATTTACAGAAACGGCTAAAGATATCGGGGCTCTTCCTTGTGAGCATGAAGCACTAAAATTAGCTCAGAGTGACCATGAATTGCAATTTTTTAAGTTTAATTTCTGTACTGTCACGACAGATGATGTTATCAAAGTTATAAAATCCTTAAAAAATAAGAAATCTGCTGGATGGGATGAAATACCGCTCGATATAATGAAACAAGTAGTGTATTTTATAGCTGAACCTTTATCAGTTTTAGTCAGTCAATCATTCAAAAATTGTTCTTTTCCTAAAAACTTAAAATTTGCAGAAATAAAACCTCTTTTTAAGAAGGGACAGAAACAGAATCCAGATAATTACCGTCCAGTTTCGGTGCTCCCATCATTTTCTAAGGTATTTGAAAAATTAGCATTTTACCAAATTTCAAAATATTTAGAAACAAACGTAATTTTGACTAGTGACCAATTTGGTTTTAGGAGAGGCCACAGTACAATAGGGGCAATCACTACTTTTATAGATAGTGTGTCATGGGGCTTGAATGGGTCGCAGAGCACAATGGGTGTGTTTTGTGACCTGTCCAAGGCTTTTGATTGTGTTGACCATGACATTCTTTTAAAGAAGCTTGGCATGTATAATTTTTCAAATAAAGCAATTCTGTGGGTACAATCTTATTTGGAAAATCGATATCAAAGAACCATAATTTTCAAAAATAACACGAAAACTAGATCTCAATGGGGAAATGTTAAAGTAGGTGTTCCACAAGGCTCTATTTTGGGACCTCTTCTCTTTTTATTGTTCATAAATGATTTGCCAAAGAATGTCTCACCCAAAGTGATATTGTACGCAGATGACACAACTGCAGTTATAAGAGCCAATTCCCACGATGAATTGGAGACAAAGCTGAATCAAGCTTTTAAGGAATTGGCGTATTGGTTTGAGGTTAATGGCCTGATACTAAATCAAGGGAAAACTCAACTGGTCAATTTCCGTACTGCTCAATCCAGAGAGGGTTTTAATAGGAATATAATTTTTCAAGGCCAAACAATACCAATGTGTAGCAGTGCAACATTTTTAGGAGTACAATTAGATATACATTTTTCCTGGGCCACTTGTATTGAAGGTATGGTTAACAGATTAAATTCAGCATGCTACCAGATGATAGTCCTAAGAAACACTATTGACTTAAAAACAAGGATTATGATTTACTATGCTTACTTTTTTTCAATAGTGCAGTATGGAATTGAACTTTGGGGTTTAGCTTCAGATGCAGATAAAGTTTTTAAAATTCAAAAGAAATGTTTAAGATTAATGACTTTTGCATCTTGGAGGTCTTCCTGTAAGCCTATTTTCAAAGAACTAAAAATTTTAACACTTCCAAATTTATATATATTAAAGATTTTATTAATGGTAAAATCAAACTTTGCAACATTTTCAGAGGAAAATGTTGACCACAGATATAATACAAGATTTAAAAACAATTTTCAATATCCCATACATCATCTGAAACTTATTGAGAAAACACCTATGTATATGGGGAAACGAATTTACAATAAGTTGCCCGTTAAATATAAAAACTTAATAAAAACTAACTCGTTTAAAAAGGAACTAATAGATTTTTTGTTGGAAAAGAACTATTATAATGTTAATGAGTATTTATCTGATCCTGATTTTAAAAATTGTACATAGTTTAGTAAGGGTTTATTTGTAAGCTTACAGTATGTCTGATTTTGTTAGTGTAAGTACCAATTATAAGTAGTTATTATGATAAATTATTATTGTTTTGACAATGTCACCAGTTTTTTTAGCAATGCTAATTTGTAAACGTATTGTGACAATAAAATATTTGATTTGATTTGATTTGATTTGACGTAACGGAATAAAGTACGAACCAATTAAGTAAATCAACTGCATGCCACAACTATAATCAGATCCCAAAATAATTTAGCGTTCCAAATAATTGATTTGGTTGTTTGCCAACCAAATACATAATAGGCCTATATCTTTCTTCAAAATATGATTTAATAAACTTTTAATGTTGGTAAAATTTTCAAGCACCTAAATAATAATTGGAATCTTAGAAGAAAAACCTGTTAGAAAAAAACTTGTGATAGTTTTTTTTTTTACTTCACATATAACTTTAAGATAGTATTAAGCAACGTAATTCCGTTTTAGCGAATTTTCCCTATAGGGAAGAAGCTATTACCGTAGGTCTCATGGTACGACTTAGGCCCGAGACCATGATAACTTTTCGTTTTGAGGCCCCCAGAAGCCAAAAACACCATTCGTTCAAAAATTCATGTATATATATATATGTCCATAGGCACGATAAATTTCGTAAAAATGGTCCGATATTAATGAAATTTGGTACAACGGGTAAGGCAGGATCTATTTTCATGAGTTCGAGAACCAGATAGGTCGCTCTATTTTAAAGGGGGTAAATTGGTTTTTTGAACATTTTACAAGTAATTCTTTTTAAACCCAAAATTTGGTTTTGACCATTCAATTTAGCTTAAAAAACCAACAATTTGGTGTTTTTATCATCGCTCTACGTCAATTGGTTACCCAGATATTGAAAGTGCTAAACAAAGTGCGTTGTCCAATGTTAATCTCATGGAGAATAAGTAAAATCTTATGTCTCCCTTAATTATGACATAAATTAATAAAATTTGGTATGTAGTTTCACCTCTTGTTGAGTTATACTGATACTTGCATAAAAACCCATTTTTGTGCTCGTTTTTGCAGCAAACCTGCGTACTCATCCCCCATGTCATTCTTATAGAGTATAATTAAAATATGGTATACATCGCTTATTAATTAATTTAGATTGATGAAACTTGGTATGTGGCTTCACCTAGTTGAGTTATATTGATATTTGAATGAAAACCCATATTTTGCGTTCCTGTTGCAGCAAACCTGTTTACTCAGCCCCCATGTTATTCTTATGGAGAATGATTCAAATGTTATATATCGCTATTCATGAATGAATATTGATAAAACTTGGTATGTGGTTTCACCTAGTTGAATTCTATTGATATTTTCATCAAAATAAATTGTTTGTGTTCCTTGTGTCAGCAAACCTACAAACTCATCCCCAATTAATTAAAATATCGCTTATTTGTTAATATATTTTATGAAACTTGGTAAGCGGCTTTATGTAGTATTAAGACAAAAATGTGTATGTGTAATACACAGGTTTGCTGCTACGGGGGTATTTATAATTAAATTAGTGTTTGGTCACTATTCACAAATAAACTAAAACTCGTTGACATATTGATTGAATTGAATATCATCGGCTAAAAATATCTTACTAGTCTACCGACATCGCCTTATCAAGAGGAGGGTGAATTTGACAATATAAAAAACATGAAATCACGCTTATGACAAACTCGATTAAAATGTAGACTGAGATAAAATCAATAATATTACGGTATTAATAACACTTTGGTCCTAATTGGAATTATAATTATTATTATTATTGTTCATATAATTTAAGACATAACGAAGCAATCTAACATGCCTTGGTTAAATAAACAAGTTTTATATTCCTACTTTATAACTAGTGTTCGTACCTCAAAACGTGTCTTTTTAAAAATATAATAAATTAAGTTGAAACTATACTAAGACGATTTTATACATACCAAACAGTCATATATTAAAATTCATCCCAATTCCTAGAAACCCTTTCATAATACCTGAAAAGCATGACTACTACCATATTAGGTATATTAAAGTCACATAACCATATCAAATAAAAATGATGTAAAACAGCCTACAGTAAATAACATACTGGTTTCGTTAATTGTATAATCTGAAAATAAATAAATCAAAAAACAACACCAAGCAAATAAGAAATTAGAGTAAGCTTTTTATAACGTAATTAACTTATGAGTTTACACTATAAATAACGTTCCTTTTAATTTGTTAATATAATCAAAGCTGCACACCTTATATTGCAAGCCTGATTTACAAGGATTATAGAATAATTAAGGATGTTTGTAAATATTGGAATTTGTAGGGGGTTTCTTTCAAATATGAACATATCAAATGAATATTTTTCATATTCTAAATTGTTTAAGACATAAGGTTTTAAGTAATTTCCCAAAATCAATCAATTATGTTTAAATTGTGTATGTTTAATTTAATTATTACTTCATATACCGATTATCTTGCACACAAATTTATGTCCATCTGTTCAATAAGTTACGCAATTTACTTTGTGACCTTTCCTTGTAAGGACGACCTAATAAGTTCACAATTCAGATTGGTGCTATATTTACATAATTTGCTTGAGTCCTCTCCTCTTTGCTAGTAATAAAGTCGGCTCTAATGTATAATTCAAGTGATTTTCTAATAAGTAAATATCAATAGTAAAGATATAAAGAACATATAATGAAATTCTGTTTATTCTCAATTATCAGTGACATTGTTTTCTTATAAACTTAGCATCAACCACAATGTTGATTAATGCATTTGTATCCAACATTATTGTTCGTATGGTCTTACGATGTAACTTAAATGGTTTCAAAAATAATTGAATAACAAAGTCAATGTGAACTAGGAAGTTTTTGTCTTATTTGTTTTAATTTAGGTAAAATTAGGATTTAACAAGCTCAACATATTAATATTAAGTAAAACTGTTGTATATTCTCCACAAACCAAATTTTAACATTAGTTTAGTTTCTCATCAAACAATGATTTAAATTTTCCAAACGATATAATATTAAAACTCAGGATAGATTGCTAAAGATGGTAATTTGTTATTGAAAGGGAACTCGTGCCCTAATATGCTAATAATCTTTACACACCCCTCCTCGTAATAATGTTATCCACCAGTTATTCTAAAATAAAATGATATTCCAATCTAATAACAGATTTTTTTGTTCAATCGTACTGTATCACGGCATATTTTATTTTCATTGCAATCAGCCAGGTGTTGTAAATACAAACACTAATTACGAACCCTGTTAATTTTTTCTCAATTTTTTACTTTCCTTGATTTTTATTATTACACCATCAAACATATAAACAAACTGGATCTGGAGATATACGGTAAAACGTCAAGATAACTATCTTTTAATAACAAATAAGAGTACTCGTACTTTTAAAAGTATAAAATGACCTTTATTCATAATTATTATCAAGCTATGTTTTTTATGATATGCAAATATAATATTACTACTCTTTTCCTTATAAGTTATTACAGTAAGAACTTATTTTCCCTTTTAAATAAGTTACATATTAATTACATGTTTACCTTGCGGCTCATACAAGTAAATTTTTTCCATTCAAATCTTGAGAAAAGAGGTAACTGTTAGATTGAAATACAATTAATTAAAAATTGAGATTTCTCTGTTAAGATAGTTGTAAAATCAGCAAATTTTGAATTTTAGTCAAAAAGCATAAATTACCTCACTAAAATATAATGCTTTTTTGATCACAGTTATAATATTAAACTAATTCCCTCCAGAATTACCTACCATACCTACCTACCTACCTATCCTGTAGAATAACGTTTCCTCAATACGATAATTAGTTTTATGTTATTATCTTTAGACTGCTAAATACAATAAAAATAAATACACTATAACAAGTAAAAACAATGGCCAATATAAGACTGTTTTTATTTGTTTGTGTTTTCTTCACAAATATTATCAAAATAACCATCTCAATAAAACAAATACATATTATCCATCACTTTAATATATCCATCAACCCCCCTTCCCCGGGACAACATAACTATTTATGCATTTGTTATATAATATCATACCACATTTTACAACATGTAAATCGATCTTGTTTACATTCCCACAAAACTACCAGCATAACGTGTCGATATCGGTTAAAAGTAAATTAATATTTAGTTTAATAAAACTTGGGTAACTTTTACATGTGGAGCATTAAATTAACCGGCTCAGCCAGCAACATTAGCGGCCGATGATCGGATTATCGCTGGACGCCTCGCTCGCGATGGGTTTCATTAGGCCGATCACGACCAACGGTTAAATCAACACTGATAGACTGGCGGTTAAACAGTTTTGTCTGTGGTGTGCATTTCTGTTGTGATTACATTGTATACATCTATAATCGTTTATGTACCACATACCATTTATATATCTTTAAAGCATTGTTTAGGAAGTTTTTATCACCAGCTTTTTAATTTCAATTTAATCATTATAATTTACTACCGAGCTATTGAATTTTCCTTTCATTCACAGTAACTGCATAACACATTTTTTAAATAAATAAATGATCCCAACAAACGATGTATCAGCTATGTAAAATGTTACGCAAGTTATATCCTAGGCATTTTTCTTTGTCAACAAGTTTCTATAAAATCGTTTTATATCAAAGCCATTGCGAAAAACTTAATTTTCTTTCTAAAGGCAAAGAGATAGCATTATATTGCAGGTTTATCCAATATAAATATTACTTTATACCTAAAAAAGACTAGATAGAGATTTAAATTTTCCTCACCATGAGCTTAGAGGAAGCTTTGAACCATATTTTAATATGTCTTACTCTTATTTATGTACTATACCATTTTACATACACAAGTCTACAGTTTAAATTCAAGATGGCTACCGAAAAATCAATATGGTGTTGTTTTTATTTAATATTCTGTTTCATTTGTATAACACCCAATCCTGGACCCTCCTCACTGCAATAAGTAATACATTTAACTTGGCCTTTAGTAAAGGGAACCCTTAATTTGGCCTTAATTGTAGTGTCCTTCAAGCTTCCATGAGTTTTCCACCATGTGTTATTTTCTGGGACTTACTTAGTTTCACTTGGTTTCGAAGAGCTGTACCAAGCCTTTTAGACACATGGTTGATGCACTCTTCCTTTTTCAGTTAAAACCTACTGCCATAAACATTTAAACTCTGTAACTGAGGACAAACTTTTGAGTCACCATCACTAATTATGGTAGAGTACCTGAATTTGTAGTCCACTGAGCGGTTCCACAAAATTTCCACAGCAGCAACCTCCATGCCTGGTGATGACCCTTCATAGATCTTGTCACAATTTAATTTATGACCCTGGTACCACACTTCAAATTCAGTGGAGTCTTCACCTAGGTCATGTTTAGCCATTGCACAGTTGCAACAAAACTTTGACAACACACAGTAGTCGATGACAGGACCCGTGACAATGTGAATAACTGAACCCACGCCGTGATTTGAGGTAAGGCCTCGCTTGTGCCATGACCCATCAAAACTTACAGCTAAATCAATTACACTATCATCCTTCAAGCAACTATTCTCGGCTAGGCAGTGCTGTCGGACGCGGGTCCGTGCTACGGACAGACATTCGACTCCCGACATTTTTCCTCTCTTTAAAACTTGTGCGAACATTTATGGTAAAGATGCTTGCTCATACAGTCCATGTTCATAATCATTGAAAACTGTTCAAGAGCAGCATGACCTTTACTAATAGAAGTGAAAGCTTTCGCAACCCGCATATTAACATCATACCCATCATCGTTGGGAATTTGAGTAGAAGTTGACACTGACACAACGCCATCAGAGCAGTTCTCACAATCTACGATCAGCTGTGAATTGAAACCACATATCTTCGAGACCACTAGTTTGAGTCCAGATAAATTACAATTAGGGCATACAAGTTTTTCAAACAACTGGCTCAAATGCTTTTTGTCGACAAATAAATACTCAAGCGCTGCCTCTAAATTTTCGCCCTCGTTTAGGCCTACCGGTAGTTCAATCTTATTATTCACAAAATCCTGTTTCCTTATATTTGAATATAAATCACCATCAGTGTTTTCATTAGGGATGTTTTGTTCAATCACATTACAATTAGTCTCACTTGTATGTGGCTCAGGCGATGGGCTAGGCCTATCTTCCGAGTCAGGTACAGAAATGTTCGGATTGTCAGATATAATTTCATTTTTTCCCCATCTTTTACTGATAGCTGCTTTTGCCCTAGCTTTTCTACACTTGGAAGTAAATTTACTAACCTTACATCTTTGCTTGGTGGGTGCCATTGTATTCGATCACAAAAATAAAACAAAAACCTACAACCAGGTTACCGGTACTGAGTTTAAGGCTTAGGCCTTCGTTGGGTCTCACAAAACTTCATTCACAGAAAGTAGGATGAATGCAGCTTTATATAATATAAAACTAATAAATACTTCTCTATACTGTCACATCACTAAACAATAAAAGAACTGAAATAAAATAGAGTTACATTTTCAATACTGTGAAGATAAACAACAGAAGATTAACAACAACAGAAACCAGCTGCTGTATAGAAGCAAAAACCTGATAAAAAAGAGACAAACAAAAGAAAATATCACTGTTATGCAGTGGGCTGGGTGTAAAGGCATTCAAATTAGTTGAAGATGATTTATACATTCTGTATATATAACAATGCAGTAATCCTGACGTGATTATAAGAGTGAATGTCGAGCAGCAGCGTTCATGCGTAGGCGGGAAGCTAAAATTATTCAGTGTAAGGTTAACTTTAAAAAATATTTAAGGGGATAAATACAACTTTTTATAGCATGTTTTATTTTTTTAATCACAAATAAATAAAGAAAAGAAAAAATAGTTTTTAAATTTTGAAAAAAAATTAATTTTTTGTCATTATAAGCGCAGACGCCCCACTTAATTTGGCCTTTAGTAAAGGGAACCCTCCAAACAGGAGGAAGTTTTCCTCACCTCTAGAACCTTTGTTTGTCTTCTGTATGTGAACCTCCAGCTTAAGGTGGAACCCGAACAACCAGGTCACATGGCTAAACAAAATTTGTGATTGATAGGGATCGAACCCAGGACTTTCTGAACTTATGTACGTTTCGTTGTATAGTAGGGTTCAAGTGAACAACTTGATAGAAACATTTCATTTTTTATTACTGATAAAACACTTCTATATTTGAAACTTATCAGTATTTTGAAGGTTAAATTTATTAATGCATTATAAACAGAACTCATGGATAACGTTTCGATCTCCTATCGTCACTTTCGTTCATCCCAATGAGATGTATTTTGTAGTGTTAGGTTATATTGTATTCGATTATAATTGTAGCCATGACAATTTGTGTTTATTAGGAACAATCTAAGACTAAAACCTTAATTTAACTTTGTGTACAGAAGTATTGGAGATATTGTAATGTTAAACCAGTTTTCATGACAAATTCAAAGAAAAACATCAATTATAAACACGATGCTCAAGCAAATACTACTTTTATTGGGAGTTGTTATGCATATGATAGGTTAGGATTCATACTAAGTACTTGCTTTATATCTTAAATGGCATCCTGCTCACTGGGGTCAAAATCATATAACAAGTATTTTTTTACTAAAATTAACGTTTTTAGACGTACACAAATATAATTCCTTTTTATTTACTGATAATGTACCCTGATAGTTTGCAAGTTAGTTTATGGAAGTTAGTTTTAAGTGGTGATGTACAAATATTGTAGCTCGGCTCTTCTATTGGTATTTTTTACATAATTGCCATGTCAACGAACTAGTTTAACACTTACGTTTTTAAAAACAAAACATATTTACAATTACCACCAGGACATTTGTGTAAAATTCGTAACACAGTTTAAATCATTTATACTTAAATTGAGATTTGTATATAGATTTAATTATATATTAGATTTATAAGATCATAAGTTTAGATAATTTTGAACACAATAATACATTTTAGTTAAGGTACAAGATTGATTCCAGTATTTATGTTTAACCTGAAGAATGTAAAAATGAAAACGGGGCTGGTAGTGAATATACCAGTTTACAAAACCATACTACTAATGCAGAAGAGAATTGTCTGCCTGCAACATTATTAAGAACTTAGCAATAATTTTCTGGGGTTCTGGTATCGTGAGAGAGTCCTAAAGATATCAGTAAACCATCAAAGTCTTACAACTTTCTCTAATTTAATTAACGCTGATCGGCATATTTCAGACAAGAAGCAGTTGTTTTGTCAGTCAACAATCTTTTCTTAACACGAATGCTTGTGTAAAAACTTTGATTTAAAAATGTTTTAAAGGCCTCTGAACAACCACTACGTTTTCGTTCTATTTTCTTATTACTTTACTTACAATTAGTTTTTTTTTTACCTCGTAACCTTTCAATTATTCTTCTACCAAGTAATATTGTTAGGTATGTGCAGAAGCTATGAATGCGCTTCTTGCTTATTATTGGGAACTCCCTCCATTATGTTTTTATTTTCATAAACAAAATTATAGTACGCATAGTTTTACTTATATTGAAAATACAGTAATAGTAACAATATTCTTTATAATAAGAAAAAATCCTATTTTCTTGTATTTCAACTATAAAACCATATTACCTAAAATACGGATAACAGAGTTTTCCTCAATAAGAAAGGGGAATTGCACGAGCCTTTACTTGAAGAATATTCATTCGAGAAAGAGGTCCATAAAAAGTACATTAAGGCCCTCCTCAGGCTCATTGAAGAGGTGCCGGCTTGAAAGTGTCTTCATTCCACCACTGAATGGTATAATGATACAAAGAAATGTCTCAGCTGCGACTGAAATACACATTACTCCCATCTTTCAATCACAAACTGCTTTTAATATTGTTTTACGAATGTGGAAACAACGTTTAATGTAATATTTTTCTCATTTGCCATTTCTTTTGAGCAGCGGGTATTAATATAGCTTCCTTTTAAGAATTTACCCTTCCCGGCATTTATGTAATCAAGATTTTCTCGCTCAGTTTTAGCAATACAAATGTTACTTTTACCAAAACAGTAACTTTATACAAAAGTAACAGTATGACGAATACTACAAAAATAGTATAGTCTAATACTTTGATTTTCCATAATGTGATTTCATCTACTAAGTAATCATTGTAAATATTAAAACGTGTTTAGTGGTCTTTAAATACCATTATCATGTAAATATCTTATTCATATTGCTGGTTTTTCATTAAACTCTTGTTTTTTTTAAAATTTATTTGCATGTACACTAACACTCTATTACAGTTGTCCTAGAGTCAAATAGGAATACATAATACCCTACATAAACCCTATATTGACTTATCAGTGGTTCATACAATCTGATGAACCTTAATTTAAACATACGTCTGTGGCAGTTTTATTTTATTTCTTTGGTCTAAATATTACTGTTCTTTTAGGATTAACTTTTTATCGTTTTTAAGGATAAACATTATATGGCTATATGGTTATAGGCTAATGGACGTACCTTAATAAGAGGAGTGTTGGAAGGGCTGACACTGTTGTTGGGTAGGGCAAGGTGCGGAGCGTACGTGTACGGCACAAACAGCATGGGGGTAGAGGCAGTCTCACATGAGGGCTCCTCAGAGGGCAGAGCCCTACAGCGGCAGGGCTCGGGCTGCGGGTACGGAGTGGGCCTTACAGAGGACGCCAGCCTGGTGGTTCGGACAGGGCCTCCGGAGTCTGAGGAAGAGCAACCGCAAGTTTGGGGCTTCCACAGCGCGCAGGGATATACTCCGACTAGACTGTAGCCCACCACGACCTGGCCCTGCTCGCCACTGCCACCTTCCTGGCGGGAAATCTTGACGACGGGGAAAACAAGAGAAGGGAAACCGCACCCCAGGCACTGGCCGCCGGAGAGCCGACGTCGAGGGACCCGTCCGTGTCCGCGACTGTGGCTGCAGAGACGAGGGAAGGAAGGGGGCTGGAGGAGGTGGCCGTCGTTGGAGAAATCCGAAATGTACCTCTAGTAATTGTGTTTATAGAATTTTGCCAAAACCAAACAGGATACAAAACTCTGAGAGTGTTAGCCGGTACACAATTTAGGTTAGATTCGAAACGGAACACGGTAAAAAGGTAACTCTTGACATTCCCTCAGTGGGAAATACTCGAGTAAGATAATAAAAACTAAAATCACATTTGTAAAAAACCAATAGTTTACTAACGATAAAGAGAGACACTGAGAGACACTCGCGCACGCACACTCGCGCACACACGTGTCGTCCGGCGAGCACTCCGGGGCTACGAACACTACGGGGTTGTTGCTTGTATCGAAGCTGTACAATAAATAAGCAGGCTGTCTGCGGGGCGGGGGACGGGGGAAGCAACAGCGAGGAGCGCAGGACTGGTGGCCCGTTCGGCGCAATCAATGAAAATATAAACCGGCTTCACTACACAACAACTCCACAACAACTAACTACCTGCTCTCTCTTCTCCCCGTCTCTCCCGGCACAGACCGCACTTTTGTTCGACTTGTATTGCGTCTTTTCACCCACTTCGTGCCCTCTCGAATGCGACCTCATTAGTCGACACTCCAAGCCCGGATAAAATATAAACAGGTGACATTACACGCAGCTCAGGTGAGGTTATGTCAGCAGGTAGCTAACCTATCCACCACTCCCTCCGTCACCACTCTCCAACTCTCTCTTTGAACCGTTATAGTTGTTTAGCTATACTCTATTAGTTATTTTTAGCTATCTGAATGCACTACCCGTTCGAAGAGCATCACGTAAATAGAAAACTAGTTTGCTTTGAATTACTACTTCATAGCACTATTGTTTTAGTTACTCACTTTCGTAAAACAGTTGGTTCAGTCAACCCTAATGGAATTTGTTTAAACTTTAAAACCAATCATTTTAAAATCAATTATATATTTTTTATTTTGTACTGAAATATGACTGTCTTCTAAAAGTACCAAATGCATATTTTATAGTAGGAGAAACATGTTTTTTTCTTTATTTAAATGTTATGGCTTGGTTTAAAATACTATTAAAATGTTTTAAAATAGTGTACGCTTTGAATATAGTAATATGAGTACACATTATTTAATCATGCAAAGTGTGGTTATGTTTAATAATTAAAAATAAAATTGATTCAAAATCTAAAAGTCCTTACGAATAATCGCCACTCATAAAATTTGTTCTTGGAAAGTTTAGTTTAATTTTGTTTCTGCAAGCCCTGCTTTTTAGGTTAAAGGATAAGTAGTCATATAATGACATGTTTGATATTACTTTTAACATTTAATATATAACCTTGATGAAACTGTTCCCTCTTTGCTTTGGTCTATCTGTCTACCATTAATGCTGTTCAAAATTAGTAAACTGTATGTTGCTGTGACAGGTTTATTAGACACACAGTTTTGAATTTGAATCGACATTAATGTAAACAAGTAATTTACAGTTATTAACGTTGGTTACTTTGTTGAAATCTTTTATTTTTATTATTTACTTTAGTAATAATTTACATATAGTTTACAACAGTATTTAATATTGCGCTTGATTTTTTATTCGCGACAAGAATATTCATTAGTATAGAATTCGTTTCAATCTCTTGTCCAAACAATTGTGTGCTGTGTGAATTAACACATTTCGCTGAAGGTAACACAATCAGCAAGTTTGAGTTATAAAGTTCATGACAACTTACAAACTTAAAATAGATATGATGGTAAAATAAAATCGAGGCATAAACTCATATTGATCTAATAATTAGTGTTGTTTCAAATTGTTATACCAAAGTGCTCATCAAACCCTACTAGGCTGTATAATAGTTTCAGGACTAACACGTTCGATCTCAACGTAATCTACTCTCTTCTCTTCAGAAATTTAGTTGTTAAAAGCGTGACGAACATAAATCAAACAAACTTATAACTCGAGTATGAATGCATTATTCATTATCACTTAAAATTCGCACCACCCTTCCGAATAGCCTAACCCTTCCGAATAAAAGTTGGCGAAGTAATAACGCAGCAGACTGCGGAGGGGCGCGGTTTCAAGGAGAAGCTATAAGCATTGTTTCATACCGCTGCCACCGAACACGATATAAATATAAAGTTCCAAATTCAATTATCGGAGACAGAGATGCGAAGTGTGTTTCACGTGGTATAAATAAAAGAAGAGCCTTGTATATTGCGATGGGTCGGGCGCGGTACACTCATATTTCGTGAGGCTCCGCTACGATGTCTTCGGCCTTGTGCGTATTGCAGTTCCGTCGCATCTATCATCCCCCCACCCCTTCCTCGGCTTCACACCGCACTTTTTATTTTACTTTCCGCCTTGTTTTCATTCCCCGGCTCGATAATTTATATTTCTTGCAGGGAGATCCCCGTTCGGATAAAAACACGGACTCCAATTAGGAATAAATTACGCTATCACTGGGAACTTACCCGCCACCCACTGTCACGCTGAGGGTGAAGTGTGGGCTATGGTAATTAAATTACATGATAAATGGTTAAAATATTAATTTATTCCCCGATAACGGGACTTTCCTCGAAGTGAGAGAAGGAAACGTGTTTTTATCCATAATTGTTGGAAATATTTGCTGCGATGGAAATGTTTAAAACAAAGACAAATTAGATGTTTATAAATACACCATATATTAATGAGCATTATTTCCTTTTAGGAAACTACTTAATAAATATTTTGTAATATAACAAAGAAATAAAATAACAATATGTAGAAAGGTTATTGTATTTCAATATCTATTTTATAATTTAATATGTTATCTCTATAATTTATTATAAACATCGTACGGGAGATAGGTAAGGTTTTCGGTTGGCATTTAGGTTAATATTTTTGCTTAAATAATGAAATGGTTAATTATAGTAACAGCCATCTTACTTTATTCACGTTAGCACTTTATTAGAGGGATATAATCATCGGTTTTCTCATGTTTAGTTGGTTCATACTTTCCCCATACACCTTTTCTCATTAAGTAGCTCACGTTATTAACATTTTTAGCTCCACAAATAGGTTATAGATAGAGCAGGTGACCAATTTGTGAGCGAAATAGCGATTGTAAAATGAGAAATGAACATTATAAAATAGAGAATTACATGAGTCCGTACAATAATATATTCCCCTCAATTGACATAAACTACCTATCTTATAAAACCATGTTATAGGGTTTGATCGTTTTAATTTATAGTTTTTCATTAATGAAGCTTGCATGGTAATATTTAATCTTAAAGTTCGTTCTAATTCAATCAGCTGATATATTGTACAAATTTAACAGCTGTGATACTGATTCACACTATAACTGTAACTATGACACTGCACAAAAAGGATTGGATTCTTTAAACAGTTATACAGTAATTAAATGCCTAACGATTGTTTTAAGTTTTATTATTCAGGTAGGGCTCAAAAGCAAGAGAGCATAAAATTACGAATCCTCATTCAGTATTTATGAATTACCTGGTTTTAATGATCCCCAATTTCTTCGAAATTGTTAAGGTTTTCTGTGAAATCCCTTATGATATACAGTTTTTATTTAAGATCAGCTGTTCTGAATATCAGCTACTGGCAAAAACCCAACATATTTGTTGATTTGTCACTGAATGATTTACCAGTACGTAATACTTCGCTAAAACAAACCATTAGATCTTTCGTTTTAAAAAATACACTGATTTCTAGATTTTAAATATACTGCCACATTATAAACGACCTACCAATTAAGTTAAGATTAATTTCAACTGTCCAGAAAAATTAACCCCGGAAAAAGTAACATCCAAATAGACTCAAAATTGTTTTTATCAATAATGTTATAAGAATTAGTTCGATACAATTTTTATTATTATTCCCTTTATTTATTGAATATTTTCTGTGGCCATATTTCTTTCTAATGGAGAGATTTGTAGTTGGATGTCGAACGAAAAAAGAGATGTATCTTATGCCTAACTTCAATACTTATAGTAATACGAGAAGCAACTAAAGCTAGAGATCCTATGAACAAAATTTAAAAAAATCCTCTACAGATTCACTTAAAGTTGTGAAGATACATTATCAATTACAAACTATCGGTTGAGTTTAAAGATCGGAAATATTTAGATCAGTTATAATAAAATTATCTTAAGAACAATTACATTTTACTATCTCTTAAGATAACGTTGGAGGCAATTTTAGTAGTACGTGAGTCATTGAAATTTAGTCAACGAGTATTTAGAATTGATGTAACTAGTGTTATACTCAATACAAATCCGTTATTGTGTCAAAACACAAATGTAAGAGGGTAAATTGCAGTAAAGTGAAACCTATTACAAATATTCTTGTTTTATAAAACTATTGATTTTAAAATATCCTTTTCTTAAAACAAAACTACTTGAGCTTTAAAATAATAATTATAATAATAATAATAATAATGATAGTCAGTTTATTGAAAATATCATCGTACAAATGTGTACAAAATTAATGATGAACGATAGATTTGTTGTCTTCGTCATCTGTTGAGTACTGATAAACGATTTTCAAAATAGTATAGTTTTACCTTTTTGATGTCTCTGGTTGAATGAATTTAAATACGGTGATTTTCTTTTAAGTTATTTAGTAATTTTCAGATTGCATAGTATATAGTTTTTTGTTCATATGTTGTAGTTCGATGTATTTTATGTTGGAAATAATCTTTTGTTCTTGTTTTAATATCGTCTGTGTCTTTTATAATTTGTTAATTTATAATTGTTTTGAATTAGTATTTTAATAACTCTTTAATATGTAATCCAAGTATGTGTAATATTTTTGATTCTGTGAAATTTTCAAAGCATGATTGGTTTTTATGACGGATTGTTTATTATTCTAATGGCTCGTTTTTTATCACAAAAGCCTTTTTCGTTTCCATCGACATGGCAAGCCAAATTGGGAGACGAGAAGATAGTGTGTTAAAAAAGTATCATAGATTTTAAGGTCGTATAGTAGACGACAGTGACGGCAGACCCTTATACCCTTACCATATAAATAAATTTACATTAAGGTCAGCTTTTAACTTCTTTGTGACAAATTTGATAATTTATTCTAGTAATACCCTCGTCGCAGCAAACCTGCATACTCAGCGAATTTCCAATGAATTATAACATAACACATTAAGCCACTTAACAGGGATTCATAAGAATATATTCACAAACAAGCGATATTTAAAATATTAATTATTCTCCATAAGAATAACATTGGGGATGAGTACGCAGGTTTGCTGCAACAAGGAACACAAAATAATGGGTTTTCATGCAAATATCAATAGAACTCAGCTATGTGAAGTCACATACCAAGTTTCATCCATATACATTCATAAATAAGCGATATATAACATTTTAATTATTTTCCATAAGAATAACATGGGGACCGAGTACCTAGGTTTGCTGCTACAGGACCCATAGGCAAAAAATTGTTTTTTTGTGCAAACAACAATAAACCACGACCAGATGAAGCCATATACCAAATTTCGTCAGTTTATGTTCATAAATAAGCGAGATATACAATTTTTCTTTTCCTCCATAAGAATAACATTAGACAACGTACTGTGTTTAGCACTTTCAATATCTCAGTATCCAATTGACATAGAGCAATGATCAAGGTACCAAATTGTTTGTTTTTTTATGCTGAATTCAATGGTGAAAATTAAAATTTGATGTTAATAAAAATTACATGTGAAAACCCCAAAAAACCCATTTTTGGGGTACAAAACCCCCCCAAAACCCCCCTTCGGATGGTGCGATATGTCTGGTTTTCGAACTCGTTCAAATAAATGGTACTTTACACGTTTGTACCAAATTTCATTAAGATCGGACCTCTTTTACGAGAGTTATCGTGCTTACGGACACATATATATATATAAATATATATATATAAATATATATATATAAATATATATATATATATATATATACATATATATATATATATATATATAAATTTGAACGAATGTTGTTTTTTGCATCTGGGGACCTCAAAATGAAAAGTTTTCATGGTCTCGGGCTTAAGTCTTACCATGAGACCTACGGTAATAGCTTCTTCCCTATAGGGGAAATTCGCTAAAAACAAAACTATTGTTTTTCAAATGTAATGCAATGACAAGGTATAGTTATAGTAATAACAGTAAGTAGGTATATTTTTTTCTCACAGTTTCACTATTTTCCATTTGCCACACTTTGTTGCTTTTGCGTAACATTTTTGTTTCTAACGAACTGAACTGTATTATCAGAAATTTAAAACAAACTATCACCAACACAACAAATTATGATAATTAGTTTTGGTTTTAAATATCTCATTTTTTAGGTAATGTAAGGTTACTTAATATTTGCCTACATATGGTCTACAGTACCCTACAGTCAATATTTATAAGTAAGTAGGCCAATTTGTATTTTAAAACTTAATGTATTACCCAGTCCATGTTTCCTGCATTCAATAATTCCTGTCACCTTGTTCGCCAACTGTTGGTGGAGTCCAAATGAATAAACAAACCAATAAACTTTCTCAGAAACTAGAGTCTTGATTGACTATGGATGGGGTGATGGAATAAGGCAACTTTTGTGCAAAATAGAAGGCATATAAAACTGTGAATTTTAACTGACAGGAGATAATATTATAAAGCACAAGAGAACCGTATACTTTAATATTTTTGAAAGTATAACATTGCAAAAAGTATATTCTGTTCCACAATGAAGGCTGGGTTTATTATGCTTTAATTATAAATTAATTAATCCATTTTCTATAATTTTTGCGTGTACAGTATTCATATAAATTGATCTGTGGATGTTTTAACGTGTTTCTCTCGTTTTTTTTTTTTTTAGAGGAATAATTAATAGTCTCACGTGAAAGCTTTTCGCCATTTTTTCCGCAGATTTAGTGGGTATTATTACTATTCAGCCTATATAGGAGGCCAAATAGAATTACAATTTGGCTGGGTAGGGATTTTTTGTGTGAAAAATTTGGGATATCCCAGATAAATCTGAAAAACCTGAAAAAGTTTTAATCTGGTATTTACAATGAGGAAAATTAAACTTAACTTTTTGGGGATTTTTTTGGAATTGGTTAAATAAATCTAAACCAAAAAGAGTTGGAATGGTCTATAAATATTTGCTTCTAAACTATGTTATGTTGATAATCACATTATATATGGATTGATACACAGCTCGAGTACGTAGTAACTGTAATTGATATACAATCCGTCATAACCAAGTAGCAAAAGACATTTTTAGGTTTTTCTGAGATTTTTTATGAGTTACTTGGTTGTGATGGTTCGGGCGGATTACAGTTACAGATACATGATTATGGTCATCACAACGTTTCAGGTAATTTGGTTACCATATAACATAGTTTAGAAAAATACTTTTTGTTTTATTGACACATTTTTGCCATGATTTCCTTAATATTTGTCCGATCGCAATACCTCTGACATGTTCGTGTACATTTTACAAATGTTGGGGTAACATTTTACGAAACTGCATTATTCACTATGCACATTATGGAACAAATTATTTTCCCGGATTTATCAAATATTTTACGAGAATTTGCCGGCTTTTCCGTCAAAAAATAAAACTTGTAATATGTTTACACCATTGCAAAATATTTTTGTCATTATCGGGAGACTTAACGGATATTGCAAGGTTGCTGTTTTTTTTTGCACATTTATAAGAACTAGAGAAATTCGACCACATATTAAAATCAATTTAATATCTAGTGGGTTCTGTTACGCTAATCTCTCTCTCTCTCTCTCTCTCTCTCTCTCTCTCTCTCTCTCTCTCTCTCCCACCACCACCCACACCCCCAGATGTGTTAAAACGGATAGCAGTTGGGTGTTACCATTCCAGTATACAATAACTTTTTTATTTATGCCTGAAACATCTCCACCTCAACCTCCCCACTTACAAACAGGTTTAGTATTTTAATGTGGAGTTAAAACGGATAAGAGAATGGTGTTACCATTCCAGTAGTTAGTAATAGCTTTTATTTATGAATCATCTGTTCTTGCTGTTTTGCTACACATTTATTTGAATAACCTGTTTATTAAATGAAAACCAGAACGCATGTCCCCAAAAGGATAACATGTAAACTTTGAAAGACAAAATGGCATAGCCCTACGCACCCAAACAAAAAGATTATTCACATTCGGCAAATCTCCTAATAGTACTAAATAAGTGTGCCAAGTTTCATAACTCTAAGATGCATCATATCCGAGGAATTGGTACCACAAAAAATTCTTTAGCTGATTAATATACATTTTAGATAATAAAAATAATTAATAAAAATGTATAGGTATTTCTATAGAACGGATTTGTATGACTCTAAATGGCTTGAGAAGTGAAAGGAGGGAGCTCGGGGTTGGTAGAAGGAAAAGAATGGGGACCAGCTGGTCGCACTGCAGCCAACGTAGCAGCCAGCGTGGTTGTGGTAGTGACGGCCGGCGTCGGCGTAGATCGCTGACAGCTACTTTGATAACTTTGGTGACACTGATGGTTACCATGACAACCGGAAGACAATGTGCGCGTCGCTGCTTCTCCTCAGTTTTCCCCTTTATGTATATTTCTCTCACGTCACCCAAGGTTAAAAAAACCATATTGTAGTACCTGGTTTGGATCATATCTAACAGCTTTTTTATGAGTCCCGTAAAAACTTGATAATGTATGTTCGATATCCTTATACGTGATGTATCTTATACGTCATGTACCTTATACTAGGGTTTAACTTACCCAAGCTAAATTAGCAAATAAAGGCACATTATGAGCAAAACTATTATTATAACATTGTGTCAGAACGATGTTACCAATCCATTCTCTACGCCACTATCAACGCCCCTCGCGATCGCAGGCCTACAATTACCACCAAGGTGATTGTGTTCACGGCTGGATGGACCCCGGCCTAATAACCACACACCACTGATCCTCAAAGGATCCAGTCATAACATGGATCAGGTAATTAAGCGTCAGATGTAATCATTCCTCTTTGGGGATACGTCCTACTGCAACGTTGTCATATTTTTACCAGTCGCTTGTTACTAAGGTTAACGTACGCACTTTGTACAATGAAATGTTAGTAAATGAGTACGTCGGAAATTATATTATTATGTTTCAAGGATTTAAACGTAAAAGATATTCCCCACGTTATTGTGAAGAATAGCGTTTAAATTGCTGTCATCTAAGCCTATTACCCCTGAAGAAAACCCCTATACTTAGTTACCGTTTTATCTTAGTTGCCATATGTTTTACTCATCTCTTATAAACTTCTAAAATTGGTGATAATTAAAAGATTTTATGTTTATTTAATTGCGTGTTTATTACAAGGTATGATGAAAACAGTAGTTAATAAAGGTAAAGATATTTTAATAACATTGTCACAGAATACTTTGTAATTTCCTGATATACTTGTATATCAATTAAAAATCTAAAAGTACTTTTTTTACTATACATTTTTTATTTATAAGATAACACATCATATATTTATGTTTATATTTGTACAATTTCTATGTTTAAAATAAATTGCCTGATTAAAATGACTGAAAGTTAGTGTTTCCTTTTTATCTTCAATTAGATATTTCAAAGTTAATAGATTACCTTGGTAAAAATGTTATAAATTTATTATAATATTTTATGAGTTTCTAGACTATACAAACTCAACTATGTTAAAAGGTCACATATTTCGTAATTATATTATTTGAATTCAACCCATGCGATTCTCTTATTACGAAGTTGAGCCACTATAAAGCATTGAAGCATGAAATGCATAAAGCGTGAACTAGCTCGTTGTGCATCTTTGTTGCCACCTTATACCGAATAATCATATACTCTCCCAATGTACGACACAGGAGCGTTGAACTGCGACCCGCAAAGTATCAAATCGTGCGGAAAACGGATCAAAGGTCTAGCTTGAACAGATAGGGGGATAGAAGGGAGTATATTTCTAAAAGCGACTCGAGTGTGAAGCTCAAATCACGGCTGTATTCACGAAATCCAAAATGAAGGATGTGTTTTGGGAGTTAGGTCAGGCGATATGAGCGATGACTCCTGCCCTCCGGGACCCGAATAAACTGCATAACTTTTACATACAAACTTGTTGAATGGCCTCTCACGACTGAATTAGCAATCCGAACTGAAACTGTTCCAATTCCCTGATGAAACTTGCTCGCTTATACGATTTTTGTTCTACTAATCAGATTATTGTTCTTCGATAAATCAGAATTATTAGTTAAGTATTAACTTTTCTGAGTGTGCAAGAATTTTCTGTTATACTTTTTAGTATTTTAAATTCAAATCTGTTAAAGGTAGAGCATAATCCCTAAATTCCTGAATAGTTAATAACCAATTACTGGGTGATTTTAATGTTTACTGAAAATACTAATAGTTATTGTTTCACAAACTTAGTGAACAATGTGCATGTTGTGGTGAGCATCACATTACACTAGTTTCTTATTTTTGTTGATACTCATGCGATCTATTTAGGTGGTTTGAAAATTAAACCAATCATAGGTTTTATATAAAATGTTATATAGGAGGAATTTATTACTAAATGACCAGCGAAATCCATAATATATTTGTTGGTTTTAAAATTGTATAGCTAAAGACCATCGAATTAGAGTAAGAGTGCCTTATTTTCGATAACACGACCCTAGAACACAAACAAACAAAGATGACGGCGTCAAAAACATTAGCCCCAGAGAATTTACTAAAAGTCATTCAGTGGATCAATTTAGTACTCTGCATAACAATTCTAAAGACTATATTATCAAAGACATGGCGGACTAACAAGTAATAAAAGTAATAAATAAATCAACTGAAGAACCTGTTAATTTTAAAATCGAATAATCCACCTTAGGTTTAGTTGATAATTTTTAATAGTTAGGAAAATTTCCTTTTAAAATTGAACACATATGTAATGCATTTGTAAAAAATAAAGAACATTAAAATAGGACACACAATACTTCACACTTAATGCATTCTTTCACTTTCCCCGAACCGTTAGACATTTATTGGCAGATCAGCTCCTAAACGACTCGAGTCCCGACACGCACCGCCCTCTCAAACATTCGATAGGGAAATCTCTGGGCTTAACCAAGCGGAAGCCGTCTATCTCGACTGGAGCCGCGCACGGACCAGTTAAACCACCCTCATCCTGGGCAATAAAGGAAGCGAAAAACAATCTCCTAGCATCAACAAATGTATTGGATCGCTTCGCGTCGACAGACATGGTTTTACGCTTTATTTTATTAGTTTCACATGTATTAGCCTGCACTGCATTCGCTTAGGTTAAAATGCTGCACAAAATATTTTAATCCGATAGCTACGACACTTTTACAATTGTTACCAGATATGACGAATGTAAGCTTGGTTCGTATCAAAAACACCGACTAAAGCTGGACGATATTAATCTAATACTCGTAATTGCTAATGGCCTTTACGAACTGTACTTTTGTTATTATTACCTATCCGAAGGCTTACACAACTATTTTGCGGTTTAATCCCAAAACCTGAACTAAAAAAAAACTCAGGTCCAAACAACGTTTTCAACGCGATGGTCAATACCACAGTTCGTGCTACGTGGATGTATTGCGCCCGCCATAATCAACGAAAACACAAACGCTACCTCAGCCTTCAGCAACAGCGATTGCAAATAAATTGAGTTATCAGATTAAAATTTGTTCGTGAGATTTAAAACCATCTGATACTGATTTATTGTTGCCTATAAATCATCATAATCATAAATTGGGTGAATATACATGGGATATTTAGTTATATACAGGGTGAATCTCGTAAGTTGTCCAGTATTGATTTCAGACAAACCGTTGGTCCTACGATGATGAAATAAAATTATTTCCCACTAAACCAACCCCAAGGAATAACGTAAAAATATTTTTAACGATTTTTAAATACAGGGTGTACCAGAAACTGAGGGTCACTAGTCCGAATCTACGAAATATCAAATACAAACGTATATCATGTTATACATCAAATTAAAGCTCTTTTCAATACAAACCATTTGGCGGAATCGGATTTTGATTATTATTGATTCATTTCAAAATGGCGGCTGTTTTTGTGAAAAAATTAGTATTTTTTTGAATACCCTGTATTTTTCTTAAAAATGCAGATATCTTTATTCTGATTCAAATATCGCATTCCTTATGAGCTAAGCTTTATTTTGATATGCAACACTTCAATATTATCTCAAAAACAAAAAGTTTCAAAAATATCAGTTTTTGAAAATATGTACATAGCCAAAACTCAAAAATTTCAAATAGCACCATATGTCAAATAGCATATCATTTTAAAGGTATTGCAATTCTAAGAAACTTTCAAATTTAAACCTTATGCGTATCTATTTTGGTTTTCAAGTTATCAACAAAAAACATGTTTTTCCACATTAAAACGCATGTTATTTGTTAAACATGGTGGTAAAGGCTGGACCATAGTTCTTACCACCATGTTTAACAAATAACATGCGTTTTAATGTGGAAAAACATGTTTTTTGTTGATAACTCGAAAACCAAAATAGATACGCTTAAGGTTTAAATTTGAAAGTTTCTTAGAATTGCAATACCTTTAAAATGATATGCTATTTGACATATGGTGCTATTTGAAATTTTTGAGTTTTGGCTATGTACATATTTTCAAAAACTGATATTTTTGAAACTTTTTGTTTTTGAGATAATATTGAAGTGTTGGATATCAAAATAAAGCTTAGCTCATAAGGAATGCGATATTTGAATCAGAATCAAGATATCTGAATTTTTAAGAAAAATACAGGGTATTCAAAAAAATAAAAATTTTTTCACAAAAACAGCCGCCATTTTGAAATGAATCAATAATAATCAAAATCCGATTCCGCCAAATGGTTTGGATTGAAAAGAGCTTTAATTTGATGTATATCATGATATACGTTTGTATTTGATATTTCGTAGATTCGGACTAGTGACCCTCAGTTTCTGGTACACCCTGTATTTAAAAATCGTTAAAAATATTTTACGTTATTCCTTGGGGTTGGTTTAGTGGGAAATAATTTTATTTCATCATCGTAGGACCAACGGTTTGTCTGAAATCAATACTGGACAACTTACGAGATTCTCCCTGTATACATGTTTACTCTTGATAAGTTTGTATTGCTGCTTCCTCAAAGCAGTATGATAAACATGAATATGTACGAGTATGTACACAGAAACAATTAACTATTTAATTGGCTATATTAGATGTCCTCTATCTAGATGAGGGCCACAGAAAATCACCTGATGCAACTTACTTTATATTAAAACATAATAGTTTATTCGCTCTACTAGTTTTAATCACCTCTTACAACTTATATTAGTCAAATCATCCACTATTAAATCAAAGAAATATAATGCTGGGATGAGTTTAATTTACGAATCTGCATCGGAAATGCGCAGATAAAATGCTGACCTCCAAATAGTTGAAACAAGACCGTGTTCTCTGTTTCAAAACCCAATACGTTAACATTTTTGAATTAACAAAATTAAATTGCATTGAAAAGATTAGTAGTTTAATAATAAAGACACATGTGATTATAAAGCTTTTAACAAACGTATTGAGAGCGTTAAATACCTCCCTCTACAGTTGCACTTTAATTAATTATCTTAATCTGTTATGCAAAAACTCTGATTACTGCTATTTACTATGCAGGTGATAAATATTTGTTACTGAAATCCCAAAACCTCAAATCTGTCCAAAATAAACATCAGATAAATAGCATTAAAAACCCTCACTTGAGAGTGCGGGAAATGTACGTTTAAGGAATTGAATATTTATGAGTGATGTTTGGAAAATGTTTTTAATTTGAAAGTTGATTTCCAATATTTTAATATTTCGATACCTTAAGCATTGCACCTCATCCACTTTCTACTAAATAACATTGCTTACAGTAGCCAAACTGTAACAAATGTGTGCATGTATCTTTTATCACGACCTAACAGATCTCTTATGGATAAATATTAATCAAGCATAACCTAAACCGACTACAAAATATAACATATCCATACTAATTAAATACAGCCCACTAATATTTAGGAAAGATAACCTATTATGTTGTTTCAGTAAGTTGGAAATTGCTGAAAATTGAAAATATAATTTGAAAATATCAAAAGCAAAGTTATACTAAGCAGCACCAAATATATGTTGAGGATTTACATACATGTACCAGGTGGCCTTAGCACAAGTGTGCTCTGCTCCTACTAGATCCTCTTGATGTATGACCCCTACCGCCCTAGCGCCACATGCGACCCTGAATCATCCACCCCTGCGTCTGTATGTTGCAACTGGTGAATACGTTTACAATTAGTCGAATATTCAAAAAAAGGATACACGCTCAGAATGTTGTACTAAAATTGGTATTTTAACCTCAGTAAATATTTCAATGTTTGGTAGTTGTATCCACCATCGTTTGATTCTCGAGCTGTCATATAGTTGTATTATGACTATCGTGTTCCTAGTGCAATTACAGTAAAATATAGTTATCATCATGATATTATGTTCAATCAGTATAAACAATACAATTCCAAACCAAATATCGTAAATCACATTTCGTAAACATTTTTTAATAGTAAAACGTGAAGTAGTTATTATGACGCAACTTCTTCTAAAAAATTAACGATTTAATGGAAGAGAAATTCTAAGATAACAATTGATAAAAATATTTGTTCAAGTGAAACAGCGGTACCAGAGATCTCTGTGACCCCAGGCATTTCTTAAACAATGTTGTCACTGAATCGCCAATTAGCCTTCGATTGATGAATAATTTCTCCCCCTCGATCTTTCCTGTGGAGGGTTTTGTCGTCCCTCTCACTGTGGTTGCAATTCATGACGTATATTTTATTTTGACGAATATTTATTAAATAATTTATACCGACACTTTTTGTAAGAGTTTCCATCTAAACATACTTTTTATATTAAATGGTTATTTGAAGAAAAAAACTATAAATTTATAAAATATTTTATCAAGTGTATTAAGAAAGCGTAAATCTAAGAAACATTTTTGATATTTTTTTAAAAATTCAAAAAAGGGTAAAGGAAAATCATATATGTCATATGAACATGTGACAAGATCAGGTCAGTAATAAAGTTTGTTTTTTATACATAAGTATTTTCTTTAAAATCGTGGATTTGTGTCTCATTATAAGTCCATTTCAATGTTACCTTAACCAGTGTCACATTAATACACCCTTTGTGTGATGATTTTTCTCTATTAGGATTCGAAAACTGGTTATGGTTTAACAAATCTTCTCTTATAAATCATACCAAATATTCTATCTAATGGGTCAAACAATTTTTTTAATAAATTAAGTAAGTTTAAACTATCTACTACTGACTGTTATATAACCTTTCCTTCCGAATAAGCACACTAGTTTCTATATTCATACTACTTAATAAAACATTACACCGTATCTTTTATAAGTTTACAGCGCATTTAATTCGAGCTGTTATACTTCAATGGCCATAGATAAGCAAGCCCTTTGTAGTAAGACCCAAAAGCACAACCAATTTATTGTTAATTACGAGAGGGTGACAACGTTTGAAGCAAAGGATAGAACGTTATTGTACGTGGGGAATGAACGTTGTCGTCACGCCTAATGAAGGTTGTTTCAAAGTAGTTTCTTATCGCAACTTCAGCTGTATATAGCACAGGAAATTAATAAACTTAGAACTATAATCAAATATAAGGTATTAAGTGCGGCTTCGTTACTGCGATTATTGAAGAGATGCATAACATAAAAGAAACGTAGGAAACATTAGGAAAAGATGGTAAGACTTGGGGATGTATGATTATTTTTTTATGAAAAAGTAATGATCCCTAGAAAATATAAATCCAGTTCATCCAATAATATTATTTCCTTTAGTCTTAGTAGTATTAAACATGTGACCATGCTGTTTAATTACAGTTATAGATTTACCAGATGACTGTTAATTTACCAGATATATACATCGAATATGTATAGTTAAATTTGAGTATTATACAGTTAAATATAGCGGCCTTAGAAATAGTAAAAGGTTTATTACAAGATTTTACACTTTCCAACATGATCTTTTTCGCTTATTAATTCCGATTTCAGCTAGCAAAGAACCCTGAACTATAATTTTCCCTATCACTAAACAATGTCAGTAGATAGAAGATTATCTACCGTGGATAAGCTGTATGTAGATGCGCGTTTGCAGATTAATACATGTGTTTATCAGATGCGATTTTTAATTAAATCAATGAAAGAATCAGAAGAAAGAATCAAAGAACAATGTTATGTTTGGTAGAGTGTAAGTCTATTGAGGGTGGAAGGGCGTTTCACAATAAACATTTGTTTTAAATTTGAATAAATTGCCATTTCTGTACATTTTGACTTCAGAAAGATCATGTATGCTGCCTAGCAATATTATACCGTGCTGTTACCGTAATATATTCCTTGCTGTGGGGAGAGTGAAGTAATCAAACATAACGTTATTACTTATTAATTACAAATCAATTTACTTTTATTTAAAAATATAAATCTTAACAATAAGAAATCGATAAATATTACAAAGTAAGTACTTTACATAATAATGAAATTATTGTGAAAATGTGTAAAATGAGTTTGTTCTTTTAAATTTACCTATATGTTAATATTTTGCGTTTTGATGCATATGGATTAGCATTACTTAGGTTGTTATTGACAAACACAAAGTTGATGCACATTAAAGTTAATACAACAATTCGATGCTTAAGGCCTCTCCAGCTGAAAATAGTGAAAAAGATGTAAATGCTTTAAATATAAATCTTGAGAAATTAATGATAAAAATAATTGTATGTTTTAATGTTAAGGAAAACTTTAGGGTTGTAGCTTGAATTCCTTTATATCACTGGAATGGAGAAGCATACATAACCGAAAAATTAGTCACAAACGTATTAAAAAACGTGTTTCTAGTGAGATCGCCACCTCCTGAACAGAGATGGAACTACAAACGCATAATTTAGTTGTGTCGGTGCGTTTATTTATTGTTTATAGATCGAAATAATTTCAAACTTGAACATCCGGCTGGAATACTCGGATTAAATAGTGACCGGTCATTTCTAGGTTTATTTACAAACCAATACACCCACTTTTACGTTTGAGAGGAAGAAGACGAGTAACGTGAGATGGAATACTGGTGACCCATCCATAAATTAGCAAACGTTTTGCTTTTGGTCACAATACAAACATTATTTCCTATTTATTTACAATGTTACAAAATGTATTCTAACGGCTCAATGATTAACGCTTAACGGCATATTATTTAACGGTACTTTTTTAAACCTATGGTAAATATATTTTAAAACTTAATTTAGTAGTAGCTATATTATGGCTAATTTCGTCAAATGGTAAAAGTTCTTTTAGTTTGTTTTTTTGTACCAGGTAGTTGCCTCATATTCTAGATAATAGCGTGCAACGAGGCTAGACAGAAGTAGCATACGAAAAACACTAATTACTTTGTAACTTGGGGTGGGGAGGTGAAGCTAAAACAAAATAACATAGTGTAAAAGCATACATAACTCATTTGACAGTGTTTATACATTGCAAATGATTCCCAAATATTATACTCAGTATTCAATTACTATTGAAACTCGGTTTACCAAGACAGTTTGTTTTTCAAAATTGAATGTTGGATCGTACTAAGAATTATTTTAGAAACCATTATTATTTGCAATATCTTTGGTTACATCGAAGTTAAATTAAATATTTGTTTTTGTACGGATGGTGCTCTTGGCGTGTTGTTAAATGGATTTGTTTTGAAGACAAGTTATAGTTATTTATATTTCAGGTAGTTTTTTCTTGATGCAAGATATTTTTATAATTGTTGTCATATATAGAGACACTATTATTTGTTATATTATTACTGAAATGAATGTAATTTAATTAATTAGTTAATTCCCGTACCGGTATTAATTATTTTTGCCATATTTGCTAGATTATAATTTACTTATTTATAATTTTAAGCTTTACAAAAATGCACAGTGAAAGTTAAATTTGATTAGTTTAATCAGATTGGGGTGCCTAATCAATCGGAAAGAGTAGACACACCGATGAGAGTGGGAAAATAAGCTAATGTTACAATAATAAGTAATGCTTTGTTTGCCAAATTCTCCAAGCATCTCCTGTGGCATCCTTTAAAATTCCAAAGTCGTAAAGAGGAAAATAGAAATAAAATATTTATCTATCGACTTCATTACGTCGTCGAATCAAATTCAATGGAATTAGAGCGAAAAATCGCGCAAAGACAATGGTGCATTACTTGCTGGACTGAAAATAATTCCGCCTTGCAGGAGCTCATTGACAATACGAGCACGATCGTACCTCAAATAACGGCTCTCTCTCTGCTCATAATTAGCAATCAATTGGGGGAGTCTTTGCAGGGAATTCTCCCCTCCCATCTTTTTAACACTCCACTGCATCTCTTATTGAAACATTCTAATTACCTAATGAAATATTCCTGCTCATTCCTCCTAAACACCGGATTACGTGGACTTTTTATTAAAACGCTGCTTTAAGAAGCTTGAAGGTAAGGAAGTATTTAATGAATATAGATTGTTATATTAACGATTGATTTATACAGGATAATAACTGGGTCTGTTTAGATATTTCTGAACAACAATATTGTGAATATTGTGAACAACTATATTGTGAATATGTCTAACTTTCTACGTGAAAGTGTCAGTTATATTCAAATCTGTCGTGGAAGAAATGTAGTAAGCTTTTACATTTGTTTTAAATACACAACATCTATCATTAATAATTTGTAAAAAGGAAGAAAATTATCTAAAATAAAACATTTAAGGCGTATATTTTAATTATTTTGTGAATACAAGTAAAGGTTCTTTCAGAGTATTTATTTTCAAAATCATTATACTTTGGAAAACTCGCATGATTTAGAAACTTCAGTAATCAGTAAACATATTGTTAATTTTTTATATTTCTGAACCAGCAAACTATTCTTAAAAATATAAAATACATTTAAAAAAATAAAAATAACATTTTTTATAAAATATATAACTGGTTACGATGGTTTTAACTGATAAGTTGAAGCTAGTAGACGACCCTTGAGACTGACACCATTTGAGGATTAAGAAATCATAAAATGCATACTTTTAGATCTTAATTTTAGCTTTGCAATATTTTCACTTAATTATTGCAGTAGCATCATAATAAATATGTATCGGAGTATTTCATGATTTTATTCCTTGGTTTCTCAGTTTAAATTTTTACGAACTAGACTTATACTGTGGGTTTGGGAGTTTACGAATGTAAATACTTAATACTTAATAAATACTTATACATTTATTTATGTATTTATGTTAATAAACTACTTCACAAGTTTATTTCAAACACCTTAAAACTGTTACAATTTTTAATAAACTAGACTCAAAACTTAAATTCTAAGAATCCATTAATATAAAATTGTACCTATTTTGACACTATTGATGCAGTGGATGTGGATGCAAAGGAATTCAAATTTAAGGATTTAAATCTATGTGTAGTATAAAATAATCAATTCGACCTGCAAAACTGTTATACAAGGAAACTATCGGTTATCAGAATGTAATTGAAATCAACCGTCTAAAAAATACTGTACCAGAAACAAAAGGCAAGACGAATGTGTTCAGAAACCTGCGCCGCAGGTAAGCCACGCGGCAAGATATATTAGGTTGTACAATCACTGCACTCCGGGCGAGAACACGGGGGAACAAAATCAATCGGTTCTTTCTAAAACGCTTTTGTCTTATTTCTCAAGTCAAAAGGGAAGGAAGCACAAGTCATTTGTTTCTCCTCTTGAGAAAGCCAACAGGTAGGTTATAAAGATTCCGACAGTATTTACCGACATTATTTTGTGATATTCGTTGTAAATGCAGTTTTGAATATTTTAAGTTGATATGTTTGTTGATGGTGGGTTTTAGTTATTGGTGAAATATCGCTAAACTAATTAGTTGAACTGAGGTAGAGCACATCACCAGAGTTAATTTTTTAAATGTAACTTTTATGCAGTAAAACATTAAGTTTGTCTTTATATAGAACACAAATAAATTGGTAAAGCACATTTGTTCAGGCACAAACAAGCCTAAAAACGTTGCCTAAAGTCTAGGTCTGTCCTACGGTATGTGGATAGATAGACATCCAGTAATTTTATTTTACCCTAAAACTTTGTTTACATAACTACCAGATAATTTGTATCATAAACACTAACGATTATTTTGCAACATATAACATGTTTTATCTTATACAATTGGACTCTTCAATGTATACTTTTAAATTCTCTGAAGGGATAATGTAGCTTTTCAAACTAATGTAGCTTTTCAAACTAATGTAAACATCTATAAGAATACTGTAAATATTGTATTCTATCTTTATAATACACGATCTGTGTACTATAAGCAACTAACAATCTCTACTAAAAATCGTATTTTATAAGTCAAAATCACAAAACTGATAGCTTACTTTAATTATTTTTCAACTGGCATTGCTGCGTGGAAAGGAATGTTTTATTTATGGTCAGTAAATAAGAACCTTCCGAAAATTCTAAAGGATAAATAACATACATTTAGATATAATTCTCATTCATTTTAATTTTGAGTGTTTTATTTGTGGATAACAAAAAAAACTCAATTAGCAAACCCATACAATTGGTATAGTGGTTAAATCTGTTGGCGATAAATATAAAATTACAATGTAAACAGATTAAAAGCTATGTCTTTTTGATGTTCGCATGTTACAATAGCACACTTTATGTGCAAATTGTTATGCTTTGTAAGCGGGTAAACGGACAGTGACATACATAGAGTGAAGACAACGTATTCCCTTTCTTATACATTGATTACATCGTGAGAAATTCTTAATTTTTTAACTTTAATCTTTATCTTTTACGTTTACACTTACATTATATGTACAATTTAACTATGTCAAATATTATGCAAATGGAACTCTTAATGTAACCGGACTAATCTCGTTAAAATTTATGAAGATGGTGATCGACAAAATTTCTACCCGCTTTAAATTGTAATGTGCGAGCAAAGGTCCGGTTACAGATAAGACGACAAGATGTGGACGTGGCTCGCAGGATCATGACCTTCCACCTGATTAACTATTCAGATTGGTCGAGCCCAGCGAGGGAAGGCATCACGAGGGTGTCTCGTATCGCTCCCGGCTGCGGAGGAATGAAAATCAATAAGGTTGTCTGGCGAGCCGAAAAGCGGAACAGAAATATTTTCCTTCCCTCTTCTACCTTGTAAATACAGCCTAGAAGGTTGTAGTTTTGAGAAAAAAATAAGTCCAACGTGTTTAGCTAGAAAACCATGTTAACTCTGCATCGTCGTGGTAACGCAACAAAAGATTTTAACAATTTATTTACCCAGATTTACATGTGCATAAACAAATACTGCCAATATATTTTTTAACAAATAAAGAACGATGTCAGTAAGTTCTGCTGAAATGTCCTTTCTAAAGTAATGATTTATTTCGGGTTAGTTTGAAATTTTTAAATGATTTAGACAGAATTTTGGGTGGATTTGAGTAAATCATGATTGTTTTATATTAATTGTACATAATTAATTTATATTAATAATACAATGATTTAAACGTTACTTGAAATATACATATTGTTTATTTTAAAAGAGGTTGGCAGCCTCTTTTTACCTTACTTTGCCTGTCCACATAGACAATAAATATGTGCAAGGAACGTATCCAGCAAAGGAGGGGTGAGCCGTTACAGTACGATTTATATAGTACTGATAAAATTACTAATTTAATTACATAATAGGAAAATTAGGAAAGTTGGTTAGTAAGGTTATATTCTGTTTTAATTTAATTTAGTTCAAAATAATAAAGTTAAAAACTATCGTTCAAATATTGTTACAAATTCATGAGAGTGGTCAGCCTGTTTAATGCCCTCTGTGTGAACCGTGTTCGTTTAGTTTGCTATTTATCCACTATTGACAGTGTGTATATGGTTTCTGCACACTCTTTACAGTGAACGAAGAATGCAACTTTTCGGGTACGGTAATAAAAACTATAAACTTTTTTCAGGTGGTTTCTCAATATTTTCTCTTAGTCCAACAATAATGGAACAATTATGGAAAAGCAATGTAGATTTTCACTCCAAATATTATCATGTTCTCATTAATCAGTATGAGAAAATAATAATGACACTGGGTGTAATATCTACTGGATGGAAGAAGGGAGAGAAGTTTAATATAAGCCAGAAGAAGGCTTGTGGAGCCCTTGACGCCTTGGGGGATATAATTGTATCAGTCTCCCACTCACCGGCGCACTCTCCGCCGGTCAACTGTGTTGTGCCGTCGTTCCCTACTGCTAAACCTTTACCAAACATTGTCTCATCAAAATATTTGTTTAAATAGCGTAAACACTCTGTAATACTTTTCTAATGATAACCTGTGTTATATGTATAACCTGTGCCTACCGTAAAATGTATAGAACTTCTCTTAAAGCTCGTTTTTATTGTTGGGAAGTAAGTACGGGCCATGTCATACGTAGTTAAAGGTCATACAATGCCTTGAATCAGACAACCGCACGATAATCGTATTGGAACGAATCACATTTTAAAATGTTGTTTGTGAAGTTACTTGGGCTTCCATTTCTGACTGAGTCATTTAGGGTTTGGGTTGTGGCAATGTATTCTACTAGGCAAGGATTTAAAACTCACCCTATGCCTACGCTAAGGATTTTTAACACTTCCTTCATAGGACGTTCCCCCATAGCAAAATATGCTAGTTAATGTATGAAAAAGTTCAATGTTATCAAATTAATATCGTCTATAAGGTAAAATTAGTCGGCCTGATAAAGATTAAGATTTTCTTAAGCACAATCTTAAATTCGAAACTTGAGACATTTTCAAAGTAAACCTAATATACTCAATATGTTAATGTGCAAAAACGTTATAATAAATACTTATATAAATCTTAGGGCCAAGTATCTCTTCTCTTTATATGTAAAAGTTGCAAGAGTTGAAGCACGGGACGCCCCGGGGCACCGTCAGCGAGGTCTGGGCTGTGAAGTTAATTATTCAAATTCTTCAGTGAATTTTTGGAGAGAAAAAGTGCCTTTAGCTATAATTTGCATATTAAATGTAAATTAGGTTCAAGCTTAGTTTAAACATTAGGTTTAAACTACTTGTTAATCGTGAGGCAATCGTAATTCACATTGCTTTGAGATCGTAATGTTATTTAATCTAATATAGAACGCTTAAGAAGATTTAAATAATCAGTGAGGTTTGTTGAGTTCAAAAGGTACTTAAGACAGTTTTGAGTAATTCTGGTGAATTATGTTCTAAAATGGTAACATGATAAAAACTAATTTAGTGTTTAAACTCAACTTGTGATTTATTAGACTATGTTTTACTTGATAAATCATCGTTAACTGCCCTTTCGTTAAGTAGCATGTAGGGAAATTATCAGCGGTTTAAATTACAAGAAATGTGATTGTGATTTTAAAATAAGCTATATACAGACTATATCCAAACTCTTATACTGCGCTTTGTATGTATGATCTTTGAACCAAGTCAAATATAAAACAACCGGTAAACGTATTTCTAATATATCTATTCTATTGTTACTGTTTTTTTTTTTATTTAACCCAAGTACAAAACAACTTTAAAAAATAACTGAACCTAAGAGTTTGGATATACCTCGCAGCTGAAAATAGTACACATTGTTCTTTGTTTTCGTTGAGTTGTGATATTGTAGTAACCATATCACAAAAGTTTATTTTTGGACGACCAATAAACGTTTTTTTTGTACGCAAAAAACATTTATATAATGTTAAGTTTACTACAATGTGTTGAGGTCATATGAAATTTGGCGATACAGAAGTTAATTTTAAACCCTTACTGACAAATTTCCGATGAAAATTATTTATTTATATAAAAGTAAATCAATATTTCATTACTGTCAATACATGAAGGTAATTTATCTATAATTCATTTTGCTATTCAGTATCAAAGTGCGTATATGAATTCGTTCGTTTTTTTATTATTGTTATAAGAGTATATTCATATTATTTTATAAACAAACCAACATACAAATATAATGTGTTCTGTATATTTCAATTTTCAGAAGAAAATTACACTTATGACATTAATTATTTAAAGAGATGTAAAGGAAAGCTTTTTTCCGATATAAAATAAGTTACAGTAAGTTAAGCCTCATTTATTGAACTGCTATAAATTAAAATAAACAAAAAAACGAAGAGCGTTATTATAAAACATGACATTGTTTATGGAAATTATTTTTTCTCACTACCGTCCTAAGGGAATTGACCTGACTACAACAATATTATTGAATTCCCAGCATTCTTTATGTAAATTTATTAGTTAATCTTAAAACAATTGACCAATTTAGGTCTTGATTTATTGGGTAAACTATATGAACAATAACTGCCTACATTGAGTTCACGATTTATTTCAATTTGGATTGGGTTTGCTCCGTTTTATAGGAAATAACATTATCAATAAATAGTACACTAGATGTTAGATCACATTTTACAGTGACATAAGCCCTTCTTATATAATACTCGACCATGCCATATATTTTTGTTTTTAATATTATATTCGGGTTATTATCTTCCCGTCTGCGGCATGATTCTAAAGTATGTAGGCCTAAACTATAATACTATCAGTGACTTTTATTTATTTGCTGCACACGAACATGAAACCGAAATGCGGTTTGCTTAGTCAAATGTTACTTCGAACGGTTTTATAGTAAACATGTTATTTAAAAATTGCAGTCGTGTGACAATTGAAACAATTAGGATTCAGAGGGCAAGGGAAATTTTATATGGAATTTGTAGGGTTCTTGCTTTGGTCAGAGATCTGCAGACCTTTGGGAAATTAGGGACTTTATCCGCGAGGAGTCTCATGAGTGAAGGTGTTGTCAAGTTTGTCTCAGTGATGGCGCCATATTTGAACTTCTTTTAGTGTATATAATATTTTTGTGTCTTAAAAATTGCTTTTATGTTTGTGTCTTAAAATAATTTTACAATATACAATAAAGCACGGATTAACTCATTAAATTGATTGTTTGTGGTGGTGAGATATTTCTCTTTAAATTCTGAGGTTTTACCATCAGTGGTGAATATAAAAATAAATATTAATATTTTGTTTTATAACATTTTATCCTTTCTTCAGATTTTTATAAGTTACAAAAGGTTAGCAGTAAAAGTTCAGAAAAGCTTTAGATTTTGTTGCTGTTGTGTTCGTTTTGTTTTTTGCTTTTTTCAAGTTGTTGCTTTGAGTTATTTTGTATGTATACCCACTGTATTAAGTTGCTACAAAGACGACAGAGCGTAATGAAGCTGCTTAATCACTGTTGAAGGCCGTTGTTTACATACATGTGAACCACCCCTCATGTATGGTATGAGTATTTCCGAATTAAGGATGGTTTTATCTTTATAGTACATCAACAAGGCTGCAAAATGTAGATAATTTCTTACATATCTTATGAATAGCCTTTTTTATATATGTTGTCAATATGATATTTATTAATTTGATGAAGTGATGAAATATGATGAATTGGACACTTAGTATAAACTAAAAACTGTAATTGTTTTTCAATTCTTCGACGGTATACAATTTAATAATACCCAAACACCCCGGTGTTGCTTATTTGTTACACTCTAAAATGTGCTGCATTATCAAAATGTTTGTTAAAATCTTAGTTTTATGGTTATTGTGTACTTAGTCTTTTGTGATCAATAGGCTAATTATGGTATTATTTTCATAAAAGGACACATATTTAATATATTCCTTCTACACAAAGTGTTTGTTATTACTTTTGTATGTTTTAAAAATTATTATACCATTACTGTATTAGGAGAAAGGAAATAATAATTAAAGTAGAAATATTTTCCGTGCAAACAATCCTTTTACTTTTATTTGGCTTGAGAAACGGGCGAGCGACTTGTTCCTTGTAAAAAAGAGATATCAAATAAGTTGGAAGACGCGGTAAGACAGCGTGAAATGTTTTCACTTTCCCCTCCTGAGGGATTAACTCTGGCGACCGATCTGCTTTGTTAAACGGTAATGGGGAATCTCCCGTAACAAACGATCGGGGCGGTTTTATCCAGGTATTGGAATAGAAACTTTTTGTACCTTGGAAATATTTTAATTCTCAATTGTTTCAGCTTTACGCGAAACTTGTTTTAGGATCTTTGATTGACTGTTATAAATAAGGTTAAGGTAAATAAGGTCATGCAAGAAAAATCTAACAGAAAGTTTTAAATGCGAGACGAATCAAATGCTGTGAACAATGTTATTTTCTGTTTTATTTATATAAAGGTTTGAGGTTTTACATAGGTTAATTAAACTAAAAAGGTCAGGAGTATGATCAAACATTAAATCGAATCTGATACTGATTTAAATCAGGCTTTTATACAGTAAAATCATTCTCCCCTCAGATACCTACACCCAAAATGTATTCTTATTAATATTATAGTAAGATCTTTTATGAATAACCTCAAATACCCGTTGCTACAGGCCAATGGGCCTGTGTGGCGATCTAAAAACAGCGAGGTACCGTTAACGGAAACAGTCTCATTGGCAAGCCAGGGGTAACCGCTTGTGAAAAACCACCATAGCAGTCAACCTACACTTTTGAGGGTACCGCTCTCCTCAGAGCAACCACGGCTGGTACGTATACACTAAAATAGGTAGTAACGTATTACAGTATTTTCCTTACATAAAACATTGATGTTGGAAAACTCCTATGATTTCTCGTTTATTCTATCCCGTGGACATAATAACCCGGAAATAATCCTTTTTATTTAAATTATTTTTGACCCCTGCCTCATTCAGTACCTAAGCAATTTTTTAAGGTTTATAGTAACCTTTGCTTTAAACTTAAAACCATGATTACCCAACGTACATATATTTATGAAGCTATGGTCCCTAAAACACCATTGTAACAGTATCCTGGAAACTCAATAACGTAAACAAACATAATATCTAAGCCAATAAACATAATATCTAAGCCAAAAAACATAATATGTTTTTGAAAATTTCCACGATTACTCGTTTACTTACTTACTCAGAAATTACAACCTGGAAATAATACAATTTACGTTAGGTTTTTAACTCAGTAAGGTTTATTAACTTATAGAATATTCAAACCAATATTGTTGGTTCCTCTTTTGTGATACATTTTATGATTTAAGAGTGTTAAACTGGTATACTGAAAACAATATCGCTGGGCTAAAGACGAGAGATTACCTAGAAGCTGAGGTCTTTTGTACTTACTGTTAAAGTCAAAGAAAAAAATAAATCTTCGTGTAACTGTTATCATGAATGGTATTATACAGGTTTTTATTAAAATTAGGTACTGAATTTTTACAATGCAGTGTTACAGCAATGAGTAAAAAAATAATTTGGATTAAACTAGATAAACTATAAAATGTAGTGAACTTTTTTCAATTTTGTTTAAGTACAATGAATTATGTAAAACGTATCATAAAATACATAGTTTGTCAAATTTTACAACAAAATTTACTATAACCACTGTACTTATTATACAACATAATGAACATAATGGGGGTTTCATTATTTATTAACCTATACCCTATTCGTAAATATCTATTCCTTGTACCCGCTAAATGTATACATTATTTTATTCTTCTTCCTGGCCTAAGAAGCATTGGTTGCTTGACGAAAGACTGTCGATTCAAAATTGGGTATTCCTGATAAGTAATATTGTACTTAATGTAACGTACTACAGGTATCTCTCAATCATTGAATCTAAATTTCCTGCACTTATACCGTACCAACATGTTTACCTAACTGCTAAATTAGTTTAAAAATTACGTTACAACATTTTATTTTACGCCTTGTAAATGATAGTAAAGTAACAAACACTGCTAAATTATACTAAAAATTACAATTTTGAACTGTTGTGATCAGTTTGTGCTCAGTAGCTGATAAACTAGATATATAGACAATGATGTTGTTAAGAAATAAGGGGAATTAATTTATCCCAATAATATTCAATTGAGACGAAGTATACGGCAAGAAATCGGCCACATCCTCGTCCGCCTGGCGATCGCAGAAACAAAGGTCCGTCGGTTTATAAACCTCCGCACGTCGCCGCTCCTTCCTTTCTTCCAGCCCCAGTCCGGTCATTTCCTCTCTAAATCATGGCCACTGCTTTTCGACATCGTGTCCGTTGTGTTTTTGTCAGTTCGAGTCCAAGTAAATGATTTCTCTCTTTATCAGTAGATAAAATAGAAAATGATTTCTGTCCTTTATATTTAAGTAATACAATTTGTAGTAACTTATTCAAATAGTGAGTTTGTATTTGGGGTTTTAAGCAAGTTTATTTGAAAAGGAAACAAAACAAAAACAATTAATTCTTTCATTACTTACTAATTTAATATTGTACTAAAACAATCAACTAATTGATATATTATCATTTTACTATTGACAACCATTTTGAGGCTACATGCAAGATATGTTTTCAATCAAACCCAATGAATAAATATTATCAATAATAAAAAAAATAAATAAAAACTAAATATGTGCTGTAGCTCAACACAAATGTTTCTTAAGTACTCGTGTTTTCTTCATCTTAGACAGTTTTAAAACGAGATTTCCAATTACGCTGCTATGTTTCCAGTTATGCCTAGAGCTAATTCTTTTAACCTATAATCGATCAGGAAAATACCCTTATGGAGAACATTATTAAGACTTTGAACATGAAAGACGTTAAAGATCATTTCAACTATGAGTTTTAGTAAGATTTTTTAGGTTAATTTTGGAGTTAAAGAAAACTATATGTAATCTGATCATAATATTCAGATGTCAAAGTATCTGCCTTCCCAAGCTGAACCTATTCCATGTTTGTAGTTTATTGAAATATGGTAAACTTTTTCCGATTCCATAGTGTTTCATTCAACATCCAACCATCCTACAGAGAGTAACCACCGGCAGGCTGAGGTGGAGTGAGATTCAAGTTACAGAAACAAGCGAGGGTGAGTGGTTGTGTATCTTGCTTTGTAAACAAATGCAGTGAAACTGGATACAACCTGCGACGGATAACTGTTGAGCTGCCATTGGTGTATTTTATTTTATTCTGTATCCGTGTAAAAGGATCCATTGTTGTATCATCTCTATGTATTACACAAATAAGACGACAGAACATACAATAGCCCAGTTTTAATAATACGTCAGAGGTTGCTTAGTATAGTATTAAGTTTATTTTATTTTATTTTTCTACCTACTAACGTCTATACCAAAAAATGCACATGCATTCATTCGTCTATGTTATGAAAAGCTTTAAATTTATTTAAATTGTTTCTCATATCATTCCCAAAGGCCAGAGTGATCATAACTAAGTAGCCCACTTCGTTGTGGAGCAGGGCACGTGTTTCATGTGCACCTGTGATCACCCATGCAGTCCCCCAGGACCCATATACAACTTGGTTGACACATCTTTTCATATTTTATGTCATGTTATCCTATGATGTTTGAGTCAGATTTGTTCAACTTATGAAAGTTTTACTTAAAACGATTGAAACGCAAGTGACACAAATCCAATAATTTTAAACAGTAAGTATGAGTGATAATGGTTTATGCTTTACTTTTAAGTTCCCAAAAGTATCAAACAATTTTTAAGCGAATGATAATCAGGTCCATGTTAACAACATAAACTAAAACAGTTAATTTGAATCAAGGAATGGACTAAAGTATTATATTGCTATAATGTTAGTTAAAAACGACATATGAAATATGTTTACTATATATTTACTCTATCAAATTGGTTTATTTATTTTTTTATAACTGAGGTAATTTCCATCTTGAATATTCACGTCCGTCGTTATGAAGTTTGTGCCGAAACCGTCATGGTATTCAGGCTCGATCTTTTAACGTACCAACTATTTTGTCTGATCTATTGTTTGGGGGTAAGGTAACACACATAAAGTAATTGCTATAATGATAATTATATGTCATAGGTATGATTATTACAATTAGTTTAACAAATTGGTCTTATATATTTAATTTTATAATAACAAGTATTCTGTCAAAATGTAATAAAGCATGATCTTGGAAGAAATATAAATTGACAAGTAAGATAAAAAAAATAACAAGTGTAACTTTAGAAGCAAACATCCCTGGATTGCAACCAGGTTATATAATAAGTTGCAATATCTCCTAATGTTGTAATCGAGTTCATGTAAACTGACTAACCCCCTATTGTCATTATTATGTCGAAACGGTGGTATCAACACTAGCTACCTCGATGGGCCTACGAGTGACAGGAACTATTTAATGGGTCTATATAAAAATGAGAGTTTAAGGGGGAAATAATAATAAGAAGTAGCTTTCTGTGTAAATTAAAAAGAGTAAAAGTATAAAATTCGCTTCCTTTCCTGACGAAAAAGTGGAATGAGTTCCCTAGGTTTATAATAAATCATTTTGTAGTTAATCTTCCACTATAACCCTATATTAAACTAGTAAATAATTTAAAATAGATAAACTGAAGGTTTATATTTCAGTTGTAAACCTAGATAACTGTAGTTTTACTATTGATGAGGGATAAACTAATTTACTTAGTTACATCGATTGTCATATATTTTAAAATTAAACTCAGTAATACATTTGTAATTATTATAATTTAACCATCATATTAGCATTTATAATACATGTAATTTAAAATAGAACATTGAATACATTAGAAGAAGGGGGAGTAGTTTAATAAAAGTCTGAAGAAAGGTCGTGGAGCTTTCAACACCCGGGGGGATATAATTGTATCTGGGTCTCCCACGCTAGTGGCGCGCCACCTACCCACGCCCTCTCACCCCTCGTGAGTGGTCTACACGCCCAAATCCTGAGCGTACTTTCTAAATGAGAAAAATTTAGAAACTTATGTCTAAACTTATGTTGACTGATTATTTATTTAGTAAGGTTGAAGAAAAAATTATCAATCATAGAATTTAGATACTAAGTAGTATGTAGTAAAACAAAGTTTGTTTTGTTTACAAACAAGGGGTTTTAGACGGTTTTAAAACTGATAAATTATCAGTGGTTCATGTTTATTGATGACATTTGTAGATTCAATTTAGTTAAGTTACTTTTTCCAAAACAGTTTATTACAGGTAATGTCTTGAAACATCCTTCGAACACACTCGTCCCGTTCACGTTCGGGTGCCCAGCAATTATAACTCAACTCACTCATTTACCCAATCATAAGAATGTACAATATGAGCATCCTTTTATTGAAATTGGCAATGATTATATGAAAAATATTCAGTAAATCAACCTATGTAACTCACCTAATATAATGTTAGAAATTAATAAAAAAACACTATTAGGTGTTTTATTATCTTAAAACATTGAGATGTAAAACAAAGGAAAACCCACCACAGAATATTTTGGGTTTACATAAAAAAATTGTCACTTCATTGACACTTGTGAGCAAAATACAAAGACTCGAGTCTGCCTTTTACGTAAAACACTAAACCATAATAAAGTGACATACTGTAAATTTGTCTCAGGGTAATGTCAGAATAATGTAATAATGTTCAAATTATACAATAGTATGTTTATGTTTAGCTATAGGAAAACAGGAGACTCCTAGAAAAACTAAAATAATCATTTCAAGGAAAACAGTGAGTAGAGAGGGTGTGCGCAGCTGCAGTTCAGGGACAATATATCAGCGATGATCAGGCCTTGTTAGTGATGTTTGCAAGGAAAACAGTTCGTAAAGAGGGTGTGCGCAGCTGCAATTCAGGGACAATGTATCAACGATGATCAGGCCTTGTTAGTGTTGTTTGCAAGGAAAAACGTGAGTAGATTGGGTGTGCGCAGCTGCAATTCAGGGACAATATATCAGCGATGATCAGGCCTTGTTAGTGTTGTTTGCAAGGAAAACAGTGAGTAGAGAGGGTGTGCGCAGCTGCAATTCAGGGACAATATATCAGCGATGATCAGGCCTTGTTAGTGTTGTTTGCAAGGAAAACAGTGAGTGAAGAGGGTGTGCGCAGCTGCAGTTCAGTGACAATATATCAGCAATGATCAGGCCTTGTTAGTGTTGTTTGCAAGGAAAACAGTGAGTAAAGAGGGTGTGTGCAGCTGCAGTTCAGGGACAATATATCAGTGATGATCAGGCCTTGTTAGTGTTGTTTGCAAGGAAAACAGTGAGTAGAGAGTGTGTGCGCAGCTGCAATTCAGGGACAATATATCAGCGATTATCAGGCCTTGTTAGTGTTCTTTGCAAGGAAAACAGTGAGTAGAGAGGGTGTGCTCAGTTGCACTTCAGGGAAAATATATCAGCGATGATCAGGCCTTGTTAGTGTTGTTTGCAAGGAAAACAGTGAGTATAGAGGGTGTGCGCGGCTGCAATTCAGGGACAATATATCAGCGATGATCAGGCTTTGTTAGTGTTGTTTGCAAGGAAAACAGTGAGTAGAGAGGGTGTGCGCAGCTGAAATTCAGGGACAATATATCAGCGATGATCAGGCCTTGTTAGTGTTGTTTGCAAGGAAAACAGTGAGTAGAGAGGGTGTGCGCAGCTGCAGTTCAGGGACAATATATCAGCGATGATCAGGCCTTGTTAGTGTTGTTTGTGGAGGTAATTTCCCCAAAGAGCGCTCAACTTCGTCACCCGTCATCTCTGAAATAACTTTAAGATAGAAGCCTTTAAATTTACGTTAAATAGTTCTTTCCCTTTGCTAAGTATAATGTTTGGTAAGAAAGGTTTAATGAAATATATAGATTATTAACAGGATGAAAGTACATTTCTAAGTTTGAAGTATATCCAATTAAAAGGTGATTTTTTATGTTTGATAGTTATGTTATATCTTTAACGACCCCCCCCCCCAAAAAAAACGAGAAATTTGAAAACGACACGATGTTCTATTGGTTGGTACTTTTAAAATAATAAATATATCAGTCATTTACTTTGCCAAGTTAATCATCCTCTATAAAATGAATGTGTACAACATAATAAAGTATCTCCCTTCGAAATTTTGTATATATTTTATATCATAATCCAACTGGACTAAAGAACACATAATAAAACTGGAACCCACTTTTAATAATATCTTTTGAAAAACATGCAACTTGCATTCATTACAAAACCCACCTTGGTAAATTATTTATAAAATAGAAAGTTGGTGTTTAAACCAGAATATATGTAAAGTAAAACAATATACAAATTGCCACGAATTTATCATGTGACGTATGGTCACGTCCCATTACATTGTCAATTCGTAATATTTTTTACGACGTAAACAGAAGCAGAGTGCTCACTAAAAGCGAGGGTAAGATAGCGTTCGACGCCCCGTTTCGCGACCGAGAAGTTCCATTATCTGCAGCTTCTCGCTGTACATTTGTCTTGCTTACTTTCATTTAAACTTGGTTAAGGAGCAATGCCACAATCATCTTAATATTCATTAGGTTCTGTCTCCTTAGAAGCAATATTTATCTTGAGATTGCAGGTAAAAAATACTTATATCAAGTTCATTTTGTCTTTCTAGTCAAAAGATATTTTTAGATTACAAATTTTGAGGTTTTAATTCAAAATAGCAAAATAGCAGAATTGACATACTATCTTCAACCTTTGTAATTTGTTATTATTTTGCATCACATCACACTTCTCTTTACTCAAAAGTAGTTTCTACAATTTCCTTAAGTAACATTCGTTAGATTAAGTCATGAACTTATTTATGCAAGCAGGATACTTTACTTGTTTTTGAGACTTGGTGCACACAAATTTAACAAAAATTTTAATATGATGCAATAGTATATTTAATTTATTTTTCAAACCGTAATAAATACCGTGAAAGACGAAATAGGTTTTAATACATCCTCTTCAGTGTTTTGACAAAATGTATCACTCATTATAATGTATTCAAACCAATTACATATATCTTTGAGTTACACTTTTATGCTTCTAAATTCTTAAATTGTTTGTAGTCTAAGCCTAAGAAATCTGATATATTTTTGTGGCTTACCATATAACTTGTGACATGTTGGTTTTCCATCGCCTTGGTCAGAACCTGTGACTGTGATAATAGCAGCCTTATATATTTATTTGTGTTTTGTGTTTTAGCGAATTTCCCCTATAGGGAAGAAGCTATTACCGTAGGTCTCATGGTAAGACTTAAGCCCGAGACCATGATAACTTTTAATTTTGAGGTCCCCAGATGCCAAAAACACCATTCGTTCAAATTGTTATATATGTATATATATATATATATATATTTATATATATATATATATATTTTTATATATATATATGTGTCCGTAAGCACGATAACTCTCGTAAAAAAAGTCCGATCTTAATGAAATTTGGTACAAACGTGTAAAGTACCATTTATTTGAACGAGTTCGAAAACCAGACGAATCGCACCATCCGAAGGGGGGTTTTTGGGGGGTTTTGTACCCCAAAAATGTGTTTTTTGGGGATTTCACATGTAATTTTAATTTAAATTAAATTTTAATTTTCACCATTGAATTCAGCATAAAAAAACAAATAATTTGGTATCTTGATCATTGCCCTACGTCAATTGGTTACTGAGATATTGAAAGTGCTAAACACAGTACGTTGTCTAATTTTATTCTTATGGAGAAAAAGAAAAATTGTATATCTCGCTTATTTATGAACATAAACTGACGAAATTTGGTATATGGCTTCATCTGGTTGTGGTTTATTGTTGTTTGCACAAAAAAACAATTTTTCGCCAATGTTTCCTGTAGCAGCAAACCTAGGTACTCGGTCCCCATGTTATTCTTATGGAAAATACTTAAAATGTTATATATCGCTTATTTATGAATGTATATGGATGAAACTTGGTATGTGACTTCACTAAGATAAGTTCTATTGATATTTGCATAAAAAACCATTTTTTTGTGCCTTGTTGCAGCAAACCTGCGTACTCATCCCCAATGTTATTCTTATAGAGAATAATTAATATTTTAAATATCGCTTGTTTGTGAATACATTTCTTATGAATCTTGTTAAGTGGCTTAATGTGTTATGTTATAATTCATTGGAAATTCGCTGTGTATGCAGGTTTGCTGCGACGGGGGTATTATATAAGTATTCATTGTACTTCATATTATAATTTAAGGCATGACCTTTCTATTAAATGTTATGTACTCTTAATAAAATAAAGAAATGTTATTATGTATACTAAAATTAAATTAACTCACACCAAAAACCATTTTCCATCATGCATGGATGCAGAAGGATAAAATAATCTAAATCCTATAGATTATTTGTTGGTTCAAACATCTCTTTCGACGTCAGGCGTTTGGTTCTCTGTATCTAGCCAAAATATCTAGCATTCAACAATCACAATGTTTTTGCGAAAAGTAAAACAAAAAACGTCACCTTTTCATAAAATTATACCCTTTTCATGGGTTTATTATTAAATAATTAAGTTATATTAATATTCAAAACAATTTATGGTGTGGAAAGCTGTAAAAACTAAGTATGAAAACCATGGCTCGACAAATACCGCATTTCGGCTGCAATTTATCTTCCTTAGTTAAGCTTTAACTCGTTTAAGAGCAAAGCAAGACCCTATCTTAATATTCATTACGAATGTCAAGCAGCAAACCAGTGTTACTGTCTTCAGTGCCGCATGATGAGAACATGTGTATGAGAACTACAAAATCCTTCCTTTATATGGTTATATTCATATTTCTTTCTTTACATCTTTATTTACTTGTATTCAATAAGTATTATTTCTCAGAATTGTGTTCATAAATATTATCTTTAAAAATAATATTTGAAATTAATATATAATTTAGTCATAATATTTGTATCACCGTGACATTAGCTGTGGTCCTGATTTTTTACTTTGCCATATAAAATGATGTGAATAACGAGTAAATAATAGTTTAAAAGTGGTGGTAACGGGTTAATGGTAATAGAGAGCCTGATTAAAAAATTTCCATCATTAATTTGATTTTTAACTTTGCTAATTACCCCATTTTGTGAGGGCATTAGTGGTAATTTTGTGTCTTGTGATAAATAAATACACTCTGACTGTATCTGATTTTATCCTCATATACTTAAATAGTAAATACATTTTTGGGAATTTTAATGTTGTCAGACGTAGTTTCTTTTATCCTGCATATATATTTGTAAATGTAAGTGTATGCATACTTTGATTCGAAATGAGAATAATAAAACTACAACTGACGGTGACTGGTAATATGATCCATATGAAGGTTGTAAATAATTGTCAGTGAAAATATAATAAATACAACAGTGTAATACTTAGCACTTGAAGTCTACTTTTCAATGTCAGAACGACTATAAAAATAACGAATGATTTGCAAAGTTTTGTTATTTAGTAGAAATAAAGTACTACTAACTAATAACACCTCGAAAAAACCTTAGTACTTAGAAATATAAAATTTACAATCAAAAATATTATTATGAACTAAGAAAGAGAGGATTTGTATCCAGAGCCAATATGCATAAAGTGTAACATGCGTAACTACAACACGCATGTGTTTTAGTGAATTTCCTATATGGGAACGAAGCCATTACCGTGGGTTGCTTCGTGGAAGAGTGAAAGTTGAGTATAGCGTACTCTTGGCAAACAGGTAAGTTTTTGAATGAATCTGATATATTTTTATATAGATATTTGAGATATAAAAGCAGATATTGCCAGAAATTCATCTTTAACTGCAATAAAATATTTGTTCCAACCTTTTATATATGTTTGCATTTATTTTTCTGTTTGTGGGTGCAAAAAACTTCGTAAATACGGTGCTATTTTTGGCAAAAACTTGTAAAGCAACATTTATGACTCCAAGTTTGAAAACCAGTCAGATCACCTAATCCGAAGGTATGTTTTGGGGGGTTTTGTACCAAAAACATTGTTTCCATGAATTGTTTACATTTAATCTTAGTTATACAAATTCTGTAAAATTCTAATTTGCACAGTTTTATTCAGCTTACATCAGTTAATTTAGTATTTTAACTCATTACACTACGTCAATTGGTTACCGAGATATTAAAAGAATAATGTCCATTGATTATACAGGGTGTTCAGAAAGGGTCATTACATACTTCGGGGGCTAGAAGTACTTATCAATTTGAACAAAAGATTTGAAATAAACAAAGGTCCAAACAATTTCCTTTTAGCCGCTTGCCAACATTTTGTATTTTTAACAAAACAATTAATATCTCGGGAACTATTTAAGCAACAGATACTAAACTTTTCACGTACGTTAAATAATCAAAGAAGCAAATAATAAAAATTATTATTAAGTTGTCTTAAATATTTTCAAAATGGCGCCCGTTTTAATACTTTAAAGACAAATAACAAACAAACCATTAATTTTACAAAATATTTACAAGGTACAAACTAGATAAACATTCTTATCACAAATCTAATGACCCCTTATTCAACGGAATCCGTCAACGCATCATCAATAAAATGCATTTTTAAAGTTTGGTTGCACAAGTCGGGGACAACAATGAGACCCCAAAAGTACTCTTCCTCTCTCCCGATTTGTGCAAGCAAACCTTAAAAGTGCATTTTATTAATGATGCGTTGACGGACTGCGTTAAATAAAGAGTCATTAGATCTGTGATAAGAATTTGTATCTTGTTTGTACCTTGTAAATATATTATACAATTAATGGTTTGTTTGTTATTTGACTTTAAATTATTAAAACTAGCACCATTTTGAAATATTTAAGACAACTTAATAATAATTTTTATTTTTTGAATCTTTGGTTATTTAACGTACGTGCAAAGTTTGGTTTGTGTTGCTTAAATAGTTCACGAGATTTTGTTGTTGTTATAAATACGAAATGGCGACAAGGGGCTAAACGGAACATTTTTCGACCTATGTTTATATCCAAATTTTTTTCAAATTGTACTACCAGCCTCCGAAGTTTGTAATGACCCTTTCTGAACTCCCTGTATATGATTATCCTATAGGAGAAGAAGTACTTTTATATATTTTTTATTCATCGCTGTATTTTAATGAAACTTGGTATGTCGTTCCACCTGATTGCTGAATATTGATATTTTCACAAAAAAACAATTTTTTGGCGATAGTTCCTATAGCAGCCAATCTGCGTACTCAGCTTCCATGTTATTATTATGGGTAATCCTAAATTACGAATATAAATTAATACAACGAGGTAGGCTTAACCTAATTTAAGTCTAGTAAAATTGTCATAAACCCCATTTTTTGTGTAACGTGTTGTATACAACCTGCATATTTATCCCTAATATTATTCTTAAGGACATTAAGTAAATTTGTATGGCTCCCTTAACTATTAACATAAATTAATAAAACTTGGTATTTGCATAAACATCTTTTATTTTGTGTTCATTTTTGCAGAAATCCTGCGTAATCAGCCCCAATGTTATTCTTACGGAGAATAAATGACAAAATTGTATACTGCTTATTTGTGAATATTATTTTATTAAACTTGTTAAGTGGCCTTATGTGGTATTAAGACACACATTCATTATGTATATGCATTGTAAATGTTCTGAGACGCAGGCTTGCTGTGACGGTGGTATATTTGTTTTATGCATCTGTACTATCAATAGATTGACCTAAATCTGAATTTTTTTGTGGTTCTTAAAACCCAGCAAAAATACATGTGAAATTTTAAACGCACAATTAAATTAGCCTAGTTAACAATGTCATGGTAATTTTTAGCGTAAATTTTCCTATGGAATAATTAAAACGAAATTATATACTTATCAAATTATTTGATTAATAGTATTGTATGCAAACCGGGAGGTAAGTATACTTAACTCTAGCTGATTCAAGCAACAGGTATTTTGTTCTATTGCTAAAACAAGGTAAAGTGTACAGTGTAACAGATTCTTCCAATCTATGTTTATTCTTTGCAGAACACCATCTGGGCGGAATCTCAATAGCTAAGGAAAAGAGAAAGTTGATACATTTATATTCGACCGCTAACCGGATGAAAATATGTTAAAGTTATATGCAGTGTTTACGATTTAATTTGAAGCTATATAAACTGGCCGTAAGTTGTAAATTTATTACATAATATAAACAAATAAGGTACAACACTTAGAAGTAATGATATTAAGCCAGTATCAGATATTTTCTATGAGTTACGTGCAATTCTTATGAAATAAGCCCAGTAATTTCCCAAGGGATTTTCATAATAAAGTATATTATTTGTTGTGTTGCTTATCTTCCAGGCTCGTTGGTTTCTACTGCTCTATCATGGACAATGCATGTACTAATAATACCTAGTGTTTTTCAAGTGTTTGTTAATATAAAAAAGCGGAAAACTGTTTTTAGAGCTTTTATCACTTGCAATCAATGATGTCGTTTAAACCGCGTAATGAAATTGTAGGTTATATCAAATGTTTCATCTAATAATGAGGGAGTGAGTTTAACACGAAACCTTATATTAGATGAATTATGTAAAAGTAACTATAATAAATAAATAAATAAAAGAACACGATTTAATGGCACATTTGGTGTCAAATTAATTGCACAATAGCCTCATTGGTCCTGGTGATTTCTAAGTGAGAAAGTGACCCTTAATATACAAAGCATAACGTGTTGCTTATTAATGTCCTAATACACTACAAGTTGCAATTGATCCAAAATGTAATTGACTCTAACAAAGTATCAACTTTATTCTAGGCCCGTAGATGACTGGTTGTTTCAAAGAGGTTTATGTATTGTACAATCTCTGAAGTTCACTGATATTGAGTTATCACTGATATTGTATTGAGTTGGATATCAACATTATGTCTGTACTACGGTTGTTAATGAGGTCTTTTAAATAATTAGTTTAAATATATCATGCACACTTTGTGCCCAAGAAACATTTCATAGTGTTTATGTTAAGTTTAAATGTCTATTGATTAAAATTATTAACGTTTTCCACTTAGTATTACTATACAGTATATTACACCCTATTATAATCTACTTTAATATTTAAGGGGTAATTTATATGTTACAACATCTAAATCAGTTTGTATAGCTGTTAAAAGTTATGATTGTTTCACTTAAACCTTTAAGGGTTGATTTACAGGTTGCTACTATATCCACTGAAAACAGTTATAATAGAAAATATAGATACGCCAACCACTCAAGAAATGCAATATTATCAAAATCTAAACATAATATGTTTAACTATTCAAGGGTAAGACTGTCACTTTATTTAATGACAAATCTGATATTTGTAAACATCATTTTATGGTGTTGGTAAACTTGTTAGTTTGTAGAAGCTGCAGTATCCAATGTCGACAAAGGTTACTAATGTAAGAAGTGTGTTTGACACCTGCGCCAGAGATCTGGGGACCTCTGGGAAATTAAGGACTCTATTCAGGCTGCGTCTCATAAGTGTAACCTGTAGGTCTTGTTATCGCAGACGACTAAACATTCAATTCCCTAGTTTTACTTAATTTATTTTCTTGTGTATCGTCTCCATCGATAAGTATACAAATGCAGATATATCATAAAGAAAAATATTAAAACTGGAAAAAAAACGTTTTAGTATTAGTTATAATAATGAATTTGTTATAAACAATATTTTTTAAAGTCTAAGAGTGAGCTGGCAGTACAGGGAAAAGAGTGATTTGAATTACAGTTTCGATAAAGCTAAGTAGTTACGTTAGTTAAGCCCGACATTTTCAGGGCATGTCAGGGCGTTGTGAGCCTAACATTACTTAACATGTCGGCCTAACATTACACTATTCCGTTTAAATAAAAAAATTCCATAAATAAATAAGAAATATATATGCAAGGCCTGACGATTCCAGTTACACCGAGAAGGGTAAAACCATTATTTTTTCTTTATTCTGAGAATAAACTGATGGTCTTTTACGACTAACATATATATGTTCATTACCATACATATCTATTATTTTTTCTTTATTTTGAGAAGAAACTGATGGTCTTTTACAACATACATATGTTCATTAACATACATATGTATTATTTTTTCTTTATTCTGAGAATAAACTGATGGTCTTTTACGACTAAAATACATATGTTCATTAACATACATATGTTTTTTTATGATCATGTTATGAGTTGTTTAGTTGGGAGGGTGAAACAAGGCTTGATTTCGTCGTCGCGGCGGGGCAGCCAAGCGACAGGTAGCAGGCAGTGGCGGCAAGCGGCCGGTCGCACTTTGACCCGGCCTTATCAGTGGTTATCGGCCTGGGTATCCAGCCGCTTCGGCGAGGCAGTACGTCTTGAGCTCCGACAGCGACCGTGACTGAGAGTTTTTGTGCGTGCGATACTATGGTGTTCGTTTGGTGACGGAGTTTCTGTGCAGTGAGATCTGCGTTGAGTTGGGTTGTGACCCGCTATTTGGCGAGTTTCGACCGAATATTATTATGTTATTATTATTATTATTATTATTATTATTAATAGACTGTTCTAGTTCAGAACTTACTCATTGGTTATTTTATTTCCGAAGCCTGGAAATATAAATTTCCAGGCGAGGTGGTTCCAGAAACCTGTTGGGGCCTGACAGTACGGAGCTAGTACCGACACGCTTTGTCACCACGTGTGATATTGCTGGAAATTAGCCCGTCCGAAGTAGTTAGTTTTGGATTATTCTACGATCACCGTTGTGTTGGGAATTATTTTTAATTCAACTGTAACAAGTTTCATGAGATGGCGTATTGTAGTTGAATGTGCCGGTGCTTGGTAGTTTGAGACCAGTTACTTGGTATTTCAGTTTGAGCACGAGATTATCCAATTTATTAGTAACATACTGATTGGCCTGGGCACTGCCTGAATAATTAAATTAAATTTAAGACAACTGTCTTGAGTATTCTGTGCAGGTAGCCAGTAGTGGACAAGTTAGATACTGTTGGTATCAGCCGAGCCGGTCCCGATTACTCGACTAGCGTATTCGTGGGCGTTGTTACCGATAATGTTTAGGGACTCACGGTGTTCCAGGCACTCTGGGCATTTTCGTCGGTGCGAGTGGTCGCTGTATAAGACGTGGCCCGTGCTGTAGTGTGTGTCAACCCCACGTCGTCAAGTCCCCCAATCCCCCGGGTCTGGCTGTGATTACAAACTACATCTGTGGTGAACTTATTTCACGTTTGATTGTATGAGCCAGGCCCAAGCCAGCGTTGAGGTCCGGTCCGCAGACCCTCGAGTGCCAGCGGATCCCTGGAGTAACCCAGTCATCGTAGGCTGAGCCGTCCGCGACGAATTTAAATAACCTTTCTTGCGGATATTTTCTTACAGGGGGAAAATACATCGCAATCACCAGGTCAATTAAAACAACGTATGCCATAAATAAACAATGGAAACCTTTAATACCAATGAATTGAAGAAAACTTTGGAATTATTTTGGAATTTTGACACATTTAGAAATTCTAACGAACATTTTGATATGCAATTTATTGGGGGTTTGTCGTAAACTTGGCACGGTGAATTTCTTATTTGATTACATGTATTTAAAAATGATCCTAAAACATTCATTAACCAATCAATATTCATCTATTTGCATAAAGTTACCTTGGTGATATAATTATGTTACAAAGATTATATAATTTATATACATGATTTAAGTAACCGTTGAACAGTATTTATAAATTATATAAATTATAGTTTATAAATATTTATAATTTATATTATATATATTTATAAATTATTATTAGGTTTGTTTTGCTCTGTTAATAACTTGAAACTGTATATAATACATTCGGGATCATGTAATATAAATAGTAGTTATGAGATAAATGATGAATTATTATTTACTATAAGATCGAAGAAAACGTTAACCTTCATGTCCCGTTCCAAACCTGGAGAGAAAGACAAAGAGTCTTTATTTTTCTTATAATCAAATATATCTTATACTTTTCCCAGCAATATATTAACCATTTAATCTTCGTTTACAATTTCTAAAAACAATGTTTGTCTTGGACATTAAAAAATATATGTAATTAATAAGTCTGAGGCTCAGGTAAACGGCGTATAAATCCAAGTATCATTAATCTGGTGTTTTACACAGTAAAATACTGTCGTAGAAATGTGGCTGTAACACAAAAGCTACAAGAAAAGCATGTGTGATATCTAAGTAAATATTGTATAACAACTTCAGACTAAGATAAAGGCTGATGAACAACAGAGATGCAGTGGAGTATTTTTCTTACTGAGTGTATAATAAATATATATACAACTCAGTTTATTCACGTTAAATATAACCTCTGTGTAGATCTATATTTGTATAAATGGAATTTCTGGCTACTAAGATAGGTAGCGATTGTTTCATAATAGATTATTTGCTGGTTAACCCTAAACCAGAACCTTACTATTTTCTGTAAAGGTTTGAGCGTGGATCCAGCCAAGAATAATAATTTTGTTTTCTGAAAAATACATCTCAAACTGTAACAAGATCATGAGATAACTAATCAACCGTTGAGATGTAAATAAAAACCAAACATAGGAACAAACAAAAATGGAACAAGAGTGAAATATTATAATTACATAAGGGCTAAAATTAACATCTTTGGGCGGTCACAAAACAATCTTATGTCCTAGAACTTCTTAATCCTCATAAATCAGGTAATTCTTGAGAATAGGATATTAAATGGGTAGTTTTCAATGGGTTGTTAGTATGATTTTTGTTTTACAAACAATCAGATGTATAGCTGGTTTCCTTTTGTCAAGTTTATTTTTGTCGTGTGATTTATGATCAAGATCCAACAACTGTTATTTTCAAGGTATATTTAGGGAATACTTAGTGATTTTATTAAGAAAATAACTGATTAAAATGTATTTACTAACGGTTATATAATAACATTATTAACTGAATATTGTTTAGTGGTGTGCTTGTAAAATATAAACAAATTATAGGACAAGAGATACTTAAAATTAAAGGGGCACTATTAAATTTGTTTAACGTTTCTAATCAATACTTTCAAGTTAAACTTTTATTAGTAAGGGGTTTCAATTAATTTAATTTTAACAAATTTAATTGTGTTATGTCTTAAATTAAAATAAATACAACATGATGTTCAAAAATTAAATTCAAAATGTGAACTGAAGTAGGTAATTTAGCATTGAATAAATTCCCTGAGTCTTAATATAATAAACAATATTAACAATAATAATTTATATTTTAGACATTATAGCTCTATTTATTTGTGCACTTTGCAGATACCAGATAATAGGAACTATTACTGGAAAAATAAAACAACGTTGTCCAAGGGCGATACTGGTCAGCCTTTTGAAGAGGACTCACTTTCTTGTGTGTATTAATATAGTATGCGGTATAGTATGTAGTGTTTATGTATAGCTGGATTCCTTGACTGTTTCATTTTTTGAGATCCGAAGTGAGAGAGATGGAAATAGTGGTGAGGAGCAAAGCTTCCCTCTCTCTAGCATTGCTTGAAGAGGAAGTTATTCCAATCATATTCCTTACACACACACTATTGGCTAAAGCAATTTTGTTGTTTTTGTTGTTTTGTTGTTGTTTTTATGTTGGTTGTTTTATTATTGTTGTTGTTGTTATTTTAGTACATCAGTTTTATTACAGCCGTTCTTTATAATTGAATTCGTTAGTTTTACAGTGTCGGAAGTCGTTATTTCTGAAACTATTCCTTTATAACTGTTATTCACAAAACGTCTTCCAGCTGATTTAATTAACAAATTAAATCAATTTTATAAAGCTGCAAAACAATTAAAGCAATACCGAATTGTAAGGAGAAGTTCCTGACCAACCTTTGTGTTTGAACAGTGGAGGGGGTAATACTTCTCCTCACAACTCTCATAGCTTGAAGGAGACGTGGTGGGAGGTTGACTTTTCCTCCTCTATATGTGCGAAATATCTTCACAAAGGACATTGACTAAATAATTTACCTGTAGTTTACTGGCCCTCGACCGTTCTTTGCCTGTAGTTCATACCTCTTAGGCAATTTGATTATAATAAACGGATTTTGACCATTTCAGGAAACTATTTAGCTTTAACACTTCTTTACAATGACCGCGGGCTTTTATTGTTCTCAGTGAGATTAATCTATTTTTACGGGACTGAGTATCGAAACAAATAAACGAACAGAAAGACCCTTGTTAATTTGTTTGTCAACAACGGAAATTAGAAGCAGTTATTTTTCATGAAATTTGTTCAATTATATAACTCCAACTGCGTAAATGGCTCTGTGTTATATTACCAAAATTGTTTTTCAATGTTTTAGAATATTAAAATAAACATTGTAAAACTACAGTTTGAAAACAACTCTATATGGTCATAAGGAAATTACTTACTTTGATAACGCATTCCGAAGATATTCATTCTGGAAGGTCCTTTATTAAGGGCCCTAAAGGGATCCAAAGGTTGGGTTATTTCGGGCATGACGAGTGACGAGTGAGTGAGCGCTCTTCGGGGAAATTACCTCGCTAACAACACCAACAAGGACTGATCACCGCTGATATATTGTCCCTGTATTCCAGTTTTCTTCAACTTCTCTGGTCCCTTTTTTTGCTGGACTTTCTCTTGTTTGGAATCCAAAGATATATTCCTAATTTATTCTACGTTTTCAACAACGAAAGCTGTTTATTTATTTGAAGTAATAATTCGTATAGTATTGTAATTGTAACTTGATTTTTTTTATTAATACAACAGGTTACGCAGACTTAGTTGTCGACTACAATAGCTGATGACTTGTAGAGGCTGTAGCTTCTAACCTTCTGTTTGAATTGTACCGGTAGTGGATGTATTGTTCACTGAAAAATAAATCTAAAACCTGAATATATTACACAACCTAAATTACAGCCGATATATACTCAGTTTTTTATTTTTTTTTCGAAGCGCTGTTTAAAGGGAAATAAGATTAAAAACAAACAAATCTAAATCGTTCAGATTCTTCCCTTTTAGTTTTCTATGATTGTTCTAAGTTTCAGGAACCTGTACAAAGTTACGGATTTAAAATATGTTTCTACGCAATTTTATACCGAGATAATCTTACTATCAACACATTACCATTACCACTAAACGTATGATTTTCGACTTTACAGAATAACAGAATAAGTCAGGATATTGTCTTACGCTTTTTGAATTTCATTACGCACTTTTCGTTTTATCGAATCGATACTTAAAATATGTTGTTACATTCCAACGGCTACTGTCATATAGGGTATCTGAAAATATTTGATTAAATTCTGTATAATAAAAGTAAAATAAAATGACAACACCTCTCATTGAGAAAATTTTGACAATACATATTACTTATGGGGTGTCTCTAAGGAGGAGAAGTTATTTCCCAAAGGTCTACAGATATCAGGTCAAAGATGAAAACCTCTCCACTGTAAATCACTAGCATTTTAAATGGACCCTTTGTCAACTAGTTTGATACTCTTTATGCAATAAAACAAATATTTTACACCATTAATATAATTGGTATTACTTGTTAGTTTTATCTAAATATCTGAATCATCATGGTTACCGCCTTTTTTAAAATGAAAATCCAAAAACCTCTAGCAGTATTTTATCTTAATACTAACGCAAAGCCATAAATATCCAGGCTTACCATGGTTTGTCAGAATGGCGGTTTGTTATGAAAATTAAGACGAAGTCCTATATTACTTTAACTGAGTTAAAATGAAACTAAGCGAGATGAATTCGCAAACGGAGTAAAAGCAGACGAGGTAATTTTTATTCTTTAATCTTTAAAAATATATTTCTATATTCTTATCGCTATCAGACAGAAAGTCCTAATAATATTAATTGTTAAACGCTTATTCTTATAAAGGAAGCACTCTGCTAATCCAGCAAACGGGTTTTTACACATATTTAAATATACTATATGAAAAGATATGGATATGATAGTTTCTTAAGTTAGTTGTACATCTTAATATACTAACATTATTGGGTAAATTACGTAAACTTTAAAAAAATGTTGTAGATATATTGTAATCTGGCGATGCTATTAAAATGGGTAGTAAAATTACAATATACACGAATAGTGTAATCATGAATCAGAAACAAGTCGATCATGATTTTAAATTATTATTAGTCATTTTATATTGAATTATACCCAAATGACATGACGACACCAATCAAATACTAACAGAAAGAACATTATTTACGAATATTTCTTGATTAATAATCAGATTGAATTTTAATAATTGCACAAGGAAGACATTAAATATTACAAAACTGTTTCTTAATTTATTCAGGGATCTAAACATTTTATTTTTTAGCTTATTTTGTTGAACTGTTAACATGTTAGTTCTTATAATGTTCAATTTAACCTCCCTATGGATATGTAATCAGCAGAACTTGTGTCTTATGCTTAGTATACATTAGCTACTTAAGTTAGTTTGAACATCGTCCCCGTTCATCCTTCTGGATCAATATTCCTATAACGGGCTGTCAACCCCTTCATTTTTTAACACTTCAGGCCCCTAGATGAACAATTTTGATAAGGAAACCGAAAGGATTAAACCGAAATTATTTCAAAATCACCTAAATAATTTAACAACAATTATTGTTAAATTCAAATTTGTTGATTAGCATACTAGGTGTACGCTCATTCTTCCCGTAAGAGGATGAACGAAGACTGAATTTTTAAAGATATGTAGGCAGGTACTGGATTGGTAACACTCTTATATTATCCGTTTTAACTCCACAACAGCAAGAACAGATAATTAATAAACCAAACATTTTACTAATGGAATGGTAACACCATTCCCTTATCTGTTATAACTCCACAACGGCAAGAACAGATAATTTAGGACTAATGTAAATAAAAAATACTACTGACTACTGGAGTGGTAACACCCTTCTCATATCCGTTTTAACACTACAGTACCTGGGGGCCGAGCTTTGCTCGGGGGGAGGCCAGTCAGTCAGTTTAGATGACTTGGAGTAATATTTCATAACTTTCCCCTACTGATAATCAGATTTGTATAACTCATTTGCCTCTTTTCTACATTTTTAAGGTCCCTCCAGTTGTTATTTAAAGCTCAATGCCCCTTTGATTTATTTTACTACTCTATATATGTAATTTTCACTCAAATCTTTTAATCTCTGTTATCAGGAAACCACATGTTAATAATCATAAAAAACATGAGTATTACTTTGACAGTTCCCTGGTTGATTATGAACAGCTGTTAAAATTCTTTTGTGTTGATTTAAAACTCCTTAAGCCCAATGTTAATTTTTTTAACTTTTCATTTTAGTTTTTTACATTATTTGATTTTTGCTGGGAATGAGGCCTGTCTAGAACTTATTTTTATCCCACAAATTAGTTATTTTGAACGTTTGAAGGAAATCGTTGGAGCCGTTTTTGAGATCAGTGTCGCAAGCAAGCAAGCAAACATACAAGCAAACCTGACTCATATTAGAGTATATGATACCTGGGGGCCGGGCTTTGCTAGGGGGAAGGCCAGTCAGTTTGTTTAGATGACTTGGAGCATATTTCACCACTTCCCCCTACTGATAATCAGAATTGTATAACTCATTTGCCTCTGTTCTACATTTTTAAGGTCACTCCAGTTGTTATTTATAGCTCAATATCCCTTTGATTTATTTTACTACTCTATATATGTAATCTTCTCTCAAATCTTTTAATCTCTGCTCTCAGGAAACCACATGTTAATAATCATAAACAACATGAGTTCCATGTGGTTCCATAAAATCAGATAATAAAACCTTTGAATGAAGATTACATGTAGAGTGGTCATATCCAGAATGACTCAAAGGTACATTATAATAACAACTGTTGTGACCTCAAAAATGCTCGTTAGTAGGGTACATGGTGAAAAACTACTCCAAGTCATAAACAAGATTGACCTTTCCCTAGCAAAGCTCAGCCCCAGGTAGTACTTAAACTATATGAGTATAACTTTGAGAGTTCGCTGAAAGATTTTGAACAGCTGTTATGACTCTTTTGCTTTTATTTTAATCTCCAAAAGCCCAATGTGATTTTTTTAATTTTCCATAGTGGCTTTTTACATTATTTGGTTTTTTGGGGATGGGACATGTCTAGAACTTATTTTTAACCCAGATATCAGGTTTTACAACACAAGTAGTTGGAAGGACACATTAGTTATTTTTCAAGAAAATCGTTGGAGCGGTTTTTGAAATCAGAGTTGCAAGCAATCAACCAAGCAAGCGAGCATGCATACCTTACTCTTATTATAGTGTAGGATAGGATTGAGTCAAAATAATTCAGCATTTGTATTAATTGACTATAACATATTTTTACTCTTAGGCACATAGAATGTACACGAGACAGGGACAATTATTCTGGATTTCTAGCATGTTTGAAGTTCTGCATACAGACGGCCAGGGCTGAATTTAGGGTCTGTACAGGCTCTGGTCTACACCCTAAATGCAAGTTCGGGCCCTTACCAGCCCGGCCAACTTTCCTGTTTGATTTATATAATAGTACCTGGGGGCCGAGCTTTGCTCGGGGGAAGGCAATCAGTTTGTTTAGATGACTCGGAGTAATATTTCACCACTTCCCCCTACTGATAATCAGATTTGTATTATTCATTTGCCTCTTTTCTACATGTTTAAGGTCCCTCCAGTTGTTATTTATAGCTCAATGTCCCTTTGATTTATTTTACTACTCTATATATATAATCTTAACTCAAACATTTTAATCTCTGCTCTCAGGAAACCACATGTTAATAATCATAAACAACATGAGTATTACTTTGACAGTTCTCTGGTTGATTATTAACAGCTGTTACAATTCTTTTGTTTTGATTTGAAACTCCATAAGCCCAATGTTAATTTTTTTAACTTTTAATTTTAGTTTTTTACATTATTTGATTTTTCCTAGGTGTGAGGCCTGTCTAGAACTTATTTTTATCCCAGAAATTAGTTATTTCTAACATTTGAAGGAAATCGTTAGAGCCGTTTTTGAGATCCGTGTCGCAAGCAAGCACGCAAGCAAGCAAGCAAGCAAGCAAGCAAGCAAGCAAGCAAACCTTACTCATATTAGAGTATAGGATAGGATAACCTACGCTTATATCAGGCTCTACAGATGGCGTTGTGCAATTACTTAAATTTCAAATTGCCAAAATCCGTATTGCTGCCTAGTGTATATTAATTAACGTTGTCATGGCAAGATATTATTAAGTGATTTTCATTATCTAAATACATAAAACAAAGTCGGGATTGTATGTTAGTTATTTAGTTTCATCAAACAGCTGTTATAAGGATGATATCTAAACATACTTGAAAAGCATACAAACATATGTTTATTATAGAAATAATAAATCTATTCGAATAGCAACTCATTTTCAATACCGAAGCAAGCTCTATATAAAAATAGGAAAGTGAGCGTAGCTAACGAGCTCATCCTGGAGGCGAGTGAGTGAAGCGAACGAGCTCATCTTGAAAAAGAACGAGAATCTTTGACATAAAACAAATTCAGTGACATTAGGACAGAATAATGTCTGTCTGACCAGCTAGTAGTACTCAACCCGAACGCTGACCCGAACTCCCGAACGCTTACCCAAAGATCATCTTTCCTCCATAAATTTAACAAGGCAACTTTTAAAGCCAGTGAGTCGGAGCTCTAAGGTCGGGGTTAAAAAAATAACAATTTGTTGTATGATTGAAAATTTTCTAAAATTACTAAAAAAGGCGTAAATAATAGCATAGAAAATTTTCCTGTGCGGTGGAGGTCTATGGTTGAGTAGGGCGGCATATCAAACGTGGGGACATCTTTCAGGAGATGCTGCTTTAACAAAATAAATCCAACGAATCATACGTTAAAGTTAAACGTTGGGAGTGATAGTAAAGGCAGAGCCCTGAGGTAAGAACAAAGAGGTATCCATAATATTTTGGTACCCAACAACGTAGTATATAGGTCTGGAGCAGTTTTGAGGAGCCGCTTTCGAAATCTTTGGATTTTTTATTTGGTGGTTTATATTAGGTTTCTAATAAAATATACCACCTGACTTTTTTGAAAAATTTGGGTTCAGAAATTACAGGGCTTAAGAGATCCCAAACTTCAGTTTTTTTACCTTTCTTAGTACCATAAACTTTAAATATTTTTAGCAGGTTTCAACAGTTTTATCTCATTGCCATAAAAAGCTCAAAAAGATGAACAATTAGTAATCCAATCCACACACGGTTAAATTAGTATGGCGATAGTAGGCTGTTCGGCTAATGGTTGTGGAGAATATTTCAATTTCCGATGTATCTCTATATTGTCCGATGTTATTCTTTTAAGAAATAAAAAACATATATCTCTTGTATACTGATTAATTTTATTAAAACTTGGTGTGTTAGCATTGACCAATAGAGAATATTCGTCCTAGGACAACCTTAAAACTGGTCTATACCAGTTTGGATGCTGACATTGGGTACAGCAAATGAAATTGTCATTACATATGAAGTTTTTTGGCTGTCCATTATGACAAACTTCCCTTTCACCTTTGGTCCCTTCACTTGCAGCGGCTCGTGGCGGAAACTCAGGGGTTGGTCCCCAACCTGAGAATGTATGGTCCCTGGCTGTTGTACATGGATACCCCATCCGTTGAGTTGGCCAGTTGGAGGGCAGAGCGGGTCCACCTGTTTGAGCCTGATCTCAGCTGTCACAGGAGCACGGGAGGTGGTACTCTGAAAGGCCAATTTGGCTGCCTGTCCCATCCCACCCTTTCCTTTCCTGCTATATCCTAACCTTCAGGTAACCTGCGCAAAATTCCCGCTTGTAGAAAATGTGCCTATAGCAGCTATGCTGGGGTTTCCTAATCCAGCAACAATGAATAGAGAATATGCGGAATACGATTCCATCTAACCCTGGAGGGTGAGGTGGAGCAATTAACCTCTTAAAACCACTGTGTGTACCTAGAAAATTAGATTAAACTGATTGCGTTTATTTGGTCACAGGTCCTAGCTATGGCCATCAGGCCTGGTCACGCTTTTTTACGACTCCTCGGCCAATGACTTTAATATATTTTTGGCACCGGATGGTTTTCGACGAGTTTTAAATATATCACCTGAGGGAAAAGTTGCCAATTATTATTAGGCCTATTAATTTCCAGCTCCAAAATCAGGGGGTTAAACATACAGAAATATACTTGTTTTAAACCCATTGAATGTAAAAAAAGGTATTCAATGATTTATTTATAAAACAGTATCTTATATCCTATCTTCATACCTTAAATTTAAAAATGTTTACATCATTAATATGTAGTTTGAATTTAAACACACAAGCTACTGAAATCGCAGTACGAGAGGTTTAAAAGCAAAAACATCATCTACATTAATGACAATTTTTCAGGAGGGCAATCTGTCTACAACGTAACTAGTTGAACAATGTAGACGGTTGGGATTACGGAGTTTTAGACATCTTGATTGTTTATGAAAATCAATATTATTTACAGAAAATGCCCACAAATATAAACTGTAACCAGACTATTTTACTGACCGGTAGATTACAAAACTTTAATTCCATGTAATTAGGTGACAGTGGGGCTTATTTGGCACATTACATGTAATAAAGATAGTTTGCACGTATGATCGTTTAGTAAGTCTACTATCGAGTAATTTATTCACAATGAAAAGAAACTACTATAGGTCTACAACACTCTTGATTATCAATCACAGTCAGCCGTGTTACGGAGTTATACTGTCCCAGTAATTCAAAAATTCCAAAACTTATTGTATTAATTTATCATCACTAGTCCAAACACTTAGCTTTTACATCGAAGTTTTCCAGTAAAAAATAAACTACTAATAAATCTAAATAGATATAGGATAAATATTGTTTTAAACACGACAAAACACTATTAATTTACATAACACTCACATTTTAAACTATTTCAAAATAACAAAATTGATGGAACAAAACATAACCTAACTTCATAGTTGAAAACCTGTTTACATTTTTTGTGATTTGTAAACAAAGATTCAGTGTTTCCACGCAGCAGTAAAAATATCCCACGTGCTGATACAAAAAATCTCGCTCTATCCCACACTCTCCCTTATAATATCCCTCTTCATATCCCACACTTTCCCACTGATTTGTTAAACAATGCATAACAATTAATGTTAAATATTATATGGTTATTGAATAATGTATTGGTACAATATTTATACCGTTAGATAGAGCTTATTTAGATCTACTAATTACCTTTAGGTATTTTACATTTTAGTACCTCAAAGGTTTTGAGCAATGCGACATAGGTTAAATGATACGGTGAATTAACTAAATTAAATAATTTATTTACGTGAGAAGTACTAATATTTTTAATGGTAGTACTAAAGAGTACGAAGTAGGTACTAAATAATGGCAAATAGTTTGCTTGTTAATTCCAACATGGCTCGGCCAGCGAAATTTACATGATTCAGTGTTCGTTCTGTGACGTTTATAAAATCATAATAGGTGCGGACAGCGAGGTTAAAAAATGGGAAACCCCGCAACTGCCAGTACGGCGAGAAAATCCACTAGAAGTGCTACTGCTAAGGTGCTCTGGTCGTAAGTTGTAAGCAAACTAGCAGACGTAATGACGATTTCAAAAAAATCCAACTTTATCCCACAATCCCATTTTATCCCACAAGCAGTCAAAATATCCCATATAGGGGATAAAAATCCCTCAAGTGAAACACAGATAAATCCCAGCTGACATTTGAAGGACAACCATAGTCAATAGCTTACTACGAAAACCAATTCAACTACTGAATATCAAACATTAAAATTAATTTTAATAATTATTATTAATCCAAAATAAAATACAAATGCTGTGTTAAAACATCCCTTTGGTATCCCAAATGACTCCTTCCAAATTTCATTAAGAAATGTTGTACAGTTATTTAGTATTTCGATAACACACCCACACACACACACACACCCACACACGGCCACTGAAACTTCTTCATCAATACAGTGATTCACTTCGTTCATCAATTACGTGTTAAAGCCATGATATACGATGTAATCGATATTTTTTTAACTAATAAATATCTTCCGATACACACGTCTTTCGATATACACGTCTTTCGATCTATACGATAAATATATTCTGAATTTCTATGTACAGCGTATAGGTATATATTCAGATACTACGTATTTTACTATTAAGAGGCGTGATTTATCGTATTTAGAATGAATTAATTAATTACTCTTACTATGTACATAATAATAAATACAAGATCGATTTATTCCAAAATATTGCACAATGAAAAGCAATAATACTTGTATCTAAAGTAACTACCTATGGTTTGAAAAAAATAAACTGTAATTAATTAGTTTTTAAATTTTGATTTCGAAATTTCATTGGAATATTATATTATTGTGCTGGGGAACCTAATCTCTGAAGCCGACCAGTATTATTTGTTGGGATCTAACAATTATCTGAACAACTTTAAAACCCGTCAAAAAGCATGTTAGCATGCTTAGCGAGCTAAGAAATAATAAGAAATGATGTATGCCTATAATATATTTACAGCGGCCGATGATTTTGTATAAGTCAGTTCACTCATATTATTCATCATCATATTTTCTTTTATATAATAATAGATGTTACCCGCAGGCTTTGCTCTGTGAATGATTTATCAACAAAATGACAGTTGTGTGTGTTGCATTCTGAGGTTAGCCCGTGGAAATACTACTAATCAAGATCAGCTGTTTGTATTTTCATCAGCTCAGACAAAAATGAATGTTTATAGGGAATGTCAGGTAACTGACTGAATTATGGGAACTGAATGCATTTTCGAATTTGTTTACTTCCCACACTGAATGCATGGGAACTTTTAATCCCCGTGAGGCATTTTCGCAACATTAATTTAGCCCAAATGTTACTCAGGACTATAAAGTACCTCTCTGCAAAATTGCAGGTCAATCAGTCCAGTGGTTAGAGCGTGATTGAGCCACAAATATCTAAAAAAACAAACATACAAACTTACAAACTTTCACATTTATGATATTAGTAGGATAGGATAACAATGCAGAAATACTTTAAATATACTAAATTTACAATCCACCAACGTGCGTTGGGCAACATTATTTTAAATTCCACATTATGCATTCATATTAGTTAATTTGTATGTGGCATTCATCATTAGTGTTCTTGCTGTTATGCCTTGATGTTTTTCTTCGGTGAAAGGTTTTAAACAAAAACGAAATTTAACAATTATTCCCAAACACCCTTTATCAAATAAAAAACCTACCCCAACCCTCTCCTCCCTCTCCACATCTCAAAAAGTCGTTTAAATCTAATTTAATTTAACGTTTGTTACTTTGAATTACTTCAAGTACATTTAAGGTTTCTCGATTCAAAAATGCAACGCCAGAAGCTTTAGCTTATATTACAGTATATTTAACGTAACATTTTAACGTTGAGGTACAAATATAATATTTATCTACTGCTTCCAGGTTCAAATAAAGTGTTTGCCTCATAGTAGACCTGACTAAGCACTAAAAATCTTCCACCCAGTAACCTGCAATGTTCGGTACTAGTGTTTATAAAATTGTTCTAACGAGTTGTAACTTGTGCAGTTACAAACAATTTTAAAATACCCTCGTCGCAGCAAACCTGCATACTCAGCGAATTTCCAATGCACATTCATGTGTGTATATATATATATATATATATATATATATATATATATATATCATATAAAGCCACTTACCAAGTTTCACAAATGAGCCATATATAAAATTAGAATTGTTCTCCATAAGAATATCATGGGTATTGAGTACTTAGGTTTGCTGCAACAAGGAACAGAAAGTATTAGGTTTTAATGCAAATATTATCAGACCACAACCAGGTGAAGCCACATATCAAGTTTCATCCGTATCCATTAATAAATAAGCAATTTATAAAATTTTATAAGAATAACATGAGGGGCTGAGTACGCAGGTTTGCTGCAACAAAGAACAAAAATTATAGATTTTTATACAAATATCAATGCAACTCAACTAGGTGAAACTACAAACCAAGCTATATTAATTTATGTTCATAATTAAGTGGGGCATAACATTTTTCTTATTCTCCATAAGAATAACATGGGAGCTGAGTACGCAGGTTTGCTGTTACGGGGATCATCGGCAAAATATCGTTTTTATGGACAATTACCAATAGCCCACAACGAGATAAAGCCATATACCAAGTTTCGTTGTTGCTGCTTTAAGTTAATACTTAAATGCTGCTTTACATGTTTGTACCAAATTTCATCAATATCTGACATTTTTTACGAAAGTTATCGTGCTCACGCTTTCGTTCGAAACTGTATATATAGCTTATATATATATTTTTTTTATTTATCTGTTTATTTATTTATTTATTTATATATATATATATATATATATATATACAATTTCGAACGAATGGTGTTTTGGGGTCTGGGACCTCAAAACGAAAAGTTATCATGGTCCCGGGCCTAGGTCTTAAAATGCCGACTACGGTAATAGCTTCTTACCTTTAGAGGAAATTTGCTAATACACTTAGCTTGAATGTGTTTAGGTGTTGTGTATGAAGTGAGGCGTAAGTCATCTACCTTTCCTATTCCATCACAGAAGCTGGCCTTGTAAATGAATATAAATTGCCGTCCCCCTGCCACAGACAATACTGGCCCTGGATGATTTGTGGCTTTGAGTCCGATTACGTCCTTGCTTTCATGGTCCAAATTAAGCTTCTAAAAATGTTTTTAATTAAAGGTCAAACTCTATGAAGGATTTGGAAGAATACATTATTTTAGCTTTAGTAGTGTACGTTGGCAATAGTACTATTTCTTTAATACCCACAAATTATTTACTGTTATATAAAACTTTAACTGTATGCCACTGATTTTATACTATTGTTTCAAAATTTTACTTATGTTTTGTGTGTGTATCAATGCCAATGGCGTTTTTGACGTTTTTAAAGAGAACGGTTGAAAACCTGCTTTTGTTTCTGTGGAACGTCGACTTTTTTTTAAATAAACGTAATTAATTGATAGCACAATGCCAAATAGCCCCTGTCTAGTATCGGCCTTCCCAACAGTTTTTAGATTTCACTCAAGACCAACCTGTCCCTGGTGAACCTCAGAATACGGGTTACCACGGGTTAACCACTTATTTACAAGGTAAGATTACCTATTTAAGAAGTTAATTGGGGTCTACAGTGCAACGAACGCGTAACTGGCTAGCTGTATTCTTTCAACCCAATTTAATAATAAGTTAAATCATCAGTTCAAGCAGAGTCAACAATTTGTTTACCCTAGTTACTTTAAAACTAAATTGTAAAAGTAAATTCCCTGATATTTGGGAATATTTACGTATTCTAAGATTTTTAGGTGCAAGACTTGATATATTTTAACCTCAGTTATAACTTGAAAGGCTGGGGGTAACGAACACAGACAAAATTCAATATTAGTTCGGCGGCAAGAACGGTAGGGCTCGTTGATGTGAGGCTGTCCTGCCCTCAATGTGTTGAAAATTGGCTGCAGTTGTGGCAGCAGGGGGATTTTGATTGTAAATGGTACTTCAGTAATAATGAATTGTGGATGTTTGTTACTCCTCTATGTTGTGTAAGCTGCTGCACTTTCTCGGCTAAGCATTGGTAGGAAGATAGCTATTATCCCTAATATTAAACCCCCCCCCCTTAACAACCCTAGGTCTATTCTTGTTTTGGCGAATATCCCCTATAAGGAAGAAGCTATTACCGTAGGTCTCATGGTAAGAGTTTAGCCCGAGAGCATGATAACTTTTTGTTTTGAGGTCCCCAGATGTATATCTATATATATATAATATATATGTGTATTTGTGTGTGTGTGTGTGTGTTTGTGTGTCCATTAACACGATAAATTAAAAAAATCTGATTTCGATTAAATTTGGCACAATCTTGTAAAGTGACATTCATGACTTTAAGTTCGAAATCCAGAAAAATTTGAATTGGTGGGGTTTACAATTTTACAAAGATCAGTTTTGTTTTGCATTTTTCACCGTAAAATTATTAAAACACTTAATTTTGGTTTAGACCATTTTATAGAGCTTAAAAAAATATATATAGTATTTTGAACCATTGACCTAGGTTAAGTGGTTGCGGAGAAAATCCAAAAAAACGTGTTCATAAAATCTCGCACGTTAATCTTATAGGAAAATGGTATTTAGATTTTTCTCAGATAATATAAACTTCACATTTGCTCTTACCAATCAGTTCAGCTCTACAAAACAATAATTTTGGTGTTTAAATTGTGATTCTACGTCCAACCGTTAGGGAGATATTCAAAGTGCTAAACACAGTACGTTGTCCAATATTATCCTTATGGAGAATAAATAAAATGTAATACCTCGATTATTTATAAATGTGTATTGATGAAACTTGGCAGGTGGCTTCACCTAGTACTAGTATATTGATATTTGTACAACATTTTTTTTCGATTTTCCTTTAGCAGCATACCTGTGTGCGTACTCAGCCCTAATGTTATTCTTATGGAGATTAAGTAAAGTGTTATATCTCCCTTAGTTATGAACATAAAATTATTATATTAATAATTTCATAAAAACACTTCTCTTGTCTTTCTTCTTGCAGCACACCTGCGTACTCAACCTTCAATGTTATTCTTATGGAGAATAAATAAAATGCTCTATTTTTATAGCATATCACTTTTTATGAATGTTTTTTTATGAAACTTGGTGAATGGCTTTGTGTGGTAGGGAGAAACATATACATGCATTGTAAATTCGCTGATTACGCAGGTTTTGCTGTGACGGGATATTAAACAATTCTTTATGGTTTAGCTATTAAAAATAAAAAAATATTGAAATGTCTGCCTTTATACCAGTGAGATCCGCGTTGGAAGAACGGACGGATTTTCCGCATTTTTATTGCTCCTTTTAATCCACTAACGTGCTCGAACGTAGTATTAGCGTTGCCTCTTGGATTTATGATTTTTGTTTTGAAAGGTATTGAATATTAATATTAATTACAGTTATTAACCTAATCCAATAACACATTTTTATTCAATAATTCGGAGGCTCCCATTTAGCAACGGTAGTCAAAGAAAAAACTGTCCAAAATATTTAATGTTTAGCAGGAGATAAATGTGCTACTTCTAGATTTAGTTATTTAATAACTTTGGGGATAAAAAGGGAAAATATAGGCCACTTACAAAAAGTAGTTAATCAGTAGCGTTATAATCTATCAGTTTCTGGTTCCCTATCTATGTTACATATTTATTAAACTATGTTATATATTTATTTTACTATCTGAGCTTTATAAAAAATGTATAGTCAAAAGTTTTAAATGTTGACGTTGAAAGCTAATTTACATATAATTTTCTTCGGTGCCACGGATATTTTCTCTAAAACAGTAAATTACTGTTGATCGAAGTAGGACCATTTAAGTAAGTGTTTTATCTATAAAGCCACAAATCCTAACCCCTAATACAAGCCAACTATGTTCCGGGCTTTTATACGAACTCAACTTTCTAATACTCAATAATTAGTAATACATTTTTACTTATAACGAAATTGCTTCTAAGAAAAGATAAGTATTTTCTAGTAACTTTAATAAAACAATAGACGTTAAGATTTATGATAAAAGTACTATTTCAAAAGTAGATGCATGATATAGCAGTCTATAAGTATTCGAGCATTTGTCTTTGGCATCAGTGTTGATGCAACTGTGTTAATGTGTTAACAATGTTAATGTGTTAATGTTGATGTGTTAATGTGTTGATGCAACTACTCCATTTTATTGCCTTAATAAATCCAACTTAACTCTTCATGCTTATTTTCTTAACAACCCCTTCTCGTACTCTACAAAAAAGAGTTTTTGCTATCAAACTGTCCAACTGCAAGTTATATCACTAAGCATGTCCACTCTAGCAAGGACTCCTCCGTGAGTAAATGATTCGAGATGTAGCTTTCCATACACATACAAATACATTCACAATGGGAATGATTTTTTTGGTACTATGAGCTATTACGCTACCCAAAGAAAATATCACAGTTCTGATGGCATATATCTTTTCACACCTCATATTTTTACAGCTTATTGGGTATATTGTGAAGGAACACACTGAAAATATACTTCCTGAAGAATAGCTCTAAATTTTCTCTTCACCTCTTCTAAAAGAACATTTAATTTCAGCAAGTGTATTTGTTGGTTTAGCCAATACGTCAAGGAATGAACTGCTGTCAAATAAATCACTAAAGGAGGATTACCGGTGGTAAAGACGATTCAATTTCTATAGTAGCAGCAATATGTCTTATCCGTCAACAGCCGCTTGTTCGGTATCTACTATCCTCTATTGTGATCTCGGAAGTAGCTATACGAAATGTAGTGATGCGCGTGCTTAGCTTGTTGTACAATATAGCTAAAACATCTTGCTTACCGTTTCATTCTTCATATTGTGTTTATATAAGTAAAACAAATTGACGCTTTCTAAATTTTTTTATGACATAAATATTTTTCCTGATGCCAATGTCACAGTAAAATCTCTCATTTATAGTTTCTAATTTTATTGAATTATATGCAAAAACTGATTCAAGACTAATCTGATCTGTAATATCTATGGTTAGAAGTCTATTCCACATTGTTGCACTAATCTCAGGTAAGCTGTTTTTTTACAGTCTGTGATATCTTATGCACGTTTTGAAATTCCCCGATTCTCATTAAAAGATCACGGTAAAGATTTGGAAATAAATTATTGTTTTTGAACAAGTGATTGATTGAATTAACTGAAATAAAAAAATGTTGAGGTTTTAAATCTAATTCGCCTGTGAAAATACAACTTTAAAATACTGTAATATGAATAGTGAGAATGCTATTTTGTTTAATAACTGAACATTTAATTTTTTAATAACGTAAATTCAATACGGTTTTCGAGGTATTCACGGAAATAATAAACATTAACTGATCATCTACAGTAGTTTTTATTACGTGCGTAAGGTGCAAGGGCGATATATAATATACGGTATATCAGAGAGATATATTGATGAGCTACGCCAAGCGATAGTTCCGGTCGCAGCCAAACGGTGTACGGTTATGATTTATCTTCAGCTATATACTACAACCAACATCCCAAAAAAGAATGTCTCTCGCTTGGATGGAAATAAATATTTATACTCCCTCCTGTATAATTAAGAAATTATTAAAATAAAATTTTACGTTTTTTCGTACACTGAACATATGATACTTAAACACGATTAGGAAATGAGGAAACTCGAAATATAAACAATATGTTTTATTTTCATATGGAACTTGAGAGCTGATGAAACAACCTTATCAAAAATAACAATATACTGATAGTTAACTGTTCTATGGAACTGGCCAGGATCAATGAATATTTGGATAAAACCTGTTGACCTTCTGAAAAAATTGAATATTGAACAATATTTTATATAGAACAAAAATCTATATGGTGTGATGAAATCTTATGATAATTCATGATCTTATAATAATTAACTATTTTAACACGATTTAATACTACACACTAACTATAACTAAACAATCGGATGTTTACTGAGTAGTATTTTAAAAAATCCTAGTGATTTATAACTATTTATTTCACTATAATGCTCTTTGTAGCAGGGAATCATGTTATCAGGCAAGAAATTCAAATTTAAATATCAAATACATAACTAGCTCGAGACAACATTACAAATATTTTAAACTCTAGGATACTAAAAGCCTATAAGTTCGTATCCAAATATTTTCTGTATGAAAAATGCTTTAAAATGAATTACAGAGGATGCCACATCCAATTAAATTGCCTTTTTAATAAGATATAAAACTAAATGTGAAAAACAAACTAAATTTTAACCAAGCAATGTAATTATACAAAATTATATCCAGGGGTTTTCACACATAAATATTAATTTGAATTACAGTATTTGAAATCACGTACACGTTTTATATGGAAGAGGCATATTTTATGTATCCAGAATTTTACAAGTAATTTAATTTAGTGTTTGTTGTTAAAAAGTGTTTTTGAGAATCACGTATATATGTGCCAGCTCACTAGCTTCTAAAATTAATTGTTGGCTATACCAACATCACATACTGCACTTGCAAACAAGTCTTAATTGTCATTTAATAACACTACCTTCTTATAAAATATACAATTTATATCATATTTGCAAATGTTAATTGAATTTATATTCTATGAACCTTAGAACATAAATCTTCCACTGTTGTCCATTCGAGGTTTGTTTTACAATGATATTTTATTATATCGAAGGTTTAAATATATAGGTGCGGTTATAACATTCTTGCCTTAGAAAATACGAGGTTTTATAAGAACATTTCTATAAACAAAAAAATTTTATGTGGGATTAAAAATGTTTACAATTTTTTTAATACATGAGTAGTTAGTGAAATCTAAAACATAATAATTATGAAATTAAATATTGCGTCACTAGTTACAAAACGTAAAATGCTACAGAAATGTAAAATCAAACATATTTTAAAGAGACCGTACGAGACCTGAATCGCCAAGTGTAAATTTAATTTCAATTCTGTAAGTAATGTAAATTAAATTTTGGAACTTTTATCACGTCCTGTAGTTTTACGACGGTTGATTGAACGTTAGCGACAAATTGGAGAACTCTGAGAAGGACGGACGGACAGACAGAGAAATCGAGTTGCAGTTCGTTACCGGGAACGTGCGAGGGGCGCCAATGTGACGTGCTGCCTTGCCCTCATTACACCGGCATTAGGCCTCGACTTCACTTTCACTGACGTGCGTAAGTATTGTCGAAAACATTATTTTATGTATTTTATACGTTTAAATATTGTGTGAATCTGACATAGTTATTTTACATACATAAAAGACTTATAATTCTTATCCGTATTAAGTGACTTTTCCATAAAATGAATACTGTATGCATTTATTTTTATTTTATGGTTAAGGTCAAACACATATTCATTTAACTAACGTTAAAAGATAAGTTACAGTACAAATTTGTATTTAATTAAATTAAAAAATGATTTAACTTTATAGAATAGTTTAGTTATACGGATAAATTAGGGTCAGAGGTGTAGGGAAACGTATAATTTTGATGTTGCTTAAGAATGAGGGGAAGGGGTACGTACAACACTCAGCATCATAATCAAGTGAGAAAATATCAAGGCTAGGTGTATATGTGATATTAAAAATTAGCAGCAGACGTCATTATTTTTAATTAAGATATAACTAAATTGTAACTCTAAAATTCTTTATAATCCAAAGTCATCAAAATAATTTTAAGTGTATTACTCACAGCAGTACTACAATAATTTATTCGTGTCATTAAAGCTACTACGTCATATAAATGTTATTTTTTAACAATATCTAATGTTAAAATGTTATTGTAGTAAGTTCCATATTATTTACACGGAGGCCTTTGGGGCTTATAGCAAAACATTTCAAAAATTGAATTTTATACTTTTTATACTGTTAGTAGTGTTATAATTAAAATAAATTAATGCTAATAGAATTGCAATGAAACTTTAAAGGCCAAGGAGGTGGAGCTAACACAATATTAGAAATAGGAATCTTTTTATATATTTTTTGTTGTTACAATGATCACCTATCATCTTTAGAGTTATTAGTTCAAATACAGCGGAACAAATAAAAATAAATTAAGTGTTTTTTAAGCGTTGTAGTGTATACTACCCCGGAAAGGGTCTTCAACTACATAGGTAGACTTTCAAAACTAACAATACATTTTAACATTATTTTTAACTCCTTGTAATTATTCTAACTTCTCAATTGTTCATAACATAACAGATAATTAAAATATATAAAATGTTCTTACGAGGTTTCTAGGTTTCCATGTTGAAAATAGATGCAAGATTAATTCTCATAAATATTATATATATTTAAAAAAATACAATCTGGTTTACTATTTAAAAAACCATGAGGATCTATCTCTAATCGGATGAATATCCTTCCCAAAGAGATATTAAGTTTGGAAAGTGTATTTTCTTGTGTAGCTAATATGCCAAGGAATAAACTTCTGTCAAATAAATCAGTAACGGAGCATTACCGGTGGTTAAGGACGATTCAATTTCTCCAGAGGCAGCAATACGTCTTATCTGCCAGCGGCTACGTGTGCGGCATCCAATCACTCAATATAGTATCCGCGGCTCAGCGGGATACCTAAGTAAAACACCACGGATCTTTAACTGTAAACATACCCTGGATAGAAACTACCACCTCCTGATTGCCTGATTGGATATAGATTTTTGTGGTGTAAAATATCCCATCTAAAATTCGTATGTTGTTTTTTGCCTAATCGTAATAATTTTTAACAATAATATTGTACTTAATATCAATAACAACTACGTTATAGCTTTAATTGAAAGAACATTATATATATTAGTTTATAACACCGATAGGATTAACCATACTAATAACTCTTAACCCAACGGTTAGCGTCTTGGACTTCGGTTTAAGTGGCCAATCTCGGGGTGTTCAATGAATTTGAGGGGTTGGTCATGCTTTCCCTAAAACCGTATGTGTGTTCTCCTAACAAAAACTCTGTTGTAATATTTACAAAAATCACTCTTTACTTACGATTACACGGCTTTGTATGATAATTGATTTAAGTATATAGCTTCTTTGGACAATTTATTGTTTATTTACACTTTTGTTTTGTTTTATATATCAATGGATAATTTTAAACATCGGTTCTTGTAGCAAATATTCAGTGCCTGAAAAGGAATCGAAAATGAATGTATTTATTTATTACAGTTATTGTTATTAGTTGTATAACAGGTTTACCTACCATTATGTCTTATTGTAATATAATGAGGCATGATAATAATGTGGAATTATCTATTTCCTCTATTAAGACAAATGATTCAAATAAACTACCTATCTATCCATCTATCGACCTATAGGTAGAAGTATAATTTATCTAGCAACTATTTTCTTATAATGTATATTTAAAATATCACCAAAAATGTATAGCTTGATGGATTTTATACTTAGTGGGTTTGACACAAGCTTGAAGTAAAATATTCGTAACCTTTTTACGACAACTGATACGTAATAATTCAAAATAGCATTCAAACATGTTAAGATATTTTTGAGTAGGCTTATAACTTTAAAAATTATATCTTATAACATATCATGAATTATAAATTAAACTAACCATATTTAGTTAGACTTGCTTTTGATTTAAAAGGAGGTTTATTTAAATGTATTAATTAGTAGTTTTGTTAACATTTTGTATATAGTCAAGTAAAATCTTAAAATCTACTTACCACTAAAATTGAATACAGTTACAGTTATTTTCCTTTGAAATACAGTCAAAACGTACTATATACAGTATACTGTTATTAAATATATTGACAAACTTCGCAAAGCAACAATTCCGCAAATGTCAGGTCATTCTAAAGTGATTAATATAATCTAAAGGCCTTCTTTTTAGTCATACAAATTATTAAAATGTATTCATCAACTATGTGATCTAGTACAGTAACATAATTTAGTCTTGGTTAGTTTTTATACATTATCCATTCCGTCTTAAATGTCATAGGTAGGAATAAAACTCTCATGCTAAATTTAAAACATTAATATTAGGAATAAAATAAAACATATTAGTTGTAAAAATAAGTTTACTCGTTTATACATTTAAACTATTGGTTGAGACTAAAACTGTATTCCAAAACCAATGATGTTTTTTATTTCACAACTGCGTGACGTCATTTATATTAGTTTATTACTTTATTTATTACATTACATTATTTGTATGGATCCATTTGATTTTCTATACAGAATGTAGTTTATAAACTCATATTACTCCCTTATTAGTTTTTCTGGACCCATTGGAACCTTTGTAGAGTGACAAATTATAATAGCTCAACTAAAGAATGTATCATTGTTCGGAACATGGATTTTAAAATTAAAATTATTACACTCCGCAATGTAAGCGATGGTTATACGTACTGATTCTGAACCCAATAATTATTTTAACTGAAATTAACGCTAAACACTTAAAATATGTTTTATATTTTAGTGATCTGTTTGGCAATAGACCAGCTGTAAATTTTTCTGTTTGATTACCGTTACCAAGGAGCACCTAGACAAAATATGGTAAATTAAAACTGATGCAAAAAACATCACTCCCGGTTTTTATTATATTATTTTATGAAAGTATGAAACTTTATTATTCTAAATTTACTTTTTTTTACAAAATCACTGAGTAGGACCGATCACTCACCTATTCCCAATTCAAGCAACCTTTGTATACATTTTAAATTAACTTATATCATAAGTATTAATTTTGTTATATTTAACAAACTTATTTGCAAATTTCTATGACATTCAATATTTTTAACAATAATGAGACAGCTTTAAAGTAATATTATTTTAACATTTATCCATTGTCAAGCCCCTAATTTTCTACGAAAATACCTACTTACTCATCCTCCTACAAATTTCAAAATTTTATATGTTGTATTTGCTTGGTAATTATGCGATTCTTAATGAATGATTGTCATAAGAAACCAAACTTCCATATAAGTAACTGGACCTTTTTTAATATAAACTGTCAGTGAAGTAAAACAGGTAAAAAGAACTTCAGAGATTGCCCACGGATTTTTAGGATTTTCTCGTAAAGAAAGAAATCAAGTTTGGAGAGTGTATTTCTCGGTATAGCCAATACGTCAAGAAATAAACCACTGTCAAATAAATCAGTAAAAGAGGATTACCGATGGTTAAGGACGATTCAATTTCTCCAGAGGCAGCAATACGTCTTATCTGCCAGCGGCTACGTGTGCGGCATCCACTCAAGAATTTGCAGCATTCGTCGGTTCAGGGAGGTATGAGTACCACATCAACCCAACCGGACGAAAATACTGTGGGCGGACAGAAGCTTAGGCTTCAAAATGTGATTGGGCCAGAGTGTTAGCCTAATATTATGTCAATTGCTTAAGAGTAGGCCTTGGAATAAGAATGAGGCATTTTTATTGAAATATTAGAGCAGCTTAACATATTACACGCATAATCACCGTACTATTTAGACTATATTAAAACGCAAAAAAACAGCGTTTTTTAAAGCAAAGCCCCGCTTATTGAACTTGAAGATTCAAGCGTGGCAGAAACTAATAAATATAATTTTAATTTTTACGATGCCTACACTTCTCAAATTTATGAAAATGGAGAGAACTTCTCAAATTTCCCTAATGTATTAAAAAACACTTCACCCCCTTTTCCATTTAATTTGCAATCACTATTATTTCCTAAATTGTTGCCATATAAATATGTTGTGTTACTTAAAAAACCGAGAGAACTAAATTATTAATATATATGGGTTTATCAACATTTACGTACAACGTGAAAAATGCAGATCATTCTCGAACAGGACCTTCTGTCCCATAAGGGACTTTTTGCATGTATTTTTATATGTAAAGTTGCAACTTTAATGTGACCAAAACGAAATTATATGACTAGATTTTATTTGATTTTAAATTATTCTTAATTAATTAATCGTAATTCCAATCCTAAAACTGACTCTCGTGTCATCAGCTGGTGGGCAGGCAAGGGAACACTCGGGCTGTAAAGTATGAAAAGTATGAGTGTTTCAAGATCCAGAACCGAGTACAAAACTGTGTAACTAAGCTCAGCCCGGACTTCGGAAGTGTTTCCCAAAGTCCTTATAATTTCATATGGCAATGTAACTCTTCTCATTTACCCATTCGTGTATTCTCATTTACTAAAAATAGAGTTTTGTCATTTAACATTAGAATATATAATGTTTAAACTAGAGAAAATGTTTGTCAAGGTAATGACTTAGGAACAAAACTGAATTTGTATAAGTTATTATTCTTAATTTATTTTGGCTCAGGCACTGACATAATAAGTTAAAATGTTTAATTGATGTTGTGTAAATTATAACAGGAATAACAGATATTACATTTTATATGTATTTAAAAAACTCGCTTGGGGCTCCGCCCCCAAACCCCTGTTGGGGACTTCGCCCCCCAATCGCTGTTTGGCCTCAGGTTGACGATGCCAAATCTCACGTACTTAGCTCAAGTAGAATTAACATATTACTACTACTCATATCCTACTATTAATCCGTGAAAATACTCTAAAACCGGTATATAATTAATTGTATTATAAAAATAATGACGTTTAATCTTCAGCAAGATCAATATGGAGCCTCTGAAAGATCTATCTTAGGCCAAAAGTTATTATAGACCTAAATTCAACAAACCAAGGCTTTGATTTTTTAAGGGGTTTAAATCATCTACAGGTCATATGCCTGTTGATGAATACTACTTTAAATTGAGATGTATTGTATGTTGAATTTTAAGCCTCCATTTGTTACCTAAGTTTATACAATTCATATAAAACTCTCTGTTAAACCAACAGACCTTTTAAAAGAGTATTATCAGAGTATATCCTTGACTTTATTTACAAATGGATATTTATAAACTTCAAAATATGAAGTGCACGTTCCATAAATGCAACATAACTCGTAGATGTCACAGTTTATACAATGAAGCAAACTTAGGTAGTAGAGTTTTATTTGCGGGACAATAAAGGGAAGTT